>CAUYUJ010015449.1:22500-102500 GCA_963575745.1 Prorocentrum cordatum
GATGAAAACAGCTGCCGCGCCCAGCCGAGCACGGCTGGCACTCCACTGGAAGAGTGGGTTCCCGCTGGTGTAGCCTAAGCTGGCACCAGCGAGAGCCAGCAATCAAGCCGCGCAGCACTTTCGGGTGCCGCGCGCAATCCGAGCTGGGCTTCAGCCGCATGAGCTCGAGAACGGGCTTCCAAAAGACTGGAGCATCCCAGCGTCCATCCTTATCCTGCAGGAACAGCGAGCGTCGGCCCGACGCCACGCGAGCAGCCTGGGCTGCCTGGATGGCGAGGCACGCAGGCGAGTAGAACAGCATACCCCACACCCGATCCCCACCATCCACCACCCCAGTCGCCCCGGAGAAACTCCACCCAATCCTCATCATAGCTAGGACCAGAGCCTACACGGGGTCCTTGCACGACGCCCACGGCCTGGGCCTCCGAGCATGGGCCTGAGCTCGGGACATCAGGGCCTCGCACACATGACGGCGGCTCAAATGGCCGCCCCACAGGGTGCTACCGTGCTGCTTTCTATTGTCAGACGAGGCATGCACAAGAGGGTCGTGTCTCCGCCCCGCCTTGCTGACGCCCAGAGCGAGACCAAGCGAGGACCCTTGGGCAACCTAGACTCAGCCCTGGCTGCCGCCGCTCTGGCCCGAGGCCGTTCAAACGGCCGTCGGGCACGCCAGACATGCCGGAGCCCCAGAGGGCCGCCGCCGACGGGCCCTCGCGCGGCTGATCGAGCCACTCGGGGCCCCCCCTCGCTGGAGGAACCTACAGTCGGGGCGTTGACCCAAGGAACCCCAAATGAGGAACGAGGCCCCTTCTATCCACAAGTTGAACTTCGATTTCCCATCGAAAACCAAAGGAACAAATCCCAGGCAAATTGTGAGGCAATTAAGGAACACGGAGCCCCTCCCCAACGAAAAGGGATCCTTCTTCAGCGCCCGAACTGTAAGCCGCAAGGCGCGGCGGTGGGCTCCGAGGAAGCTCTCCAAGTGGCACCTCCGAACCCTCCCGTTCGGAGCGCCCCCCAAATCGCGATGGGCCTCCGAGCGAGCCTCAGGGCCCATCGGGAAGAGCGGACCGATGTCAGAAAATAACGAATTTCCCGAGGCAAACCATCCCGCCTTTTTCCACGAGATCGGTGGGCCTCCCCTTGGAAAATCATCGGCCACGAGCGAGAGAAGCCAGGCGCAGCTGAGACTCGACCGCGTCCGGGCCCCCGACCGCCTGAGAGAGGACACATCGTTGATCACACTGCGCATCGTGACCACGAGGTTGTCACCAAAGGCCCTCCGGATCACGCAACTCAGCGTCACTCGAACGACCGAGGTGGCACAAGAAACAGCCGGCTATGACAGTGCCATCCGCCTCGATGGGCGCGCTCGTGATTCCCTGAAAGACTGCTTGACGCTGTGCTCTGCGCAGGCAGCACAAACTGCGAACCAACCGAAGGGGAAAACCACGCGCCCGAGCAGCCTCCAGGACCTCCTGGTGGCTGATGTTTTCACAATCTGTCTTCAGGCCCCAAAGCGCCAAGGCCGCTGAGACGCCCTTCAGCCGAGCGAGAGAACTCAGCGCACTACGGATCCACGCGCTTTTGTCGCAGGCCGTGGAGCCATCCCTGCCCCGCAATATCTCGCAACGGTCGGGGCGTTCCCACTTATCACAATCCAGGTGCCGAATTTTCGAATAGACGCTGGCCCAGAGAGTCGGGCTGGGCGAAAGGGAGGGATGGCATTGGGGAGGGGGGGAGAATTAGCTCGCGTCGCTGACGTTCCTGGCTTCTTCCGGCGCCGGAGGCGGCCGTGTATCGAGGAAGGGGCCCCTCGGTGGGGCCGAAACCGGCTGCACGCATCAGATTTCGTACCCCCCCCTTTCCCCACCCCCCCCTTTCGTTCGGCCCGTGGAGGGAGGAGGCCGATCGGCCTAACCCCCCCCCCGTCGCCTCTTCGAAAAACAAGACTCGCACCAGCCTGAGAGCCCGTTCGTTGCCGGGTCGGACTCCGAAGAGCTGAGGAAGAGGAGGGGGAGGAGGAGGAGGAGGAGGAGGAGGAGGAGGAGGAGGAGGAGGAGGAGGAGGAGGAGGAGGAGGAGGAGGAGGGGGAGGGGGAGGGGGAAGACGAAGAGGAGGAACAGGAGGAGGAGGACCATCGCACTGCTTCGGAGAGGGTCCGACTTCGCTACGGCGACTCGAGATTGGGAGGCAGAATACAATCGGGCTCTGCTCTGAGGACCTCGGGCGCCGCCCCTCCATGAGCCGCTCGTAAGCGTTGCCCGAAAACTGCGACTTGAACTTCTTAAAACATCCCTTATGGAGGCTTCTCAAAGTACATCCGGAATACATGCAACAATGGAATTGTCATCCTCCAAACGATCAAACACCAGGAGAAGATGACCATGGGGCTGGAACGCTAGCGTGGCTAAGGCAACAGCATTATCAGGACAACGCTCCTTGGTCCGATCCTTCTTAGTCTTGTCAGTCGGGCACCGCGGGTGACAGAGGCAGCAGAGCCAACGAACTTCCTGCCAGGTCCAAACGTGCTGGAAGCGATCGCGCGCCTCCCGCGGAGGCCGAAGGGGGGGGGGGGCGCGACGGCCCCAAGGCCCGAAACAAGACCTATTGAGTTGGCTCCGCTGTACCGCACTTCCGCGATCGAGCGAATACCAACCGTTGGGTTGGGGCCGACCAAAGGGCCAAAGCCTTCGGCACTTGCCGAAGGAAGCGCTTCATTCTCTTGTCGAGCAGCAATTGAGCTTCCCTCTCGGTTTGAGAGGGCTGGGGCAGGCGGGAAGCGGCAAGCTTGGCGATCCGGTCGGCAGCATCATCCCCTGGTCAGAGTATCTCTCGAGGGAATCAAGGTCCTGGTGGGCCGGGAGCTCGGCGACATCGAAAGTCCGCTCCCGCCTGGCCTCGCCGAGTTTGGCCACAGAAGCGGGCCCGTCAAACACATGATCCCCATTGGCTGGCCCACCTGAACTGTGGCAGGCCACTGCGCCTTTGAAATCTGAATGTATCCTGGTCACTCCTCTGTACCTGCTGCTGGCCAGGTAAGCTAGAGAGTCTGCTGCTGGGGACGTGGGCAGCAAGCCTCTACCTACTGACCCACAGAGGTATGCGGTAACCTCCCCGTGGGCACCACGCATGACGGCGGTCCATCCTGGGGCGCGAAAGTTTGGGCGGCCGTCCTTGGCCACGCTGCCGTCGACATAAACCTCGCCAACAAAAACTCCATCCGGCGAAAAGCCATCGCGGGGCCAGAAAACGGCCCTGGCTATACCTAGACCAGGATGCCTCGGGACCCGAAAAGGGGGGGGGGAGGGCTCGTGAAAATCAGCACAGGCGGCGAAAGCTAGGGGCTCCTTCAGGGCTTCAACATCACCTTCCCCCAGACCTTCATCCCAAAGTTCAGCGCTGCTGGGGCCCCGCAGGAGCCTGTGGAAGATGCTGTTTGAGGCCCCCACGTATGCGTGTAGTGACCGCGTCGTGCCCTGCGTCTTTGAGCCTGCACGTGGTCCAGATCGACTGGGCCAGGTGAGACGCGGGGAAGCTGCGTTCCTGCTCGTTCATTCTTTTGTGCGTGGGCACTGCTCGGGTGCGAGTCGAACCAACCGCGCCAACTCCAATTTACTGAGCGGCCTGGTCTGCCAACTGCCCCTGCCACGCTAGCGCAAGCATCCGATAAAGAAGAGGAGCTGGCGAGGCGGTCGCGAGCGGGTAGGCATCGCCGCCCTTGCTGACAAACATCATCGGGCTGGTCCGCCACCAGCCGAAACTGGGCAAACATAAATGCGCAGCTCCAAGAGGACCTCCGATGTGACTCCATCCCAAAAGAGGCTCGTACAGGACACCTGCTGCGCGTCGTCTCAGTTCAGGGAGCCGAAATTCAGATTTCTCGGGGCCCTGGGCGGCCCTGAAAACAACCGCGCTTCAATTAATACGCGGCCCCAAATGCAGATCTCCAAGTCGGGCCCTCGAGAACAGCCAGGGGAAAGCGCCCGCGATCGGGTAACGCACCTGGGCCCTGCGACCTTCAGGAAAAGATGTTGCGCCTCCTGGAAATCCTGGGCGGCGAGACCTGGCGCGTCGGCTCCAAGATGCCCTGCCTGCTCGAGACCAGCGTCCCAAATCTTCTTCGCGTCAGCTCCAGCTGCGCGCAGAGATCGCAATCTTCGCAGACGATGCTTCGATTTCACTGCTCGCCCCACTATGGTCTTGCGCCCCCTCCTCCTTAGTCTGGCCCCGGTAGTGAAGGCGACCCCTGAGATGGTGGCGGCTGGCTCTGACAAGACTGCCTGCGGGCCGGCCTTCTGGCCAAGCCTGCCCCGCAGGCTGGCCTTGATCGCCGGCGTGGAAGCCACAACGGGGGCCTTGCGTTTGGCGATGTCACATTTCCGATCCACAACGATCGATTGATCCCAGCTGGCTGAGGCCGCTGCCAAATCGGCGAGCTGTCTGCTGGGCTTGCTGTTGCGACTGACAAACATGAAATCACCTATGGAAATCATCGGCTGCACACTCGGATTCTGGTGGTCCACCCAGATGTCTATGGGCGGCAAACAATACTGCTGCACAACAAAAGTGCCTGCCCAACACCCAGCTGCCATGCCTTGGTCTGGACGGCCTGAAGGAAGAGCTGAGGCGCGGGTTGCGACGATCCTGGGCGCCTGGCACCGGCGGCTACTGAGGGCGCCGAGCGAGTCCGCAAAACCGGTCTCCTGGGCCCTGTTGCACTTGCAATCGCTAAGAAGGCCCCAGAGGACCGCGGCAGTGAAAACCTTCTTAGCTCAAGAAATACCCTTCAGCTTGCATTGCTTGCTCGAAGACCACATCTGGAACTCCTTGCACCGCTCGATGCGTTAGATATCTCCGACGATGAGCACGCCGGCACTGAGCTCCAGCTGGCGGCGTTAGCCCCGGAGTCCCCAAAGGCCTGTGCCATGACAGCTGGGGCCTGGTCTGGGGCCAGGCTCGCGCTCGTCGATGGGGGCCGTGACGATCGTCCTGATCTGCGCCGGGAAAGCGCCTACCTTCTGAATGGCTCTGAGGAGCCTATAAACAATTTCCTGCTAGACGTCCTACAGGAGGCTGGAGAACCCAAGGTGGGCACCGCCACAGGTCCTAGCTGTGGAGCTGCCGAAAATGCGGCATGCAAGTCGAAGCTGGTCTGGCGAAGTATCGGCGAGGACTTCACCTCGCAATTCGGTTTGCAGAAGGTCGGGCTCAACAGGCCGTGCATGCCGCGGCTTGCTTAAACGTCTCTACCCGCGCCCCAGCACGTCTAAAGGGCGGTCTCCAACTCCAGAGCGTTGCCAAGACGTAAGTCTGCAACTCTGTATGCGAACTCATCCCGCACCTGCCCCCATGGCTCCCTTCATTCAAAACTTCCAGGACTGCCTCTCACCCAAGCCGTCTTTGGCCATACTGCGGCCCAACACCTTCTCGATCTCAACGTCGAGGCCGGCGAACGCTGCAGCTGTCAGCTTAAAGATTGGTTCATGGTAGTGGCGCCCAAGAGCGCGGCCTGCAGGCGAGTCCTCCCATCGGCCCTTGCAGCCCCGAGCTCGGCAACAACAGCCTAGCCCAGCAGCGTTCGAGGCAACGTCGAGCTGGGCCGGCTGCGGCCCCATCGAGATACTCTCCCCCCGCACCCCCTCATGGCCTAAAAAATCATATTCCTCGACCACCTGAAAGCTGCTGACGCATTCCACCGGCCCCTCCTGTCCTTGGTCTCTGCAGCCCAAGCGGGGATCCATCGCGCTCTCGGCGCCCGTGCTCGGCGCCTCGAACTCTTTGGGCGGCGTATCTGCGCGAAGACTGAGCGTCGAGGACACGTCGGTCACAGCGCGAGCGCAGGCCGCATCCGCGGCTGCAACAAAGGAAGGCTGCAAGGGAGACAGGCTGCAGAAGAACTGGCGTGGAGGCATCCCCGAAGACGGCGAACTTGTCGCGACCCTCGAGCAGGGATTCCAAAAGTTCCAAAGCCCCGAGACTCGCGGACCACAGGGGGCACTGGTTCCTTGGGGCCCACTGGGGCCGTGACTGGCGCATTCTGAAATTGCTCCAGAACGGGAATAAGATGCGGAGCTGCGATCACCGCATCCGCGGCGACTGGCCCGTGGACTGCGGGCGCAGTCAAATGAAGCCTCGGGCCACTTCAAGCAACGTTCGAAACAATAGAATTATACCTCGGCTTCCTAGTATAGAGAATGTGCTTGTCTGGCGTGCTCTCCTGAACCCCTGCCCTGGTTGGGAACTCCGCGTCGATCGCATTGGACGGGCCCGCGTTGACATCTCCTGACAATATCAGCGGCAGGGCGTGCTGCGAGGCAGCCTGAACAAAACTGGCGAACACTGTCAGGTTCTCCTCAATGAGGTCGACTGAGTCGGACAGATACAGCGATCCTAGACAGAAAGGGCCCATGACCTGGGACCTCAAGATTGACGAGTGGCCGGAGATCCAGACCATCCTTCTTGAACTTGCAACTTGCTGATACCAATGTTCAAGCCCTCTCGCGCTGGCGACCCAGTACCCTGGCACGGGCACTCCTTGGCAATCAAAACAGCTAGGAGTCAAAACTGCTGACCGCCCCCTGTTGGCACACCGAAGTGTTCCTTTGACTGCATCTCGATACTGGGCTCGCGTTCCCTCCCTGATAGCAAATGACCTGAACATCCTGGGCCTCTTTGGAGATCAAGAACATTCTGATTCCAGCCCAACTGCTGCAATTGAGAGTGCATGGCGAGAGAGCGTCACTCCTGCGGCTGTCCCACACCCTGGCCTGCAGCCGGATGGCCTGGCGCTCGGCGATCCTCGCCTGCGCCGCGGCGGCCTCTTCGCCGAGGCTGTTGATGCCCGCGTCGGCGTTGAGGGCGAGGGGCTTGGCCCCGGCGACGGCCTTCCTGATCCTGCCGCGGGCTGGGTCCACGGTCCACGACATCCATGCTTTCTCCTCTGGGTTCTTCTCCAGGCCCATCGCCAGGGACAGGGTCTGCTGGCTGGTGTTCCTGAGGCTGCTGCTGCTGAGACTGCGCCGCCAGCTGCCTCCGCTGCCATTCGTGCTCCAACTTGCGTTGACCGCCTCGAGCTCTGACTTGGTTCTCTGCGGCAACCCCCGCGGGGACTTGGCGCCCGCGAAGGTGAAGAGACTGGCGGGGGCCTGGTCGGCAGCGCTGAGACGAGGCACTGCCTCTGCTACCGCTGCCTGGGCCGCCGCTCTGTGCTGGGCCTCGAGCTGCTGCGCCTCGGGCTGCAGCTTCTTGTGCGACCCCGCCGACTTGTCGTGCACCTCCACAGCTTTGTCCAAAATGAAATCGTTCCTCTCATCCTCTGACTTGTTCGATTCGAAACGTCGCCGCTGTCAGGTAAGACGAAGCCAAGATAGAGCAAAATTTGACCGGGATAAAAATCATGTTCGGTTTTTCAAATCACCGGGGGCGCCGCCGAACGGGCCTGCCACGCCTTGGGCGCCATCGGCTTCGCGAGGGAAGAAATGCGCCCTGGCGCGGATGAAGCCAGGGCGCGTATTTGGCCACGCGCGCGCCCGAGGGAATTCAGCGCCAAGCGCCTTTCACTCCAGACGGCCCGACGTCGACAAAGCAAACTTGAGGCCCCACGGGGGCCCCAAGGAGGCGGACCGCCAAAACAATCACGCAACCAACTCAACGAAAAAAACACGAAAATATCAAAATGCGCGTTGCTCAGTGACCTCTTCGGCCACGCAACACCGCGATAATGCCCAAGAAGGCATTGGAAAAAAGTCCCGCGCGCGGCCAGGCGACTTCCCCGCGCCGCCCCAAGGTTCCCGAAGCGCGCCGAAATAACAGTAGAGAACACCCCGGGAAGTCTTTGGAAAGTCCCCGCGCCATGCAAGATTCGCCACCGAACAATCTCGCGGACACCTAGCGCGTGCGCGCGGGCGTCCACACCATGGATGTCCAACTCCGGTTTCCGAGACAATCGCGCGCAACCGCCTGGGGGCCTCGGCAACCTCGCGATTGGCCCAGGGGCCCGCGGGCCCCAGGGAATCGAAGAGCGAGTTCGCAACTCCGGAAGCATCGGGCGCGGCGCCAGCCAGTCGCTCGTCTCTGGCTGACAGTGGGGCGCTTGGAGACCCGGTAAAACCGAAGGAACCGCTTTTCAGAGATTCGCAGAACCAGACACCGGGGCGCGCCAAATTCTCGCGTCCGAACTTCTCTGAGAATCTCTGAAAATCTCTGAACTAGCCACCCGGCGTGAAACATTCCCATAAACCCAAAACCTCGGAGCTGGCCGAAACTCTCTGAAAGTTTTTCGGCCCGCGAAATTTGGCGCGCCCGGATTTCTGGTTCCGAGATTCTCTGAAATCGCGCTGCGGCGGCGCCTTGCAGGTCCTCGCGCGCCCAGGGCGGGGGCCGTGGACATCGCGGGCCGCGATGGTCCCGACCGCGAGGTCCTTCCTCCTGCCCCTCGACGAGTCCACGCTCATGGGCGCGCTCTCTGCGCTGAGCGTGGACCGCGCCATCCGCTGGTACTTCTGCGCGACGACAGCCAACTGGCCGCCGACGGACAAGGCGATTTTTCTCCGAGCTGCGCGTGCCACCGAAAACGTACAATAGCCCCGGGCTCGGGGAGAAATACTTTCGAAGCATTTTCAAGCCGCCAGCGCCGTGGCTGCCGACCCGCCGCGCGCCGACCGAGAGACTAGCTGGGTCCACTACGTCCACGGCGGCGGGCGGGCGCCATAGAGAGCTGTCGCGACAGTGCGCGCGGCGGGGCGCCCGCCCAACTGCAACCGCAAATGCGGCCTCCATGGCGCCACAGGCGTAATATGCGCGACGCATTCTCGGCCACCCATCAACGCATCGGCCAGCGCCCAAGTCCCTGAAACGCAAACCTACTGCGCCCCCCGTGCAAGCCGCGCACCCGCTCGCAATGCTCGTGCGCACCAGATTTTCTGCCCGCCCTCAACAATTCAATTGAGCGCCCATGTGTTACTTGGGCTCCTCAAGCCCCCGAACACTCTTTGGAAACTTCTGCGAATGCGCGCGCTACGCTCCACAACTCGGCGTTCTATTTCTCTCTGGAACTTCCCCAGAATCTCTGGTTCCGATTTGTCCAGATCTTCCGCCCAACTGATCAGGACTGGGTCGCGGCATCCAACGACTCGCCCTCGAGCGGTTTGAGCCTGGCCTGTCTGAGATCTCCACAAGCCTGCTGATATTGTCTGCCCTCCTGCCCGACCGTCTTCGTCCAGAAACTGACCGCCTGGATGCAAACGGCGACGTCAGCCTTGGCAGCGTCAGCTGTCTCTGGCACGGGGTCCAGCTTGGGGCCTCCATCTTTGGGCAGCTGCGACTCACGCCCACGGGTACCACGGCTGCGGGCCCACCTGCCGCGCGGGGCCTTTTGCAGCTGGCGCCCGCCGTCGTGTTGTGGGGACACCTGGTCACTGGCCGCACGTGGGTACGATTGACGAGGCCAGAAAGCACGGCCACACTCTGAACACTGTTTGTGACCACCGTTGCCGCCCCAAGTCCAGCCCCAGCACCCAAGCGACTGGCAGTAGTGTTTCTTCCGCTGCTTGAACCCTCCCATCGTTGCGGGGAAGGTGGTTGGCCGTTGGCGGCGTTGGCCAAAAGAACGAACCTGTGGCGAAAAAGGATGGTGAACATCTGACCGAAGCAGCCAGGCCTTCTGGAGGGGTTGCCTTTCGCCCCCAGCCTCGGGCCTCTGGAGTCGGGGCGGGGGGCGACGTTCCGTCTTGAGCCAACATGGTTAGGAGCGGGAAGAGGAAGAGAAGGAGGAGGATGAGAAGGAGGATGACGGGGATGAGGAAAAAGAGGGGAGGTTGAGGGACCTGGCCCCTCCGCCGCCCCCCCACGTCGCGGCTCCTCGTCGCCAGCGCGGCAGCGCGGCGCCTCGTCGCCGCCAGCGCCCGCGCCCGCCTGCGCGGCGGGGGGGGGGGCCGCCCCGAACCCCGCCCTCCGTCCGCAAGCGGGCACCTCAGAGACACCTCCTGCCTCTCGTCATCGTTTTCCTCCTCTTCCCCCTTCCTCCTCCTCCAACTCTCCCTCCAACTGTAACTCCCCCATCGTCGTCCTCCTCCTCCTCCTCCTCCTCCTTCTCCTCTTCCTCCTCCTTCTCCTCCTCCTCATTATCATCATCAGCAACATCAGCAGCATCATCATCATCATCATATCACCATCATCATCACCGGCATCATCATCATACTCATAATCATCGTAAGCATCATCATCATCATCATCACCATCATCATCATCAGATTCCTCATCCTCCTCCGCCTCTCTTGCCTCTTCCTCCTCTTCCTCCTCTTCCTCCTCTTCCTGTTCCTCCTTCTCCTCCTCCTTTGCTCCTGTGTTCCTTTTCGCCTGCTCCTCCTCCACCACCTCCTCCTCCTTTTCCTCCTTTTGCTTTTCATCATCCTCCTACGCCTCCTCCTCCGCCTCTTTCTCTTCTTCCAGAACCCAGTGCGGGCGATAATGGTACCTGGGGGGGGTAGTTTAGTTGGGGGGCCTGGCGGGGATACTAATGAACTTCCCTGGGGAAGGTGAAGTTATGATAATGACGACGGTGATGATGGTGATAATGATGGTCATGGTGATGACGATGATCATGATGATGGTGATCCTGGGCGCTCGGCACAAGACTAGCTCGCGAGATCTCGATGCACGTTCGTAGTTTGGGCACCTGAACTGGTGAGAATCCCACAGCCCTGCCACACGCTCGTGATTGCGAAAGCTGCTGTGGTGAGACCACCATGGCCATGCTCAGCGTTTTGATGTTGTTGCTAGTCAACATGAGATGATAGCAACTTCGATTCGCAACTTCCCCCGCGGATTATAAAGTTCGGCCAAAGCGCCCCTCTCCACAATTAAATCCTGCTGAACGGGGATAATGAAAACAGAGGGGGTTAAGGGGGGGTACATTATTATCACCCGCATTCGGTTATCCTCCACCTCACCACCTCCTCCTCCTCGTCGTCCTCCTCCTCCTCCTTCTCCCCCTCCTCCACCTCCTGCTCCTGCTCCCCCTCCTGCTCCTCCTCAACCTCCTTCTCTTCCTCCTCCTCTTCCTCCTCCTCTTCCTCCTCCTGCTCCACCTCCTCCTCCTCCACCTCATCCTCCTCCTGCTGCTCCTCATACTCCTCCTCCTCCTTCTCCTCCTCCTTGTTCTTCTCCTCCTCCTCCTCCTGCTCCTCCTCCTCCTCCTCCTCCTCCTCTTGCTCCTCATCCTCCTCCTCCTCGTCCTCCTTCTGTTCGTCCCTCGTCCTCCTCCTCCTCCTCCTCCTCCCCATCCTCCTTCCCCACTCCGCCTCTTCCTCCTCCTCCTCCTCCTCCTCTTCCTCCTCCTCCTTCTCCTCGTATTATTCCTCTTCCTCCTTCCCTCCACCTCCTCCTCATCATCCTGCTCCTCTGCCTCCTTTTCCTGTTCCTGTTCCTCCTCCTCCTCCTCCTCCTCCTCCTCCTCCTCCTCCTCTCCTCCTCCTCCTCCTCCTCCTCCTCCTCCTCCTCCTCCTCCTCCTCCTCCACCTCCTTATCATGTTCCTCCTTTTCCTCCTCTTCCTCCTGCTCCTCCGTCTTCCTCCTCCTTCTCCTCGTATTATTCCTCTTCCTCCTTCCCTCCACCTCCTCCTCCTCATCCTGCTCCTCTGCCTCCTTTTCCTGTTCCTGTTCCTCCTCCTCCCTCTCCTCCTCCTCCTCCTCCTCCTCCTCCTCTCCTCCTCCTCCTCCTCCCCCCCCTCCTCCTTATCATGTTCCTTCCTCCTCCTCTCCTCCTCTCTCCGTCTTTCCTCCTCCTCCTCCTCCCTCCTCAATCCCCCCTCTCCTACTCCTCCTGCTCCTCCTCATCCTCCTCCTCCGCCTCCTCTCGCGCCTCTTCCTCCTATTCCTCCTTTCCTCCCTTTCTTCCTCCTCCTCCAGTTCAATCCTCTTCCTCCTGCTCCCCCTCCTCCCCTCCTCCTCCTCCTCCTCCTCCTCCTCCTCCTCCTCCTCCTCCTCCTCCTCCTCCTCCTCCTCCTCCTCCCCCTCCCCTCCTCCTCTCCTCCTCCTTCTTCGTCTCCTCCCCCTCCTCCTCCTCCTCCTCCTCCTCCTCCTCCTCCTCCTCCTCCTCCTCCTCCTCCTTTGTCTCCTCCCCCTCCTTCCCATCACCCAACTTCCAGTCCTCCCTTTGGACGCGTGGTGGTTTTCGGATCGTAACTCGGCGCTCTGGCGGCCGGTCGGAAAGATCCGGGCGACCCGGGAACGCCCTCGGCGAGGCGCAGCCGCTGGAATGCATCCCGACGCTGCACAGCCGGAGAGAACCGGGCCTCGAGCCCGAGCCCCACTCCTCCCGTCGCGCCTCAGGGGCGCCCTCTCCTCGAGCCTCGAATCCGAGCCCGTGCTCAACTCTCGGGCTGGGCGAAAGGGGCTCCTCCTTCCCAGAAATCCGATGTCCTGATTTTTTCAATACAGGGTCCCCGGAAGAGTCTCGACCCCTTCCCCAGGGCCTGTTTCGCATCCTGAGTCGTTTTGTTGACGGTCCTGGGGCCCGGCGAGGGCCCCTCGAGGCCGAACATTGCGAAAAACCTCCGTCTTCATTTGTTCAATGCGCTGGATCTCTGGGAACCTGCTCTGGACGGGGGCGCCGGGACCTGGGGCGCCTTCTCCTCCACCGCGGGCTCCGCGTCCCCGAGGCCAGCCGGGTCACCCGGCGGGGCGTCCAGGAGCGGGCCCGCGGCCTGCGCCGGGGGTTCGCCCTGCTCGACTTTCCCCCCTGCTGTCCCTGCTCCTGGTCCTTCCTCCTGGGCCTGCTGCTCCAGCTTCCTCCTCTCCTTCCTCCTCCTCCTCCTCCTCCTCCTCCTCCTCCTCCTCCTCCTCCTCCTCCTCCTCCTCCTCCCTCCTCCTCCTCCCTCTCCTCCTCCTCCTCCTCCTCCTCCTCCTCCTCCTCCTCCTCCCTCCCTCCCTCCCTCCCTCCCTCCCTCCCTCCCCTCCCTCCCCCCCTCCCTCCCTCCCCTCCCCCTCCCTCCCTCCTCCTCCTCCTCCTCATCCTTCTCCTCGTATTACTCCTCTTCCTCCTTCCCTCCACCTCCTCCTCCTCATCCTGCTCCTCTGCCTCCTTTTCCTGTTCCCTCCTCCTCTCCTCCTCCTCTCCTCCTCTCTCCTCTCCTCCTCCTCCTCCTCCTCCTCCTCCTCCTCCTCCTCCTCCCTCCTCCTCCTCCTCCTCCTCCTCCTCCTCCTCCTCCTCCTCCTCTCCTCCTCCTCCTCTCCCCCTCCCTCTCCTCCTCCTCCTCCTCCCTCCTCTCCTCCTCCCTCCCTCCCTCCCTCCCTCCCTCCCTCCCCCTCCCCTCCCCCCCCTCCCTCCCTCCCCTCCCTCCCTCCCTCCCTCCCTCCTCCTCCTCCTCCTCCTCCTTCTCCTCGTATTACTCCTCTTCCTCCTTCCCTCCACCTCCTCCTCCTCATCCTGCTCCTCTGCCTCCTTTTCCTGTTCCTGTTTCCTCCTCCCCTCCCTCCCTCTCCTCCTCCTCCTCCTCCTCCTCCTCCTCCTCCTCCTCTCCTCCTCCTCCTCCTCCTCCTCCCCCTCCTCCTCCCTCCTCCTCCTCCTCCTCCTCCTCCTCCTCCTCCTCCTCCTCCTCCTCCTCCTCCTCCTCCTCCTCCTCCTCCTCCTCCCTCCTCCTCCTCCTCCTCCTCCTCCTCCTCCTCCTCCCTCCTCCTCCTCCTCCTCCTCCTCCTCCTCCTCCTCCTTCTCCTGCTCTCACCCTCCTCCGCCTCCTCCCTCCGCCCTCCTCCCTCTTATCCCCCTCCTCATCCTCTTGTCCCTCAGATTCCCCTCCTGCTCCTCCTCCTCCTCCTGTGAATTGTACTCCATACAATGTGTTTCGGAGACAGATTCCAGTATCTTGGTTACCCTGCTCCCTCCCCTTCCCCGTTCCAGCAGGCAAGCATGTGCAGTAGCAGGCAGCAGTATTGCAGATATACGTTTCTGACGCTGTGCTGGCTCGATACAGGTCGAGAGGCCTCTCACACTTGGCAGAAAGGAGCGCTTTCTCTCCCCGGGCACGCAGGGCGATAGCTCGGGAGGAGGTCGAACGACGATTGGGCAGAGTATCGCAATCATATTCGATCTGGTACGAAGACTTCGCGAGCTTCGACCGATTGACGTTGGTAGCAGCAGAGCTACGGCTCCATGGACGCGTGCTCGTGCACACCGACGACATGGGACCACCAGCAGGTGGTAAAGGATCAAAGAGCAAAGACGGCAGTAACAAATTTCAGAACGCTGGACGGGCACCCGAATTCGATGGCTCCCTGGATAACTACAAGGCCTTCCGAAAGAAGATGGAGATCTACGCAGCGCGAGCCAGAGGCAGAGAAGTGGAGAAGTTTGTCGGTCTCGAGATCATGCAAGGCCTGTGGGGCCGAGCATGGGATGTCGTGGAGGACATGGATATCGCGAAGATCGATGAAGATACTTGAGGCTCTGGATCGCGCGTGCAAGTACGATGAAGTGACGGAACTGCCGACGGACTTAGAGAGCTTCTTCTTCCACGTGGCTCGGAAGCCGAAGGAGAACATGATGGACTACTTGTCAAGGTTCCGCATGGCGGAAAGGAAATTCAAGACACACATCATCACACTCCCCGACCCTGTGCTGGTTTGGTTCCTCCTTCGTCGAGCCGGACAGGACAAGGAAGGGAAGCAACTCGTCATGAACCAGATCGGCGACAACGTCACTCTCGACAGAGTTGAGGGCCAACTGAAGACGACGTTCGGTTTGGACTCAATGCCGTCAAGTCGAGGAAGTTATGGAGCGGCAGCGTACCACCTGGACGAGGGCTATGACGAGGACGACTACCAGGAGGACGCGTACTACGGAGAGGCGGACGATGACTACGATTCCTTCGAAGATAACGGAGACGAAGAGATGGAGCTCGGAGGTGCCAGCGGCTTGGAAAGCGAAGCCTGCTACCACAGCGACACGGCGTACGCACCCAACCCCGACCAAGCGGCCTACAGCGTGGACAAGTACGACGACATCATGGCCACAGACACGGACGCCCGCACGAAGATGAATGACATGAGGTTGGCCAGGGGTTTGCCGTCGCTCGGACGTCCATTCCCCGTGCATGTTTCGGTTTCGTGCGTGTTTTTTTGTTGCTCGATGGTCCAGGATGGTCCTCGATGGTTCTCGCCGAAAAAAAAGCACACGTCCGAGCGATGCCAAGGAGGCCTCTATCCACTATGGCCGTGGTCCGACCGCCCGCGCCACCCGCGAAGAGTAGTACTGCACCGACCATTCCAAGAGGTGGCGGCCGCTCGCGCGGAAAAGGCAAGCCAAAAGCAAAGGCAAGACATAGAACATCGGCAACGCGCAGAGGGTGGCAGGGGGAGGGGGGAAGAGGCTTTTTAGAAGCACCCCTGCTTCTTAGAAGGCGCCGGCCTTGTCTGTAGATGTGAGGCCCGCGCCGTCTAAGAGGCAGCCTCCTTCTAAGAAGCCTTCCCCCCTCCCCCTACCCCCTTGTGCGCGCCGCCAAGAAAAGCAAAGGCAAGATGGGCTACCAGAGGGGACCACGACCAGGATTTCCAGGAAGCGGACCGCCAAAGGCCACCGAGGAGACGGTATGCCTGAGGTGCGGTGAGCGAGGGCACTTCGCACGAGACTGCCCTCACCAACGCAGGAAGCGAGCTCACGTGTCCGAAGACGCCGCAGATGTGAGGATGACCACCGACATGGAGCCCGAACAGATCTGCAACGCAGACGACCAGGACCCAACTGAGGCTATACACGACAACGGAGCTACCAGCGTGATCGTTGGAGACGGGACTCTCAGATCATCCTGTCAGAGGCTGGTCGCGAAGGGTTTCCCGGTGAAGAATATGATGTTGTTCCCCTGTACCGAGAGTTTCAGACATGGTATCGATACTACTGGCGAGTCAACGGTGTGTGCGGTGGTTCCCTTATTCCCAGGGGGCAAGCTCATTGAGATTGTGACGTACGTCATCCCGGGCCGCACACCCTTCTTGTTAGCCAGACCCATTATGGAAGAGCTCGGCATGGTCACGGACTACAAGATCAAGAGAGCATGCTGGGACGGCGACGGCAAATGGTTTCCATTGCGCCAGCAGCCACAGAAAGGACACTAAGTAGTGGACATGCTGGAGAGTTACGCTACGTGTATGAAGGACCGAGCCGACCAGACGCTCTGGCCGCAGCATATGCTGGGCCACGCTCGTGTGCAACACCCGACTAGTCCCTACGAGCTTCTCGGAGAAGACGTGCTGCCATACGAGATGTCTCTTGACTACGTTGGCGCCATGGTCGAGATCAGCAAGACCGAAGACAAGGACGAGGACGTCAGCCTAGCCAAAGAACTCAGCACAAAGCAATAGACACAATCTACAAAGAAATAAACAGCGACTTGGACTGGGCGAGTGACATGCAGCGTGGCCAGCGGGAAGTCTGGGAGGTATACGGCGGCCAATAGGAGCTGATAGCAGAACTACGCCGACGAGATTTCCAGGCCAGAACGTTCGGACTGCACAACGGATGGGATTTCAGTGACATAGGTACGCAGAAGTTCCTCTGGATGCCAGACGACGTTTGGATGAGTCCCTAGTGCAGGCTGTGGTCAGTGATGCGGGAAATCAGCTGCAAGACCGCAGATAATCGCGCACGTTTGAAATCTCAAAGGAAGCATCATGACGTGCATCTGATGTTCTGCAGGAAGATCTACCTCACGCAGTGGGAGGCAGGTCGAGACGCGCATCTGGAGCAGCCTGCGACAACCAAAAGCTGAAGGACGAAGGCTCTATACAACCTGCCAGAACATCGAGTGGGTCTTTCTCCTGGTACCTCCGGTTGGAGGTACCAGGAGAAAGACCCACTCGCAAGAGAACCGGAGTCCGAACCACGAAGCGATACATTGCCAAAAGTCTCCACGAGTACCTATGTGAGAGAAATCACGACCTCGTGCAGCTCGAGGGCAGGATGCCGGACACCAGCATGCACAGGACCAAATTCGCGGAGATCTACAGCGCCAAACTGGTCGAGATCCTGGGCGACCTGCTGAGCAAGGCGAATACGGCCTTCTCAACGCGCTCTGATGGGATCGTCCCTTCCCCCTTCCCCCCCTCGCTCGCCGCCGCACAGAAAGACTCAAACCATTCAATCCCCGTACACAGTGGCAACGCCGTGTGGAATGACGCCACGGGCGAAACGTAAACAAAAAGAGTCGGTGAGCAACGCTACCATCCGGACCGTTCTCGCCCGTCCATCCCAAGTGAGATGAAGGCGCTGACGAGGAGGGAGAAGGGGCGGGGAGTGGGGAGGAACATCCCAATAAGATTGACAACTTATCTTGCATCCTCAAGGGGACCTTGTCTGCCCCGTCGCGGCCCTATCCGCGTCGAATCCGTGTAGAGTGTCGGACTCGTCGGATCCGTGTCGAATCCGTGTCGAATCCACGCCAAATCCGCGTCGCGTCCGCATCGAGCCCGCATCGGGCCCGCGAGGTCCCCCGAAGATGCAACGCAATATAGCATATTCTCAAAGTCTGTCCAGGCTAACCCTCCTCCGAGAGCTCGCGCGGGTCCTGGACCCCCTTCCCCCGGGGCCGGCTTCTCATACTGAGTCCTTTCTTGACACTCCCGCGGGCCCGGCGAGGGCCCCCAAAGGCCGAAATCTTTCAAAAACCTCCCGTCGTGATGTTTTCACGACGAGAGGAACCGATTCCTCCACGACGAGAAAAGGCGGGACTTAACGACGAGAGAAAGTGTTTGTTCCACGACGAGAGGAGGCGGGGGAGAACATCCCGCCAAGTGCAGACCCGCGAGAAGGGCCTCGAAATGTAGACCCGCGCAAGGGGCCTCAAATGTAGACCCCGACCAGAAAGACCCTGAAATGTCGACCTCTTCGAGACCGACGCACCCTGAAGCGTAGACCCCGAATTGAAGGACCTTGAAATGTAGACCGAGCGCGAAGGACGGGAATCTACCATTGGGAGCGCTTCAAGCAGGTCTACATCTCAAGGCCTGCTTTAGAGACCTCCAAGGTGGGGTCGGAGTAGATGTGGTCGGAGGATCGCGCCGCATCGCCGATACGTCGGCGATGCATCCGTGATGCATCGGCGATGCATCGGCGATGCACCAGCGATGCATCGTCGACGTCAGCGATGCATCGGCGACGTCGGCGTGAGGCGAATCTGGCCCTACATCGAGCCGCGTCGGCGATGCATCGGCGGTGCGGCGCGAGCCTCCGGCCCCATCTCCTCCGACCCCGTCTAGGAGGCCTAGATGAGCGATGCCCCGAGCGCGCCCTGCCAGGGGGGTATAACAGGGGATATGTCGACCCCTGTCCCAGGCGTCGTGGGGTTTCTGAATGGACAAAAAAAATTAGGGCCCAACCCTGGGATATACGAGGGGGGGCGTCCATCCTCGATAGGGGTGCGTCCGAATAGCCCCCTGCGGGTGTATCCCAGGGTTTCCCTCCTTTCTGAGCCGCTCCATGTTTCGTCGAAAAGTCGGGGGCTGGGATAGAAACATCGCCTGCGAGGGGTGGCTCCGCGAGGGGGCCTCGCCAGCAGCCGCCGAGGCGCCGCGTGCCGCGGTCGCGGCAGGCGCCTCGCGGCCGCGGCCGCCGCCGCCTTGCAGGGGGGGAGGAGGGGCCACGCCACGAGCGGCCCAAGTGCCCAGATGAAACTGCCGGAATCGGCGGCGGGCCCGCAAAAAGGAGGGTGAGAAGGGGCGGGGGCGCGCAAGAATGGATTGGCGATCCATGGATTTGGCGCGCGGTCGCCAAACCCATGGATCGGGGCAGTGCCCTCCCCAAACTGCGGCTGGGGCCGCCTCGCCCGGCGGCGGAAATCCGCGATGTCCCATGGAAACGGGACCCGTCGCTAATCCGCGCCTCCTTGATCCATGTTTGCGATCGCCTGAGAAAGGGCGGGCCTTCTCGGAAGGCTCGAAGTCCCCCGGCCCCTCTGGGAAGTGTTCCAAGCCTTCCCCGAAGGCTCACAACACCTCTCAGAAGGCCGGAGGGCTTCTGAGAAGCCCCGCCGCCTTCTGAGAGGGGCCCAACTCGGGGATGTATATATATATATATATATATATATATATGATGGTGGGGCGTCCATCCTCGATAGGAGTGCGTCCGACCAACCCCTTCGGGGCCGTGCCCCCGAGCTCCCGTCCTGTTCTGAGCGGCCCGATTTTGCGGGGGAAGGGGGGTAGAGGAAGACACACCTGCATAAACAGAAAACTGCTGGATGTCCACGCGGAGTGCTTGGAACTGCGCTGCAGCCCCCCTCCACGGCGCGCGGAGCGCGCCGTCAGGGGCGGCGCCGGAGGGGCCGCCAGGGAGGTCGAGCGCAGATCCAAGGAATCCGCGCGGACTGCCGACAATCGTTGTATATGCCGCTTAACTGTAGGGCGGGCATGTCATCCTGCAGGCGGATCTTGCAGGGCAAACGGAAAATAGTCCACACATACTCGGAGATAGCCAGAAAGTACTCAAAACCTCGTCCCAGTTGTTTGTTTACAACTCTTGAATATTCCTTCTGTAGAGGGACGTGTTTGACTCAAGTTGAGCTTAGCTGGTCTGCCTCGAGGAGGGGAAGGTGTCGGGGGCGAGAGATCGCTGGCGAGTCGGAGGACCCCCCCGACTTTGTCCGAGGCACGGCCAATGCTTGCCCTCGCTCGGACGTCCATTTCCTGTGCATTCCTCGGTATCGTGCGCATGTTTGTGCTCGATGGTCCAGGATGGTCCTCAATGGTTCCCGCCGAGAAAAGGAAAAGTGCACACGTCCGAGCGATGCCAAGAGTGGTGCGGAGAGGAAGGCTGGGGGCGGGGGCGCCCACAGAGGAGGTGGTTGGGGCCGCGCGAAGGCATCCCGCAGATGGACGTGGCCCATGCCACCATGCGAGGCCAATTCTTACGCACCACCAGCGCCCGCGAAACAAATAATCTCAAAAATGGCTGGAGCCATGGTCATGCCAGGTGAGGCCGCGACCCCGCGGAGACCCCTCGCTCGGGCTCCTTGGTAGGGGAAGTTCCTGAAGCAGAAGCAGCACTTCTTGGTGGTGTTGGTGGTGTATAAAAATCGCTCCTCTCTGTAACCGAAAGTATCTACACCACCACAACTCATGTTTTGATGAATTCTATTTCGGTCCTTCGGGGGGAGGCGGCAGCCCTGTTGCCGATGGCGGCGGGAGGGGGGTTGCGGGTTTTTCAGCAGTGCACGCCTGAACCAAATCGGATCTCAGATGTGTCCCGATCTTGGTGGTGGGAGCCACGAAGAAACGGGTCTTAGAACCTTTCCACGAGAAACCTAACCCTGAGGCCCCAGGACGTCCATTGACTTTTGGTGCGGGAAAATCACGCTTTCCATAGCAAGCCCTCGAAGCCCAAGAAACCAAGGGCACCCTGGAGGCAAGCAAAGTGTTTCTTGACATGGGTTTCCACTGTACGCAAGGTCACGTACCGACCTTACGCGGTAGCTTGCGCGGGCCGCCAGCGCGGCACGCCACATCGTAAGCGAGGGAACTCGCGCGCGACCTTACGCAAGCAGCTTGCGCGCCAATGTCGGTGAAGACGACCACGTTCTCCTACGTCGCTCAACTGGGGGTCGGACGAACTCGAACCGACCACGACCGAATCCGCCATCTGTACGTAGCGGAAAAAGCGTGCAAACCCGATCACCCGTCGTGCCGCCCTGTGGCTGGAGGGACCCGCGACGACGGCACGCAGCGCACGACTACCATCGGTAGGCCAGACAGTTCGCTGGCCTTGCATGGAGAGCAGACAAGCCACCCCCATAAGCAGCACCCCTTTAAGCGCGGCCCTGCAGTAAGCGCATCCCAGGAAGGAATCGAGCATGGCAGCGCTGTTCAGGAAGAGCCCAGGGCCGTGTAGTGGACGCCGATTATCGGAGCCGGGCTGCTTTTTCCTCCCTGGATTCCAGGATTGTCGACCCTGGGTCTGAGGATACGGTCGAACCATTATCCCGAGTCTCAGGATACGGACGAAACATGGCCACGAGGTGGGTCGAGAGCACGGGCCTTCGCCGAGGGCCCAAGGAACGCACGGAGGCCTGGCACGAAGGACATACGCGAGGGTACCCCTCCGAGGCTGAGGGCATGCTTGACAGAGGCAGCTAACATCGCGCTTCGCGAAGCGCAGACAACTTCGCGCTCTCGCGCAATCCCACTTCCCCGGGGGAGGAGACGAGGACAAGGAGGATGAGAATGAGGAACCGCGAGCCGCGACTTGTTGCGCCCTCGTGGCGGCCCTCGCCTTAGCCTTGCCACCGCTCGGACGTCGACTCCCTGGGCTTTGTTTGGTGTCGTGCGCGATTTTTTGGTTGGTCTCCCCCAGCTGATCCAAGCTGTTCTGACGTTGGCACCGCCAACCGCACGCGCCCGTCCGAGCGATGCCAAGGAGCCCTCGTGCCAGCTGCAGATTCACCCACGGGCCTTGGGGCGCACGCGCACAGCCGTGCCACGCGACGTCGTTGCTGCGGAGCTCTGCTTCGCAGGCAGGGGCCCCCCCAGAGGAAACCACGACCAGGACACGTTCGGACCAGGATTCATCGGGGATCTCTCTGAGATCAAGCGGCTCTGGCGGATGTATTGGAAACCGCAGTCGTTCCAAATCGTCACGTAGCGCTCTGAGGATGCGTGAAGATAGCGTCCAGCCCACACATGTAATCGCACTGCGTTCGCCCGTGCAGTATTGGATGGCCGGACGGTGGGCGAAAGAGACTCCGCATTATCCTCTTGCGAGATTGCATTCCTCGGCGTATGTATATACACGCATGTATGTACGCATGCATGCTTTTATGCATGTATGTATATATGTCTGTCCGTCCGTCCGTCAGTCCGTCTGTTGTACGTCCGTCCGTTCGTCCGTCCGTCCGTCCGTCTGTCTGTCTGTCTGTCTGTATGCATTTATGTATGCAAGCATGACTGCATGCGTGCATGCATGCATGATTGAATACATGTATGTATGCATGTATGCATGCATGTATATATGAATGCATGTATACATGTGCATATACATATATAGGCATGCAAACCAACAAGCACGCATGCATGTATGTGTGCATGCATGCATGTGTATATGCATGTGGTATGTACGCATGTATGCATGCATGCATACATGCACGTATGCATGCATGCATGTTTGTACGTGTGCACATGTATGCATTAATGTACGTACGTACGCATACATGTATGAATGAATGAATGGATGCATGCATGCATATATGTATGTGTACACATACGTTACTAATTGTGTAACTCAATGCTTCTGGCCACCCTTCTAAGCGTCTTCTCGTAGACACGACCAGATCCGAAAAGCTACAGCCGTCTGGAGACGCTGGGTGCCGTAGCTACATCCCAGTCGCGGTGGCAAGACTGCCTCGCCACGACTGGACACATCAAGGACAAGCAACGATATAGTGCGTGGGCGGCACCTCGATCCTCACAACCTATACGTTCCTGGAGCGGCACGGACGAGGACGATCTCTGAAAACGCTTGGCGGACCCACAGCCCGAATTGATCTGCATACGTCCAACACTCGGGCCAGGGCGAATTGAGACGACGGCCGATCGAAGCTCTGGCCCTCGGACCAATCCCAAGGTCCAAACGTATGTACCTATTTCCTGCTCTGCGTCTGGCCGTGGCGGCGAGGGTGCACACCCCCGAAGGATAACTACCGCTGTCTCAATTGGTCCGCCCCTGACACACACACACACGCTGTGTGTTGTATTCTTTTCTTGCCGGGTGGTCCACACCAGCGAAGAGAATATCGGGGTGCGCTACGCGGCCACGCGCGAGGCGGCGCGGCTTGAGCAGTGGAGCGGGAGAGCGAGCGTGGCCGGACCAGATCACGCGGCGAGGGGACCAAGGATCCACCCAGAAAGGAAGCAACCAGGTGGGGCGCGAGAGAAAGGGGAGAGGGGGAGGGTGGCGGCAAGAGGAGGTGAAGGGCAGCGCGACAAGCAAGCAGGGCGCAACGCGAAAGTGCAACGCCACTCCGACAGAGGGGGGGGCAACAGGCAGACAACCCGACCTGGGCATGCGGTGGGATGAAACGGGCGCCTCATGGCGACGTAGACCGAGGCGAGACAATGGAGGGAAGACAGCACAACCGCGGCTGACCCTTCCCCGCACACACACACACACACGCAAACACAAACACACAAACACACACATATCTGTGTATATGTATATATATATACACATACATACATACATACATACATACATGCATGCATGCATGCATGCATACATACACACATGTAAAACATACAAACATATATGCATACATGTATACCTACATACATCCACCGCAGTACGTACGTACATACACGCATACATAAAACAAATCATACATGCGTACACACTTACACGCATGCATACAGACATGCACCCAAACATTACGTACATAACTACGCGTTTTATGTCGCAGTGCAGCAAAATCAGTCCGCACGCGAGCTCGGCCGCGGGAGGCTAACAACTCCTGGCGCACAAGCGCACACACGAACACACACACACACACACACACACACACACACGCACGCACGCACGCACGCACGCACGCACGCACACACACACACACACACACACACACACACACACACACACACACACACACACACACACACACACACACACGCACGCACACACACACGCACACACACATACACACGCACACACACACTTTGCATCGGCGGCTGGGCAGAGGCTGCTGCTCCGGCGATTGGGCATCAGTGGGGCGCTGGATGCAAGTCGGGCCGCGGAGAAGAAGGACGCCCGGCGCAGGCGGGAAAAGGGGAAGCCGGGCCCGCTCAGGCAAGTCCCGGCGGCGGCGGGGCGGGCACCCGAGGGGGATGCCAGCCGCGGCGTCGGGCAGCAACCTGGAGGGGAAGGCAGCCCGAAGGCGGCCGGGCAGAGCCCGGGGAGGGGGAGGAGCAGAACCAACGAATGGGCAAGTACAAAGACCTCCAGACCTGCCGGGTGCCTGATCGCCCCGCGAGAGCAAAACCGATGGGGGCTGACCAAGAACAGCAGCACACGGCTGCGCGGACAAATGGGCATGACACGTGACCGAAAGCTGATAGGACCACACCAAGTTTGGGCCCAGAGCCACGCTGGCGGAGGACCAGCGAAAAGGGCAAGAGGACGCCGATATCGGATGACCTGCGCGGCGCGGAAGGGTGGGAAACACGTCGAACAGCGAGGCGGCTGAACAGTGAAATCTTCGGACCTTCTGAGCGACTGAACAGCCGACAATGACCACTCCATATGTCGGGTCGGGCGAAAGGGGGGGGTAGCAAAGGGGGGGGTTGAGAATCAGCTCACGTAACTGATTTTCCCGGCGCCTCCCGGCGCCGGGAGCGGCCATGTATCGAGGAATGGGCCCTTCGGTGAGGCCGAAACCAGCTGCATGCAGCAAATTTCGTAACCCCCCCTTTCCCAATCCCCCCCCTTTCGCCCGACCCGAATATGGGGGGGCGGGAAGGAGCTGGCAAGGGCCCAACGGTCGGGGCGGCGCCTGCCATGCTGACCTCAGGGGGGCGAAAGACCCGGGTACAGAGGACTCGGAAATCCCCGACGAGGTCGTCAAAAAAATGACGAGGCCGAGACTGCGTTTTGACGAGGCCTCCCGCTGCAGACATCCCACGAAACTCCTACTCGTCAAAATCCGAGTCGCGGTCGTCAAAAAACGATGTCGAACCCGAGTCCTGGCAAACCCGGGTCTTACGCTCCCCCGATGACCAGCGAGGCGCAGAAAAGGGGGAGCGGCCAAATGCACCCAAGGCGAGGGGCCGCGGGGCGAGCAGCGAGAGAGCAGGCCCCCCAGCAGAGCTGCCGAGGGGATACCGCGCGCCGGCGCGAAAAAGCCAAGCAGGACGGGGGGGCCGGCAGGCCTGGCTGGGGCCGGCCGACTGGACCAGAAGGAGGAGGAGGAGGAGGAGGAGGAGGAGGAGGAGGAGGAGGAGGAGGAGCAGTGGGAGGAGGAGGAGGAGGAGGAGGGGGAGGAGGAGGATGCGGTCATCCCCGTTATATCTGATCCGGGTTCGTACGGGGACGGCCACGGTATGCGGCCGCGGGCTGTCGGCAGAACGCGGGGGGTGGGGGGGGATATAGGTGCGCCGACGGGGCCCCGCAGCCAGCCAGGGGCGCACTGTGTACCAGAAGCGCCTCGGCGCACGGAGGGCCTGCTGCAGCCGGAAAGGGAGGCTCACGAGGTCCGTCCTAGGGAACGCAGAAGAGGCGAAAGGACGGCGCGCTGAATTTCGGCCCCTGGCAACACCCGAGGTCCAAGGAGGAACTCTCCCTGAGCGTGCCTCCCCGGGGCCCCGTCGGGGCCTTCCTGAAGCGGCGCAGCCGCGCGAGCATCAGGGCGGCGACGAGGCCAGGAGGCGGAGGGAACTGCGAAAGAAGGCGGCGGCGGCGCGCCGGCGGGGGCCCCAGATGCCCCCACCGCGCTGAGATCAACACCTGGCCCAGGCCGCAGTGGGTTCACAGCCTGCTCGCTGTGTCTTCTTGATTGTGGCGGCCAGGGCTCCGTGGGCATTGTGGGGGTCGTGGCAGAAGACAACTGGGACAGGGCTGGCACGGTCCCCGCCCTGGGGGCACCGTGGTAATCCTCGGCCGTAGAGCTGCCAGCGTTCGTCGCCGCTTGGGCAGGGGGGTGGAGAAAAACGACCGTGGATGGGGGCGTACCAGTCGCGATGCCCGTCGGCACTGCCCTGCGGCCGGGTCGACGCAGCCCAAGCGGGGCGCATGGTGGGTTGCCAGGCGCCGCCCCGTCTGGGCTGCGGCGCGCGATCCACGTGCGCCTGGCGGTGCGCCCGCGAGCCGATTTCCAGCCGCTGCGACGAGTGGCGCTCGGGGTGTCCGCGGTGGTGCCCCCCCGCACAACGATCCTTCCGCGGCGGCGAAGAGGACAATCCCCCCTCGCCTGCAACCCTAGAGCCACCGCGCGCCCTGGCAGAGGCGTCGCCGAACAAGAGTCTGAAGGCAGGCACGCGCCCTTCCTGAACCCAGCGGGGCCCCGGAGGGAGGGGGGCCCGGCTGCCCGCCGGGTCCAGGACGGCGCAGCCGGGTGGTCGTTTACAAAGCTCGTTTGTCCGCCGTGGGGGCACCTCTGTCTCGTGTCGACGCAAGCGACCGTGGGGGGCAGTTGGCGGTCCCCGTTGTCAACTCCTTCTGCTCCTCGTCTCCTCCCGCCGGGGGGCTCGTGGCCGGGGGGTCGCTGGTGGTCTTCGCCGCCGACCTCTTCTGCTTCCCGCCACCAGGGCCACCGGCCCTCTTCTGTATATCTTCTCCTCCGGCACGGGGGCAACCCAGCGAGGCCGTCGTCGGGCGGGACGAATCAGGCGCCCCGGGGGAACTCTCGGCAAGGAGCGCAGCGGCGAGGAGAGGACCCTCCTGGGAAGAGTTGCCACATCCGCCCCCAGTGGGTCTCCGCCCATCCCCGTCGCGATGCGCGCCACTGACTGAGCCGAGGGTGCCCGCGCCGTCCTTCACGACGCCGCGCATGTCGATGGGGGTTCAAAAGAACAGGGCGGGGGGGCACCGAATAGGTGTAGCGTCGGGAATCCCACCAGCCCTCTGGGCGTAGGTGGTTTAGGGCGGCTCCTCTTCCAACCCCCTTTCTTCCCCCTTTGGGGAGGGGTTTGCCCCTCCCCCTACCCCCTCCCCTGGACTTGGACGGGGGGGGGGGGGCGCGAGGTGTCGGAGCGTCCAAAACGGCCTCGGCGAGGAAGCCAACATCATTGGTTTTGCAGGTTTTGCCCCCATTTTGGCCTCTGGGGGAGGCGAGGCTAAGTAAGGGACCCCCCTTCTTTGATCGATGTTCTCCAAGATGGCCCCAAGAGGCACCCAGGAGACCCCAAGAGGCCCCAAGATGGCCCCAAGAGGCACCCAGGAGGCTCCCAGGAGGCCCTTAAGAGGACCCCAAGCGGCCCCAAGAGGCCTTCCCGAGGCACCCAAGATGCCCAAAAGCCCCCCGGACCGCCGAGAGACCCCAAAGACGTCCCAAGAGGCCTCTAAGAAGCGCCCAAGGTGATATCCCAAGATGCGCCGACAGGCATCCAAGAGACCTCTGGCCTTTGTGCTTGCCATCCTCCTCTTGCTCCTCGTTCCTCCTCCTGTTCCTTGGCTTCCTCCTCCTCCTCCTCCTCCTCCTCCTCTTCCTCCTCCTCCTCCTCCTCCTCATTATCCTATTCATCTTCAGTCTCCCCACTCCCTCATCCATCCATTCAGCCTCCTCCTTCTCCTCCTCCCTCCTTCGCACGGTTCGGCCGTACACCTCTTTGACCCCGCACTTCCCTGATCACCTCACCTCGCTTGGACATCGTTTCTGGATGGGCTGGTGGGGTTACTGGCGCCCCCCCCCCCACACGGCCTGGGGCGCATCCAGTTGAGGAAGCACCCCGGCGCGCGGAGGGCGCGCCGACACCGGAGAGGGAACAGAACGAGGGGGGCACCGACTATAGGCGCACTGGTGCGGAGTAGAAGCGCCCCCTCCACGCGGCCCGGGGCGCATCAGGTGGAGGAACCACCCTGGCGCGCGGAGGGCGCGCCGACGCCCGAGTTGGGGGGCGCTGGCGGTTCCCGACGCCGACATCCCCTGCTCGTCGCCTCCTCCGTCGGGGGAGCGCCAATTGCGGTGGCCGGAGCCTGCGGGGCGAGCCGGGCTTCCCGGGGAGCTCTCGGCGACGCGCGCCGCGGTGGCAGGGGGGGGCGGTGACGATCCCCTCCGTCGACGTCCTGCGCTTCTCGCCCCCTCCGTCGGGAGGGGGCAGCGCGGGGAGCGGGATCGAGGCGGGGCGATCCAGGCGCCTCAGGGAGGCCCTCGGCGAGGTGCGCAGCAGCGTCGCGTGGGAGGTCCGTCCCCTGGGACCCCCGGGCGCTGCCCTCCGCCCGGACCTCAGTGGGGCCGCCGCAGTGGTTCTTCTGTTTTCCCCAGCGCCGCTGAAGCCAGCACCTGGAAGCCGCCGTCACCAGCTCGCCGCCGTGGCAGCGGGCGGGTTGGGCCGGGAACGGCTCGCCAAGCGCGTCGCGCGCCGCGATCTGCGCCCGATCTGCCACGGAGGCCTTGGGGATCGTCGCGAGCCCGTTCGGTGTGTCCGCAACCCAGGGGGTCGCCCCGAGCCCCTCCAGGATGTCCACGCGCTTCAGGCACGCAGGAGGCGACGAGGAGCCGGTCGGCATTCCGATGGTTTCGGGCGTGGCGTAGCCGATCGTGACCAGCGTGCTCACCCCGTGCTTGATCTCTGTCTGGCGGGCGAAGTTCCCCGTGCTACCATCCGCAGTGAGGCCAGCGGGGTCCCAGAAGCCAAAGGGGCCCCAGCTCCCTCTCGACCGTGTGCGGCGGAGAGCCTGTGTAGAGCGCCCAGTCGGCCCGCGCGGAGCCAGTGGAGCCATCGCGGACGAGCATTCCGATGATCCCCGTCGTGGCCAGCCGACAGTCGGAGATCTCAGCCGCCGACTTCTTCTGCTTGTCCGCGGCGTCGCTGGACATCGGCACCTTGGAGCCGAAGTCGCCCCCCGCGGCAGGGGTGCCAGCGGACTGGTCCTGGGACAGCTCGCGGAAGGCGTCGCAGGCCCAAGGTCTGCGCCCGACCCGCCGCGGGAGCCTTAGAGATCGCACCGAAACCGTCCAGGATGTACACGCACTTCGGGCCAGCGGACGGTGACAGGCATCATGGCAGCATGCCGCTGCTGGGATGAAATAGCCCACTGTCGCCTGCATGGACGCGCGGCCGTGCTCCGGCTCGGCCTGGCGCAGGCGGGCGAAGTTGTCCGTGACGCCGTCCACAGTGAGGCCAGCGGGATCCCAAAGGCCAACCGGGTACAGCGCGCCCACCTCGCTGCCAAACGCGCGCAGTGGAGAGCCCGAGCGCCCAGTCGCTAGTCACGCCATCCCAGATCGTCGGAAGCGCGCTCGCCCGGCCGCGCTTGAGCTCTGTCTGGCGCTTCCCGGAGAGGTCCTCCGTGCTACCATCCGCCGCGAGCCCGACGGGGTCCGAGAGGCCCCTGGAGTCCTGCATGCTCAGCTCGTTTTCGAGCGTGCGCCGCGAGGATCAATTGTGAACGGTCCAGTCGCCCTGCGCGGAGCAGGTCACACCGTCCTGGAGAGTCGTCTCGATAGTAGCCATCGTGGCCAGGCAACCGTTGGCGATCTCCGCAGCCGAATTCTGCTTCTGCACCTCATCGGCATCACTGGGCGTCAGCACCTGGAAGCCGACGTCGCCTGCGGCGAGAGTGGTATCGGCGGGTTGGGTCTGGGACAGGTCGCAGAACATGCCGAACGCCACGATCTGCACGCAGCTTGCCGCAAACGTCTGGGAGATCACCTCGAGCCCATGCGGGATGTCCGCGACCTCCAGGCTGGCAGGAGGCGAGAAGTAGGCGGGCAGCTTGCCGGTGGTTTCGGGCACGATGCGCCCCGTCGTCGTCATCATCTCACGCGGCCGAACTGGAAGTCCGCCTGGCGCCTCCTGGCGAGGTCCTCCGTGCTACTATCCGCGCACGCACACCCACACAAACTCACACACACACACACGAACACACACACACACACACACACGACCACACACACACATACACACGCACGCACGCACGCACACGCACGCACGCACGCACGCACGCACGCACGCACGCACGCACGCACGCACGCACGCACGCACACACACACACACACACACACACACTCTCTCACACACACATACACACACCACCTCGAACATGGAATCGAGGCGTCTCCAGAGCTTCGCCGGGCGGCCCGGCCGCGGGCGCGGCCGCCGGGGAGCGCGGCCTTCGTCGGGGGCGGCCGCTACGCCCTCGCGCGCGCTGGTGGCGGCGCTGGCGGCCTGCGGTGCTGCCGGGGAGGGGGTGGGGATCCGACCCCAGCGGCACATGATGGACGACGACGGCGACGGCGACGACGACGACGGCGACGGCGACGACGGCGACTACGACCTATTTTTTTCAGGATCGACAGCACAACCCACCCTCACCCACAGCCAGGACCCTCAGTCCCGACCTGGTGATCCAGGGGGTCCTGGCTGGGATGGGTCATTTTTGCCAAAAACCACCCCCCCACCCCCCCACCCCAGCCAGGAACCCGTGAATCACCAGGTAGAGAGGGGGGTCCTGGCTTGGGGTGGGGGTGGATTGTGTTATCTCACTTCATCCAGCACAACATGCATCAACAGATCACTGCGATGGCAGAATACGCAGACACGTCTCATCATGTACGGAGGTCCTCCTGGAGGCGGCAAAGGCTGACTCGTAGCGCAGCGCCTGGCTTCGAGGGATGGAGCAGACATGGGAGGAGAGGCGGGGTGAAGCCTTCGGCGGCGCCCCCCGGGGGGAGGCAGATCGGGCGGGCCTTCTCGGGGGCTCCAGAAGCCTCCTGAAAGGCCAAGGGGCCTCCGAGAAGCCCCGCCGCCCTCGGAAGAGGCCTCCTCCCCCTCCTCTCCTCCCTAATTAACAATAGGTCGGGCATGTCCTCCTACAGGCTGATTCTGAAGAAAAAATTGACACATAGCCGAAACATCCCCCAAACAGAAAGTCCCAACATGGTCCCCAGGCTGTTCTTGAACATGCCTCCTGTAGAGGGACCTGCCCGCCCTAACCCTCAATGCCGCCCCCCACCTCGGGAATCTTCTGACCCGGGTCAATCCAGACCCGGGTCAGCAAGAAACGAAAAACTGCAATGCAGGAGAAAAAACTGCAGCGCGGGTCTTCGCAAACCCGGGTCAGCCAATAGGCGCGGCCGCCTCGCGGCCACGAGCGGCTCGCGAACCCGGGTCAGCCAGAGGGGGTCTTCGCAGGATCCTGCAGGATCTGGCGCCCCGGCTGACCCCCGTCTGCACTGACCCCCGTCTCTTGAGCCCCGACCACCCACCCTTGGGAACCCCCAAACCGGGTGATGAGATACCAGGTGGCGACATGGAATCCCCAAAAAGGTCACCGCTGGGTTTGGGGACACGGGGTCACCACCGGGTTTTGTGACTCCTGGACCCACCAGTGCTCGGGACATCCTCGGAAAACCGCACCGGGTGGTGACACCAAATCGCCCGAGACTCACCGCCAGGTGTTGTCACCACCACGTTTGGGGACTACCAACACCCACCCCTCCGCTCCGGCCCGCCCCCGGAGGCCGCCCGCAGGCGGGGGGGGGGGGGCGCCTGCGCCGCCCGCGCCGCCGCGCACTCGGGCGCGGCCCGCGCGCACCGCTCCAGGATGGCGGCGGTGGTGCGGCACAGCCGCGAGGGGGCCGCCACGCCGGGGGCCACCTGCGGGCGCGGGCGGGGGGCCTCGAGGAGGAGGGAGGCCCGAGGAGGAGGGGCCCCCGAGAGCCTGCCTGCTCGAGCCGGGCGTGTGCGCTCCTTCTTCGGGCCCCGGGACCCACGCGGATCGATGCGGGGCGAAATTATGGCTGCAGGAGGATGGGGTGTATACGGCTCCTGCGGCTCCGGGCGTGACTTCTGGCGGCGTTGCAGTTGGATCGCAGCGTCGCTATTCTCTCAGGGGGGAGCGCTCGAGGAGGGGGAGGACGCTCGAGGAACACGCTCGAAGGAGGAGGAAGGCGTCTCGGACGGAGGCGGTGGTGCGGTGCAACCGCGAGGGGGCCGCGAAGGCGGGGGGCACCTGCGGCGAAGCGCCCCACCAAACAGTGCTCGAAGAGCTGTTTGCGGTTCGCACGGCATCTTCTCAAGGCACGTCGGGCTGATACCGCCTTGCTTTCACCCCTCGATGTTCCATGTCTCGCAAGGGCATTGCTCGCGTCACTAGAACAGCCTGTTGTTACAGGAACATGCTGTCGTAGGCCTGCGAGAATGCTGCGACGGCCAGTCTCTACTCATTCCAGATTTCGGAAAAAAGGGAGGGGGGTCTCGTTTCGGGGGGGGTCTCTTCCAGGCTATCTTGGAGGGCCTGAGGGGGTCTGGGCACGATGTTTTTGGAGGGTTCTCCCACGGGGGGGGGGTCTAAAACTTCTCGTCTGGGAGGGTTGAGACCCCCTCCCTTTTATTACGAAATCTGGAGTAACTAGAAAACAGGAAAAGCACCATGACAATGGCTCTTCGGAGGTCCGCGCGGATCTGCGCGGCCCCCCTGGCGGCGCCTCTGGCGCGCTGCGCGCACCAGGGTGGGGGGCACAGGGCAGACCCTCAAGGGATCCGCGGGGACCGCCGAGCGTGAGCGAAGACCGGGCCCCAGGACTGTGATTAGGCGTCGAGCCACGGGGGGAAGTGAGAAGGGGCGTGCCTTCTCAGAAGGCTCGGAAGTCCCCCGGACTTCCGAGAAGTTTTGGGAGCCTTCCCCGAAGACGGAAACAGCTTCTCAGAAGGCGCGAGGGCCTCTGAGAAGTCCCGCCGCCTTCTGAGGAGGCCTTCTCCTTCTCAATACCCCCCCCCCTTCGCTCGCCGCCGAGTGATGGGTTTCGCGCAAGTTCACGGACGAGTTCCAGCTATGGGCCAAGTTCTGGGACGAGTTCCACCTCCTCCTCCTCCTCCTCCTCCTCCTCCTCCTCCTCCTCCTCCTCCTCCTCCTCCTCCTCCTCCTCCCCCTCCCCCTCCCCCTCCTCCTCCTCCCCCTCCTCCCCCTCCTCCTCCTCCGCGCGTGGTGCGTCGCCCGCCGCTCGTCGTCCGTCGCGCGCCGCTCGTGGTGCGTCCGTCGGGCTTTGCAAGATCGGGCAAGGTCCTGCAAGGCCCTGCAGGATCCTGCAGGATCTCCCGCACCCCGGGCACCCAGGCCTGGTTCGGTGCAGCCCTGGCTCTGCAGGATCCTGCAAGATCCGGCGCTCCGACTGGCCCCCGTTTGCATGGACCGTCTCTTGAGCCCCGAGCCCATCGCTCATCCTTCGTCTCCCGTCATCCGTCGTCCGTCGCACATCGTTCTCCCCTCCCGTCCTCAGTCGTCCGACGCCCGCCGCTCATCACCCGTCTCCCGCCGCCCGCCCCGCAGAGCCTCCCCTGAATCGGCATGCTGCCTGCTGAATGGACGTCCTCGTCTTCGCCGCCGCGCACGGGAGCGCGCGGGCCCCACGCGCGAGCGGCACTGCGATCGCGAGGACGCAGAGGCGCGCCCGCGCCGAGGGGGGGGCGGCCCAGCGGCGCACGCCTCGCGCTGCGGCACGAAGGGGCGGGGCCGTGCCCCCGCACCGGCCGCCGCTCGGGCGCCCAGCCCCCGCGCGTGGCTGCGGCTCCGCGCGCGTGTCCTCCGCTGCAGCAGCCACGATGCTCGTGCATGGTCCAGAGCTTCGGGCGCTGGCCGCGCCGGCGAAAGCATGCACGCGTGCGAGCGGCGCCGAGGGCCTGCAGAAGGGCGCACGAGCGCACCGGCCAGGGCTCGGGCGGCGCGCGCGGGCAGCCCCCGTGAGGCAGTCCCGGCTGGCCTCCACGGGCTCCCGAGTGTAGTCGCAGCTGGCCTCGACAGGCTCCCCGAGTAGCCCGGGGCGGTCTCGACACCCGGGCGGGCGGTCCCCATCGGTCGGAAGAAGTACGCAGAAACATGAAGTAGGAAGGCGTTGAAAGTAGACTGGGTGTCCGCCCGCCCCCTAAAGAGGACGGAAGAGGTGAAGCCACTCGATCATTGAAGTAGGAAGGCGCTGAAAGTAGATTGGAATCTGGGAATCCAAGGAAACCTACTCTCAACGACCGATGGGTAATGGGGGGTGGCCCCAATGGGGGGCGAAGAGAAGGGCCCTAGAGGACCCCTTTAGGGTCCTGTTCTGGGTCGCCCCCCGTTGCCGCCCGCCCGAGACACCCTGGCGCCATTTCCGGCAGGGCCCCTGGGGCGCTCCGCGCCCGAGGGTTGGGGTTGGGGTGTGGAGACCACGTCTCGGACTGCTCGGGGGACCTACTGCTCGGGGGGCCTCTTGAGGCCAGCCGGGACTGCCTGGGGGGCTCTCTATGCGCAACCCAAAGCCTTGACAGTCGGAGGATTGCACCGAGTCGCCGATGCATCGCCGGTGCATCGGCAAAGCATCGGCGACGTTGGCGATGCATTGGCGACGTTGGCGTTGAGAAATCAGGCTCCACATCAAGTCGCATCGCCGATGCATCTCCGATGCATCGGCGGTGCGGCGTGATCCTCCGATCCAATCTACTCGCAAGGTCGTGCACGGCGACAAAACAACCGAACCGACAACGAAACCGTAACCGACCGAAATCGGCAGCTCGAAAGCAGCCCAGAAAGGCGCACCGACGCAACTACAACACAATAGCCGACCGAACCAAACCATTGAGTCGGACTGGTTTCGGACCCTACAACAGTGAACGCCCTTGACTCGGACCCCATATGGGAAGCCTAGAGACTCCGGTCAAGCGGACAAGTCCAGGGCCGCATCCAGCTGGTGCGCAGGACTCGAGTAAGGGATCGACTACATAATCGGTGTACCCCCAACCTGATCTGTAGTCGAATATACAAAACAAAAAACGTTGAATGCTCGCTGATATACGAACATCCAAAGGTTTCTTGCAGATCTGACAAAGAAACCCACTTTGGGGTAAATCAATGATGCAATCGATCCCCTACTGGAAGGATCGTCCAAAGATGTCCTGGGGGCCGGGGGGAAGGACGGAGCTAGCGGCAGCAGGGCGTGCAAGGGCGGGCCCAGCAGGAGCAGCGGCACGAGAGACCAGGGGCAGGTCGAGAAGGCGGGCGTGGCAGGAGCAGCGGCGCGGAAAGCAGCAAGGGTTAGGTTGGGCATGTCCTCCTACGGGCGGGTCGTGGACGAAACATGTACAGAAGTCTAGAGGTGTTCAAACGCAGCCACGTCCAACAGACACATCGTCCCCAGTCTTTTGTTTTACCTATGTTTGGATGTTCCTCCTGCGGTGGGGCATGCCCAACTTGGAGCAAGGGTGGGCTCCACACAGCACCCACCCCGCCGACCCTGCTCGGGCTCACCCCGGGCCCAGGATGTGCCCAGCCAGGGCCGCCGAGGCGGACGCCCTCGGGGGAAATGGTGAAGAGGCTGGTGCCGCGACTCCGCGGACCTCTCCCTGGGCGCGCCCCGGCCAGGACTCCGAGGCGAACCCTGCCGCGGCAGCGAGGAGCGCGCAGCGGTATCGAGATCTCGTCCTCCCCTGAAAGCCCGCCACCGTGCCTTCAGCACGCATGAAGGCGTTTTGAAGCGGCCGTTCACAACCAGGCCCCCCCCCCCGCCTGGTAACGCCACGATTCGTGCTGGCGCCGTCCGGAAATGCATAAAAATAGGCTAGGAAGCTCGACCAGCAGATACCTATAGGGGTCTGCTACGGCAGATCGTGCACCCTGCGACGGATACGCAAGGACCTGCGATGAATAGCTACGGATAGCTAAGCGCAGCGTAGGGGATTGTTGAGAAAAGAAAGCGGTGTTGTTCAGTCCTCTCCCTTCTCTCCTCCGCCTCCTCCTCCTCCTCCTCCTCCTCCTCCTCGTCTCCTCGCTGCGCCGCAAGGTGTTTCGCACAAGGACTGAGTTCAGGCCGAAGGAGGAGGTCGGAAAAAGGGATGGGGGCGAGATCGGTGGGGCCAGGCCGCAACGACCTGCGCGTCTACAAGCTTCCGTTACCGGACCGTGCTCCGGGAGGGGTCTGGGCGCCCCCGGGCCCGAGGGAGGGAGTGGCCTCGTCGTCGCATCTCTTGCTCACACTCCTCCCCTTTGTCGTCTCGTGCAGCACTGTTGCTCTGCTGTGTGCTTCGCTGCGCATCCACGCGGCACCACATCGCCGGGGTGTACGGGGGACGTGCGGAATGGCGTAAGCCCATGAGGTGCACGTCGGCCACGTCCAACTCATCTGCAGCGCACTGTATCCTATGTTATGAATGGCCGGACTACGATCGAGAATCTCGAGCTGGGTTGGCTGCTCATTCTGGGGACCTTCCTGGAGCCACTCGCTCCACTCGTGCGTCGAAGCTCCGTCGAACGTCCGTCGATTCGAGCCGAGCTTGAGTCGAACCTGAGTCGAGCCTAAGTCGAACCTGAGTCGAACTGAAACCGACACTGGGTCGAACTGAGGTCGAACAGATCTGTTAGGAAGGCCCCACGAAGGACCCCAAAACGAGCATCACGCGGTTGGAATCAGGGGTGTGCCTGAACGGTCTGGCGACCTCGTGGGCCGCTTGCGTTTGGATTTCGTTTTGCGTTAAAGGCGGATTGGAGACGAAACGAGGGACAACGAAGACAAAACGAAAACGAAAAACACCGTTTAGGTTCAGCCCTGGTTGGAATCGCATGCGGAACCTGCGGAGGCAAGTTTCTGAAGGGGCCCCAGGACACACAAATAAATACACACAAATAAAAGCATTCCCCATATTTTCCTATATTTTCTGGCTTTCTGTCTTCCCCCCCACTTCCCATATTTTCCCATATTTTCTGGGAATCGACGATTGATTGTGCCTGTGTGTTTTTTTCCCCTCCTGAGTTACTGGCTACACGTGCGGATTGCTGGCGAAATCAGCCACACGAGGGCCGGGAACCCAGGAGAGGCGTGCGGCCACAAGCGTGCCCCGCTCTCGCCCGGGCTGGCCACGTCATGCGTATACACAGCTTCCCGGCAGGAAGCACACACGACAAACGTCCAGTCCTGTCAGGTTGTCTGTTCCGTTCGATTTTTTCCCCGCGACGCGGGAACACGACGACGACGACGGGAGGAAGAAACATTAGGAGAGATGAGGCAGGAGGGAGGAAGAAGGAGGGAGGGAGGAGGGAGAAGGGGGAGGGAGGAAGAGGGGAGGGAGGGAGGAGGGAGGGAGGGGGAGGGAGGGAGGGAGGGAGGGAGGGAGGGGAGGGAGGAGGAGGAGGAGAGGAGGAGGAGGAGGAGGAGAGGAGGAGAAGGAGGAGGAGGAGGAGGAGGAGGGAGGAGGGAGGGAGGAGGAGGAGAGGAGGAGGAGGAGGAGGGAGGAGGGAGAGGGGAGGAGGAGGAGGAGGAGGAGGGGAGGAGGAGGAGGAGGAGGAGGAGGAGGAGGAGGAGGAGGAGGGAGGAGGAGGAGGCGCAGGAGGATGAGGCGGAGGCGGAGGCGGAGGCGGAGGAGGAGGAGGAGAACGAGACGGGAGAGGCGCGCGCTCTGCCGCCGCAGATCTCCTCTCCGGTGTGCGCGCTCTGCCGCATCGGATCCGTAGAGGTGTCTTCCCTCCGAGCTGGCGCTTAGGCACTCCCAGGCGGCGCTGGCGCGAAGCGTGACGCTGCCGCCCCCCCCATCCCAAGAAGCCCCCCGGACGGCCGCAGGAGCGCCCAGGGGAGCCCCAGGAGGCAAGCTTGAAGGCCCCAGAAGGGGAGGCAAATCTGGCCCCCCCTGTGATCGGTGGCCTCCAAGATGGCTCCAGGGGGCCGCCCAGGGCTCCCAAGAGGGCCCCAAAAGAACGCCAAGCTGGCCCCAAGCCCCCCAAAAGAGCTCCAAGAGGATTCCCAAACTCTCCAAAGGAAAAGAGGGCCCCGAGAGAGCACCAACAGGACCCCGAGAGGGCCTCAAGAAGACTCCCAGATGGCTGCCAGAGTCCTCGCCCCCGTCCTCCTCGTCCTCCTCGTCCTCCTCGCCCTCTCCTCCCTCTGTCCTCCTCCTCATTACGCTTTTCGTCCTCGTCCTCGTCCTCTTCCTCATCCTATTCCTCCTCGTCCTCCTCCTCCTCCTCCTCCTCGTCTTTGCCCTCGTTGTCATCCTCGTCTTTGTTCTCCTCTTCCTCTTCGTTCTTCTCCCTCCCTTCTCCTTATAGTGAACTCCTCCCTGTCGCACCCCGAAGGGCGGGCCAGGCGGTTTGCCTGAGACTCCCTCGCCACTTCTGACTCTGAAGCTCCAACTTGGCAGCAGTGCGGGCCGCTTTCAAATTGTGGCCCTCGCCTGAACGCCGCGCTATGCGACCCAAAAGCTCGCAAAAGAGCTTCACGGATTGGGGGCGGGTCGTTTTCAAGATGTGGCTCTCGCCTTAGCGCCGCGCACACTCGTTTCAAAAAATGCAACAGTTTCACGGATGGAAGGTGGGCCGCTTTCAGAATGTGGCTCTCGCCCAAAACGTTCGCAAGAGCTTCGCTGATGGAGGGCTGGACGTTTTTGTCAAAGTGTGGCTCGCGTAGCACAGCCGCGCACATCTGTTTGAGAAAGCAGAGATATTTACGAATGGAATGCGGGTAGTTTTCAAAATGTGGCACTCGCCTTAGCCTACACTGGTTCTCAATAACTACGAGGATATCCCAATGGATGGTGGGTCGTTTTCACAATGTGGCTATCGCCTCACACGTCGCAAGAGCTTCACATATGGAGGGCACACCGTTTTAAATATGCGGCTCTCGCCCTAGCGCCGCGCAATATTCTCAAACATTTGCAAGCGCTTCACAGATGGAAGGCGGTGCCGCGATTCCGTTTCAAAATGTGGTTTCCGCCTTAGAGTCGCGCACACTCGTCTTAAACATTTGCAATCATTTCACGGATAGAAAGCAGGTCGTTTGCAAAATGTGGCTCTCGCATTAGCGCCGCGCACATTCGTCTTAAACATTCCGTCAGAGCGTCACGAATGGAAGCCGGGCCGTTTTCAAAATGCGGCTCTCGCAATAGCGCCGCGCGCATCCGCTTCAAACAATTGCAACTCTTTCTCCGCATTCAAAATGTGACTGCCACCGTAGCACCGCGAACATTCGTCGCAAAAAAGTGTAAGAGGCTCGCGGATGGGCGGCAACTCCTTTTCCAAATGTGGCTCCCGCCTCAGCGCCGTGCACATTCGTCTTAAGTGTTTAATGCGAGTTCAGGGATTCGCATGGTTGACGTCCGAAAATGGGTTGTTGCCTTGATGTAGAACTGCCAGGGCGCAACAAGCACGTTGTTCCCGGTGCTGAAGCCACAAGCATTGTGTTTCTGCTATGATTCAAGATCGCCAAGACGCAGCACTAACGTTGCATGGTGTTTCTAGTACGGCTTACGAGTTCAAAAGGTTGCCTTCCAAAAGGGACCCTTCCCTGTGGACATGAATACGTATAGGTGCCTATGAAGAGGGAACTTGGAGGGAGGGTTCATTGCGACGTCGCTGATGACCTTCGATCTACACTGGTGTTCCTCCTCCTCCTCCTCCTCGTCCTCTCGTCGTCGTCCATCTCCGCTTCCTCCTCCTCCTCCTCCTCCTCCTCCTCCTTCTCCTCCTCCTACGCATCCTCACTTCACCATGGTTGCCCGCTTCGTTTCACTAGCTGTGTCTCGTTCTCCCGCTTCCCGTCAACTCTCATGAGCAACATTTCTGAATGGGCTGATGGGGATACGCTTTTTTGGTTCGCGGCTACAAGGCAAATGTCAGGGAGCGGACGCAGCGTCCGGGATGCGGTACGGAGCGAATTTGCGAACACAGCCACCACTGTCGACAACCGTTCGCACCTGCAAGACATGCTCGCAGTTGCACATGCACAGTACAAAATGAACTTAATTCGCAAGCAAACGCGCACTGATGGGGATACGCGAAGAGTGAATGATTGTCATACGTCCTTTTCCGAATTTGAACGTCTCGCCTTTTCGACCTGCCGACGCTCCAAGACGGCCCAAGGGGCCCCAAGGTCACCCAAAATCTGTCCAATAGCCCCCAAAGGGGGGCCCAAGACGGCCCTAAGAGGCCCCAGAGAGGGGCCCCAGAGGGGGCACACGAAGATAGATACACTTCGAGCCCTCCACCCCACGAGGACCACCGAATCCGTGAGCAGGAGGGAGGGAGGAGGGAGGAGGGATGAGGAAGGAAGGCTCCCGACAGGCCCCCACAGGACCCCAAGAGGCCCGCAGAAGCCTTGCAATGGGAGTCCGCCACCCGGGCACGGTGGCGAAATGGGCCGAAAAGGCCATTTGACGTGTAATGTTCCCGGATCCTTCCCTCTGCTAGAGGCTTCCTAGATTGGGTCCGAGTAGATGGGGTCGAAAGATCGCGCCACAATCGTCGATGCATCGGCGACGTCTTCGATGCAATGGCGCAGTCAGCGTGGAGAAAATCGGCACCTACATCAACCCGCATCGCCGATGCCTCGGCGCTGCGGCGCGATTCTCCGACCCCTATCTACTCAGACCCAACTCGTTTGGACGCCCGACACGGGGAAAAATGCGCACGATTCCCAGCAGCGAAATGTGGTCCGAAAGCGACGGCGCGGCCTCCTGTCTCACATGGACAACGTCCGCGGCAATACCGATGACAAGCCCTGCTCAAAATGAACATGACGTGCTGTCGGTCGTCGTTCAGGTCGGGCATGTCCCCCTACAGCCGGATTTTGGAGGAACAAAAAATGGTCAGAACAAACTCAAAAATGATCCAGACATTATCAAACATCGCCCCCAGAAAATGTTGTTACTACATTCGGAACTTCCTCCTGTAGAGGGACGCGCCCGACTTAAATCTTCGTGCCCATTTTTGTTCCGTACCCAGGTTCGCTCGTGCCGAAATTGGGAGGCCCAGACCAGCGGCGGCAGCAGCGGCCGCCGGCGCGCGACGCCTCCCGCCGCGGAGCCGCGGCCGGCGCGGACGCCGCGCCGCCGCCGCACTCCTCGGCTCCTCCGCCTGCCGGGCGTTGCCAGTGTTGTCGGCGCGCGCAGAGAGGCCTCCTAGATGCGGGAGCAGACCATCCACCCCATAATAATCACCCCGGCACGCGAAACCGCTTAGAAAACGCACCCACAGAAGGAATCGAACAGGGCAGGGCTGTTCAGTAAACGCCCAGGGCCGTTCAGCAGACGCCAATTATCGGGTCCGAGTGGCTGCTCCTCCCTTGAACGATGGGGTCCGCGTAGATGGGGTCGGACGATCGCGCAGCATCGGCGATGCCTCGGCGAAGCATCATCGACGTCGGCTATGTACTGGCAACGTCGGCGTGTGGAAGACCGGGTTCCACATCGAGGCGCACCGGCGATGCGGCGGCATCCTCCGACCCCATCTACTCCAACCCCACCTGGGCGGAGGGTGGCCCTCTGTGAAGGCAAGGGGGGCCTCCTAGAAAACGAGGGCTTTCTTGAGACGGCATAGACATAACTTGTGAAGGTCCGCGCGGACCTCGGATCTGAGCTGGACTCCCCTCTCTGGCGCGCTCCGCGCGCCAAGAGCGGCGATGCCTCGGGGTCCCACCGCAAATCCAACAAATCCGAGCGGACCGCCAACATTGTGAGTTTATGCCGTTTTAATTTCTCCTCTTCGACAATTTGGACACCCGAAATGGGTGCGGAAAAAAAATGGCACCATGACCAACAACAGATGCTGTCCAAAACCGACAGCAGACGCTGTTGGGCAGACGGCTTCGTATCTTTGCAGAACAACGTCCGCGGCGGCGCGAACAGCGAGTCCTGAAAAAATGCTCAGGAACTGCTGTTGGGCATCGTAGCCAGTCTTTCCGTACCCATGCCGATCGCCCCGAGACACAAGGCAGGGCATTCTCAGAAGCGCCCAGAAGCTTCTCAGAAGCCCCTCGTCGTCCCCTCGAACGCGCCGCCAACAGAGGCGGCCCTGGCTCAGGGCCACTCTCAAGTGGAGCCAGCCGCTGAGAGGCACTTTGGGCCCCAGACGCCCCCTCGTCGTGAACGCATCGCGACAAGAAGTTGTGGGCAATCTCTAGCCTCCGGAGGCCCTCGCCAGGCCCTCGGGGGGGACTGCCAACAGAACTACAGTCAACCCGTAGAGAAAGGATGCGCGGTGAGGATGCAAGGGCCTTGGAGGGCCACGCTGGCGCTTTTCGGACGAGGCTGGCCAGCGAGGGTCGCCAAGGACGGGCCGAAGGGGCAAGGATGCAAGGGTACCCTTGGGAAGGTGGCGCATCCTTACCATGCGGGTTGACTGTACTGGCTAGGGACGTGGCGAGCCAAGCGCTAGCTCCCAGGCAGCAGCGGGGCCGAGCGAGGGCCCGAAGAAGGCGGACCGCACGGCGGAGGCACAGCGACCGGGCGAAGAACCGAGGCCCGAGACCCGCAGGGACCGCTGAGCAGGGCAAGCGTTGGCGAGCAGAGTCTCTTACTGTGAGATGCCCAGGTCCTGCGGCGGCCGCAGGTCGCGGGATCGTTGTTTGTCTGTGACTCAGCGAGCCAGCATCACCACCGCCGTCTTTTCGCCTCCCCCGCCCCATGTTCAAGACAGGAGAAAGCGGGCACCGCTCGACCCTGGCGCTGCGGATGCCAGGTTCCGCCACGGTTTGGCGATCCTCGCGGACGACGAGACTGGCGTTCTAGCAGCAGCAAAAGACACCCAAAGCAATTAAAAGGAAGCATGCGCAAGCTTTGCCGCTGCTTCTCTTCGCGAGCCTGCGCAAGCAGGCGCAAATATCAATATCAGTCAGATGGGTCATCGTATACAAACGGCTCAATGAAAAGCCGTTCCAGGGTGCAGTCGGACCCAGGCCAGAAGAATACCCTTCAAGAACATGAGACCCTCCGTCGGCCAAAACAAATACAACATCCAAGGGTACCCTCCCCAGGATGCAAAGGAACATCCAACAAACACGAAGAACACTAGGGTAGCCTCCCCGAACCGACCTCGATCTTATACCTCCATCCGACTCTATACCAAAATCGGGGAAACACCTTAGGACCCGCGATGCCGCAGATACGGATTTGTTTGTCGCCCACGAATCCCTTCCCCTCCACGCCCCCCCCCCCCGGTCCGCAGCTTTCACAAGGCGTGCACTGCAAGAAGTCCAGATTTCCTGTCCGCTTGTTCCAGCAGAACGCGCTCGCTCCATGGCGATCCCGCAGTTCCCCTGATTTCTCCTGGGGCGTTCTGACCAGGACTTCGAAGTGATTCCAGCAGCGGGGACGAGGTACGGTAGAGGGAAACAATTACTGAGCACTCCCCCTCTCCAAAAACTCAATGTTGGCACGCGCGGGGGAGACTGCGGTCGAAGTGCATCTCATCAGACCCACCGCCAACTTTGAACATTGGGGGGAGGGGGAAGGCGTTGACGGATGAATGTGGCATGTGTTGGCTACTGTGGTCCGAGGCCTGTATCTACTTCCCCTCTGAACCTTGCGCCGGGTACGCCGAAGGCGCGGGCCATGACGAGGGGGGGGCGGGGCGCATCGTGGCCCGATGCATGCGCGCGGACAAGCGAGGTAGGACGAGGGCACACTCAAGACCAAAACGGACCGATGGAGATCGAACATCTCTCAAGATCGACGGGTTTAGAGGATGTATCGGGCACTGCTTGGCGGCAAGCAGAAGGGGGTAGGGGGGAGGGGGGAAGGCTTCTTAGAAGGAGGCTGCTTCTTAGAAGGCGCCGGCCTTGCATCTACAGAGAAGGCCCGCACCTTCTAAGAAGCAGGGGTGCTTCTAAGAAGCCTTCCTCCCTCCAACTGCCCCCCTCTGCGCGCCGCCAAACTGCGGCCGTTCCAGAGCTCTCCAGAACGCTCTGAGAGCTTTCTGGGACGCTCTGGAAACGCATTGATTTGGGTTCTAGGCCCTCGCCATCGCTCGGACGTCCATTCCGTGTTTTTTTTTCGGTTTCGTGCGTGGTTTTTTCGCCAAGTGATCAAGGATGCTCCTCGATGGTCCTCGCCGAGGAGAAAACGCACACGTCCGAGCGATGCCGAGGGCCTGCTCGATGAAGGTCAGGGGATAGGCTGGAAACAGGAGAGGGGCCCCTGCGGGAGTCCTCACCCACCTCTTGGACGCCCCCCTGGCCATCGCTCGGACGTCCATTCCCTGTGTTTTTTTCGGTTTCGTGCGTGGTTTTTTCGCCAAATGATCAAGGATGCTCCTCGATGGTCCTCGCCGAAGGAAAAATGCACACGTCCGAGCGATGCCAAGCCCCGAGTGGGCCAGGGGGGAAACATCGAACTCTGGACCTCTCCTGGGGTGCGCTCTGCCCAGAAATCTCGAGGCGGATCCAGCCGTGGCCACGGGGGCGCCACATGGCGGTCAACAACCTGCGGAGAACGAAACTCGATACTCGATCCTCGAACCGTCGGATCAATTTTTCAATCCGCGGCCCAAAAATCCTGACCACTTCCCTAGGAGCAAATTTTCCTCCCAGATCCGCTTCTCACAGTCGATAACGGGCCCCAGAGGCCGACGCCGCCAGCAACGCTGACGAAGAGCACCCACGGCGAAAAAGAGGCGGGTCGAGGAGTAGGAGGTCGAGACACGGCCATGTGCACCTCAACACATGTTTCACAACAAGGGATCGTGGCGGTCCGGACGAAACCTGTAGCCGGCACTGGGGCGAGAGCACGTTGCCTGGATCAATTGTGAGGAATTCTGGGGCGCGCCGTCCCCAAGTGAGACGCTTCGGCGGTCCTTCCATACCACCGTAAGAACCCTCCAGCAAAGCGCTCACACAGATCGGACAAAAAAAGCATACAGTCCTCACTCCCCACTTGGACACCCCCGATTGAGCTAGGGGCACCTTCAACAACCCCTCTGCAGCAACTCGCGGGAGCCTCCCATGCCGTCTTGCTGGCTTTTCCGAGTCGACGCGAACCGACGCGAAGCCGACGCCATTTCGTCGATGACTCGACGCTGGCGCACGCTACTGCATTCTCAAGACGGAACGTCGTGGACAGAATCGTGAGATTCAACAATCGATCCCCCCAGCATTATCACTGGCCCTCGCATCAAAAAAAACATTCCCGAAGGGGGGAACCGCCGAGCGATGTTGCTCAGCACTCTGACGCCATCTGGTAAACTGAATCCGTCCGCGGGGGGCGAAGAGCGTTGGGAGCAGGAGGAGTAGAAGGTAGGGGCCTCCCAGGTGGGATCGGAGTAGATTGGGTCGGAGGATCGCGCCGCATCGCCGATCGACGATGTATCGGCGATGCACCAGCGATGCATTGCCGACGTTAGCGATGCATCGGCGACGTAGAAGTGAAGCACATCTGGCCCTGCATCGAGCCGCATCGGCGATGCATCGGCGATGCGGCGCGATCCCCTGACCCCATCTACTCCGACCCCATCTAGGAGGCCTAGAGAAGCGAAATCTTTATACTGTGCTCTCATCGAAGAGGCTCCCGTGAGTTGCTATCGACTGGTGGCGAGCCCGGCGGGGAGTGAGAAAACGCGCGCGCCTTCTCAATAGGCTCAGAGACCTTCCCCGGCCTTCCGAGAACTGTTCCGAGCCTAACCCGAAGACACGGAAGACTTCTCAGAAGTTAGAGGCTTCACAGGTGGGGTCCGAGCAGATGGGGTCAGAGGATCTCGCCGCATCGACGATACATCGGCGATGCGCTGGCGGCGTCGGCAATGCATCGGCGACGCCGGCGTGGAGAACATGTGGCCCCACATCGAGCCGCATCGCCGATGCATCGCCGATGCATCGCCGATGCATCGGCGATGCGGCGCGAACCTCCGACCCAATCTACCCCGACCCCATCTGGAAGGCCTATAGATTCTGAGAAGCCCCGCCGCCTTCTGACAAGCCCTTCTCCTTCTCACTTCCCCCCCTCGCTCGCCGCCGACTCCACCACGCACACCCCGCATGGCCTGGCTCGTCGCCTAGCCACGCTGCAGCGGCGCTCCTCCGCGTCGGCGACGGCGCCGTCGTCGGCGCCGCGCCGTGCGCGGCGGGCGCCTGCCCCTCAAGGAGGAGGAGGAGGAGGAGGAGGAGGAGGAGGAGGAGGAGGAGGAGGAGGAGGAGGAGGAAGGACACTCCCATGAAAGAGACGAGACGAGGGCAGGCGGCCAAGAAACGGACGAGAAGAGGCCACAGGCTCGTCCAGACGTCACCCGAGGATGGCGCCTACCGCCGGCGACCTCCTGGCCGTCTGCCTGAGACGGGCTCGTGCGAGGCGTCCGAGCACGACGGGTCCTCCCCCGTCGAGCGCTCTCTACGCGCGCGGCAGACCGCAGACGCGGCATCGTGCAAGCAGGCGATAGGCACGAGCTCCTCGGCAGAGAGCGGGCCGAGACCGAAGAGCTTGCTGCGATCGACAGCCGAGGCGGAGGCGAACACTAGTCTACGTGTTTTTGGAGGGGAGGAGGAGGAGGAGGAGGAGGAGGAGGAGGAGGAGGAGGAGGAAAAGGGGGAGGAGGAGGAGGAGGAAAAGGGGGAGGAGGAGGAGGAGGAGGAGGAGGAGGAGGAGGAGGAGGAGGAGAAGGAGGAGGAGGAGGAGGACCAGGAGGAAGAGGAGCGAAGGGGAAAGGCGGGGGAAGCGGGCCAAGAGTGAGCCCATACATGGGCAGACACGATGGTGGCGAATCTCTGCTCCAACTGCGACAAACTGGCACCAGCGGCACCGTTTCGTGGACTCCCGGAAACGGCGAGTGGTGCACCAACCATTCTTACTCCCCTTTAGGACGGCAACTAGGAGGAAGCTCGGAACGTACATGCTCAAACAGACTACATGCGAGACCGTTAAACCGAGCTGCGCCTCCGAGAGCATAGGATGAACATACTTAAAACGCTTGGCTATTTCACAACGAACTGAAACTATTACATTTGTCCTGCAAATACTAGTCTACGCGTTTTTTGAGGGGAGGAGGAGGAGGAGGAGGAGGAGGAGGAGGAGGAGGAGGAGGAGGAAAAAAGGGGAGAGGAGGAGGAGGAGGAGGAGGAGGAGGAGGAGGAGGAGGAGGAGGAGGAGAGAGGAAAAAGAACTATGCACATGCACCGATTCTGGCCAGGCCCATCCTGAGCCCAGGATCGGTGCATACGCCCTCCTACCTTGGCCAGGAAGGCATATGCACCGATCCTGGGTCAAAAATGGGCCTTGCCAGGATCGGTGCATGTGCATAGTTCTCTTCGCCCTAGGAGGAGGAGGAGGAGGAGGAGGAGCAGGAGGAGGAGGACCAGGAGGAGGAAGAGGAGACGACCTGAGCTCCCAAGCTTTCTGCCCTGACTTCGGGTACGCCGCACGTTCTACCGCGGGCTCGTGTCGTGTCGGCCCCAGCGCTGGTTCCTAGCACCGCGGGGATCCTTCAACCTCTTGCACAAGCGGCCGCTTCAGAAACGTAGGATCTTTCAACATCGACCGACTGTGGGACGCGGGCGGCGTTCCATGTTGAACGCCCGCGCTGGGGCCGTCGCCGGTCGACTCGACGCGAACCTGCCGTAAGCGATTTCGCAAGTAGAGCAGAAACTTCCGCCCTACCATTCAAGCTCTCTCAATGTCGACTTCGGACCTACTTTTCGCCGTCGCTGCTTCCGCTATAATCTCGGGGATATACCAGCCCTATCTGTCTGAGGTGGACATTTCCGCCCTACCTTTTCGCTTCGTTCGGAGTGCATGTCCGAAACATTTTGAAATGGAAATTCGACAGAAAGCACGGCGGATCCGAAGCCAGAATCGCGCCGTGACAGAAATCACGACAGAGGGTTCTAGCGCCCTGGGGCCGTCAGCAAAAACAGATCAGGAATAAATGCCGATCCTGGGGAATGGGTCGAGACATCCAGGTTTCCACATTGCGAGCAAAACCATGGCGTCGGGGGTCTGCACGGGGAGACGGCAAAGATCGACCTGGTTCGGAGTGTGCCGCAGAAAGATGGGCCCCTGTGGGGCTCAGGTCGTGATCGATCGCGATGCTGGCTGGCTCGTTGCCGTGATTCTGCGTCGGGGACGCACCCACCCGTGTCGGCGCAAACCCGGGTCCGCAGAGGCCCTGACGCAAAGCCTGGCCGGCCACGAGAAGTAGCTCCAATGGACGCAGGTTGCAGCGGTAGAGGCCTCCTAGATGGGGTCCGAGTAGATGGGGTTGGAGGATCGCGCCGCATCGCCGATGCATCAGCGATACATCGCCGATGCGTCGGCGATGCATCGGCGACGTCGGCGGTGCCATCGGCGCCGTCCGCGCGGGGAGAAAAACGGGCTCCGCATCGAGCCGCATCGCCGATGCATCGGAGGCCTAGAAGCAGAGGGCGGGGCTGCGGGATCGGCACCGAGTGGCTCCCAGAGCCCGGTCCAGCCAGAGGATCTCGGCTGGGGTTGGCTGACCTCCGTCGACCCTGCTGACCCCCTTTTCCAGACCCCCACGAGTCATCAGAGAATCACGACCGGAAAGTCTGGGTGATTTTTGCCCTCTGGGGGCCCTTATCGGGCCGCGAGACCGTCAAACAACGAGACAGGATGAAGAACCGGTCCTGGGGATCGGATCGAGGCCCGTGAGGACCGACGTCACCCAACCCCAAAAAAACACGACGTCGGGGTATGGGTTGCGTGAGCCCCGAGGGGGCCTGCGCCAAGAGGCCCCGGGGCTCGCGCAAGAATGATGCGCTCCACGCCCCCAGGCAGCTGCCGAGCGGCGGCGGGGCGGTGCTCGCTGGTGACTGTGAGCGCGCGGGGGCGAGGAGGTGCGGGAGGTGACGGGAGCGACGGCGCGGAGGAGTGTAGCTAGAGACGGGCACCTGCGGACAGATCGTTTCTGCTTAGACTCGAATGCACCGCTACGGCGGCTCTTGCGGATTACCCTGCAACATCGACGCCGAGCGCATTGTTCTGCAAAACTGGTCTTGTCACGGTTTCCGCCGGCGGGTCGTTCAGGCCAAACGGAAACAAAAACACTTTGTTGCAACGATGTTAGGCCGACACCGTCGTCTGTCACGGCTTTCGCCGGCGAGTCGCGCCATCCAGGTGGACAAGACAACTACATAGTTACTGTTGACCCGATCGTGCACTGCCCCGGAAGCGGGGGAGACAGAGCCCTCACGAGTTCCTTCGGTGGAGGAACGACGGGCGAAGGAGGCGAGGGGCACAACCCCGCCGCTATGCATGCCAGCAGCCCTATGCCTAACGCCAAGAAGGATGGCGAGCAGGCCCCTGGTGAAGAGCATCACCCAAACGACAAACTTTCACTGTATAGATGAGCGCGCAAAGAAAAGCGCCAACTTCAGAGGAACGACCGGCTCTACTATGAATGGCTGCAAACTGTCCCGCTGAGGAAATCGAAACTCCACGAAGCAGACCGCCGGCTGAGGAGGAGGAGGAGGAGGAGGAGGAGGAGGAGGAGGAGGAGGGAGAGGACGATGACAAGGAACAGAAAGCGGCCAGACACTTTAGTGCAAGCGCCCCTTCTCAGAGAGGGTGGGTCACTGGTGGCAGCTTCTGTGCCCCCAAAATCTCCAAACCCCCTCGAGACACGCTGGTCGTGGAGATCCTGCGGACACGGAAACGGAAAAAGACGAGGAGCAGGAGGAGGAGGAGGAGGAGGAGGAAAAGGCAGGCTGTGCCAAAGGAGGTTGCACGTGAAAAGGATTCTCGGCGCGAAGCAAAAACATCGCGCCCGCCGAAGACCGCGACGGCCCTCACGGAGATACTGTCGGAACGCGCCCTCGACGTCAGCGGCCTCACGGCGGGTTGACAACGAGCACTGTGGGTGCGGTGCAGGGCGTAGACAACGACCGCCCAGCGCTGCGCAACGTCATCCTGCGCCGAGGACCTCCGATGTGCAAGAAATGGTCAAACGCAAGCCCGCCAGCAAGTATAATATCACCGAACCACTTCCGCACAACGCCATGAGAAAGATGCTGTCCTGGCCCCCGCCGCAGACGAATCGGCAGTCCCTTGCCCTCCGAAGCGCGAGCTGGCGCACCGTCCGTTGCAGCAATCGCACAGCACCGCAACCCATAGGAGCGGTTGGCAGAGGCGCCCCACGCGCTGAAGCGTGAGCACGGCGGGATCGAGGCGCAGCCGCGGAAGCAGGACGATGGACCTATGCGCCAACTTCCGCCTCAACATCACCTGGACGCGCGCGCCGGCAGGGCCTGGGCGGTGGGCCACGGGCTGCTGGACAGCGAACCTCTGCCATCCTGCCCGCCCGTGCCAGCGTTCGTGCCTGAGCGCCGCGTCATGGACAGCCTGAACTGCACTGGCTGCCCCACTGAGGTTGCACAGGAAGCTGCTGCCCCGCCACGCGTGGAGCCAACCGACGCGCTACAACGAGGCAGATGAGGAGCTGAGACCTGCTTCATCACCTGGCCCTTTCGGAGACGCTGAGGATTTCTCCGGCCTCGTTCTTGGCCATCATGGCTTTGGCCGCGGTCATAGTGATGGCCAGATCGACCGACGCTAGTCAGTTCCGTCAGCGCCTCCGCAGTGACCCAGTCGCATGGCCCAAAGAGGAGGCGGCGGCAGGCCACGGCCTCGGTCTCCAAGAGCATCTCGGGCAAGCTCTCGAACTGGCCGACCAAGAGCAACACTGAAGCAATATGCACTTTGTATGCCTTGAGGCACATGAGCATTCCGACGCCCAGCCGGCCCCGCTGCGTAGCCCTGTCGACGCACTTGCGGACGGGGGCCCTCCACGACAGCCGCCGCCGCCCTGGCCCCGTTTGCGCCTCGAGATATTCAGCCGCAACGGCGATGGCCCTCGCGTCCCAAGGAGGGGCGCTCTCGCCAATAATGGCCCGCGCTCTATCTGCTTCCAAGGGGTCCGTCGGCACTGGCGCGGGCAATGTCGAGGCGCGCCCCAAATATCTGCTCGAATTCTGCGAATAACCGCTGGAAGTTGCTCAAATGCGGCTGGGCTGCAGCGAGGGCCGCGGCGAGGTCATCAGCGAACGCCCGCTTCGCGGCCGCAGGGAAGCGGCGCCTCGAGCGACGAAGGAGATGGTCAGAACGCGCGGCATGCAGCAAAGGTGAAAGTGGGCAACCCTGGCGAAACCCTCGGGTCAGCGCGAGACCGTGGAATCGAGCGCCAGCGAGCCCCGCCTCGCAGCGGTTGCCCCAGTGCGAGATCAACGCAAAGTTGACGAGCCAAGACGGCCAGCAAAGCCGCATAAGAAGTCGAACATGAGCTGGTGATATATCGGCGGAACGCCGCCGCAAAGTCGAAGAAGAAAACCGCGCCTCCCTCCCCGGCCGCCGCGGTCGCGAGCATCGCCTCGCCCGCGTCGAAGATGTTGCTCACCATGGAGTACACTTGGATGAATCCGTGCTGTTCGTTAGCAATCAACGGCCCCGGCGCTGGCTCGACCAGGAAGCGGCACGCGCTGTCGAGGAGCCCGTTGTCGGTGTTCGTCATGTTCAAGGGCAGGACGTCGTCCGGGTCGAAGAGGTCATCGCCGTGCCCAATCGTCCCGATGGCTTTCGCCTGGAAGAAAATGAGGATGCTCGGATTGAGATCAGGGCATTGCGGCCGGCCTATCGCGAGCGTTGTCCTCGCCGAACTCCAAGAAAGAGCCGCGAAATATGTTCGCAGCAAGATTCTCCGCGCGGCGCCAGGCGGCATATGGTATTCCCTCTGGGCTTGGGTCTTGATCGCCGTTCTGATGTGGCCGTCCTTGGACCCTCGTGGTCGGGGTGAAAGATTGCCGGCCCGCCGCGCTCCAAGCGCGGGCCCGAAGCGCCGCTGGTGATCATCTCCATGGGCAGAGGTGTCACCGAGCGCTGTCGGACAATAGGGGCCCATTTCGCCGCCAGGAGGAGGTGCCACGGTACCACAAGTCGGCGATCTTGGAAGTCGCCAATGCCGGGCCGCAGGTCGACGGAGGTCGCCATTCGGCACGACAGCGGCCGGCGCCCGGGGGAGCGGCGCAGGCAAGAGGACAAGAAGCGTGTGAGGGTGTCGTTGTCCTCAGCGGCCCACAAGACCACGCGCTTGCCCCCGCGCCGCTCCCAGAGCGAAGCGTCACCCTTCTCGGCCAGCGCCGCATTGCCGCGCGAGTCTGCCACCATCGCCTCCGTCAAATGCTCGCGCGGGGAAGATTGGACCGTTGGGTCAGAATCAGAGGGGCGGAGCCCTCCGGGTGCGCTGGTTGAGGATATGCATGGCAACCACGCCCAGCTTTTTGAAGAACGGCTCCTCCAAAAAGCTTCAGTTTCTTCCGCTCCTTCATGATGTCAGGCAGCTCTTCTTCACAGTGGCGAGCCGCGTTCGCGATCTTGCTGATGAAGTGTTGCGCCGCGTTCTTGTCGGAGGCCGGCCAGGCCACCTGGGATGCGAGGCCACAGAGCATGCGGGCCGCGCGCTCCCGTGCCGCGATCGTCAGCAGGGAGGATGTGGGTCCAGACATCATGGGTCCTCGGAGTTCGTGTCGTACGCGAGCGTGTGGAGGAGCTGCTGGAACGTGTCCCAGGACGCGGGGGAGCTGATAGCCAGCTGGGCGGATTCGGCGGCCGCGTGCGCGAACTCATTGAGCAGCACGTGGCCGAGGGCAACGGTGCAGCCCATCTCCAAGCCATCGTGCGCTGGGGTGGGCTCCATGGCCGTGTGGGCCGCGGGGGGCGGTGGCAGCCCTGGGGCCGGCGGCGCGGCCAGCGGGTCGCTCATCGTCATCTGGGCAGCGGCCTGCGTCAGCCCAGTACCCTCCTCCTCCAGGTGTATACTCCTCCATGTCGTCAGCGCTGGCTGGAGCTGCCGAGTCTGGGCCGGCGGCGGCCGCAGCCCCGCCGGTGGCGGCCGGGGCATGCACGGCGCAGAGGGAGGTCCCGGCAAGCGTTCGGGCGTCCACGCCTCCAGCGAGGCACGTGGCACATCGTCCGGACATGGCGGAATAGATGGGAGTAAGTGTAGGTGGAGAGAAAAAGGGCAAGGGCCGCCCCCGCGCTTGAGCCAAGCGTTGCTTGAGCCAACTATCTTTGAACCAAAATGGTTAGGGAGACTAGGGACAGATCGTGGCCCCGCCCCCACGCGAGAAGGGAGGCAGCGCTGGGGGGCTGAAGGACGCCCGGCGTTTGGGCCGTTGCAAGCTTGCTACTCGCATGGCGGAGCGAGGGGGGGGTCGTGGCGCGGATCGGAAGGAGATCTGGACTTCACGCAATGCTAGGCTCGCTTTCGTGCCTTTTCGGCCCAGCGCGTTTTGAAAAGGCAGTGGAAGGGGGGGGGGAAGGGGGGGGGAATCCAAGCTAACCCGCCTGGGTCTACAATAAGACGCTCTCTTGCCCAAATCCGCGACGACATGTTCTTGTCAATCCCAGCGTGTTTCCTTGCTTTCGGCCTCGTGCGCCCGTTGTCGTCAGGCCCCAGACCACGAACGAACAGGCCTGGGACGGAAGACGTACCATTACCCCCTGAGAGGGGGCCAGGCTCTCTGGTTGAAGGGCAGCGTTTAGGGGGGCACCAGCTCAGGGGGGGAACACGCGGACCTGGCATCGGCAAAATACCTCGCCGATCGGTCGGCGACAAGCCCCCGATAGCACAACCGCACGTTCCTGTGCGGGGTGGGTTACCGGGCCCCCCTCCGCGATGAGTTGGCGATTGGGGCTCGATGCGACCTCCCCTGAGCCTACCTCCCTAACGCTGCCCCTGAGCGACTGGCCCCGACTGCCCCGCAGCTGACATTCTGGGGCGGCGGGAAGTCAGGGGATCCGGCGCGGGAGGATCCAGCGCGGGAGCACCAGTCCGTGAAGAGCTGTCCAGGCCCAGGTCTTTGAGCATCATGTGAAGATCGTCGTGAGTTCGTACCTGGCAAGAAAGCTGCATACACAGATTTGCCTCGGAGGCCCTGCAGAGGGCCGCCCTGGCAGAACACTGCGAGCTGTACGCCAGCGTCGGCCCCCCCCCCCCCCCAAAACAAAGTCCATCGTGAAGCCTCCAGGTCCGAGCCAGCCCGAACGCCGAACCCGAGCGCCCGAGACGGGCCCCAGTGCAACAGTGCATCTGGCCCTGCCAAAGCCGCGCCCTCATGGTCTCCACGGCAACGGACCGCGTACCGCGCCCCCCCCCAGGGGTGGCACGGGAAAGGAAAACGCCGGGGCTTTCCTGAGGCCATCTTGGGCCTGTCCCTCCTCCTCCTCCTCCTCCTCCTCCTCCTCCTCCTCTGCCAGAGGAACGAGGGGGATGGACGAGGGAGGAGGGGCATGGAGGAACGGGGGAGGGGGGAAGAGGGGGAGAGAGGAGGGAGGAGGGATGCTGCTGCTGCTGCTGCTGCTGCTGATGATTATGATTATGATTATGATTATGATTATGATGATGATGATGATGATGATGATGCTGATGATGATGATGATGATGATGATGATGATGATGATGATGATGATGATGATGATGATGATAATGATGGTAATGGTGGTGATAATGACGATGATGGTGATGATGATGTTGAATATGATGAGTATGATGATAAAGAAGCGGGTGGTGATGACGATGTTGGCGATGACGGCGATGATACTAATGATGATGATGCTGATGATGATGATGATGATGATGATGATGATGATGATGATGGTCTGGTGATGTCGCTGAAGGTGTTGATGGTCATCTGGGGATGGTGGTGGTGATGACCATGGTGATGATGGCGATGCGGATGGCGATGATGATGATGATGATGATGATGATGATGATGATGATGATGATGATGATGATGATGATGATGATGATGATGATGATGATGATGATTAAAACATCCCCCATCCTGGCCGTCAGCCTGACCCACCCGCGCACGCGGCCCCCCCGCGCCAGAGGGGCAGCCCCGGAGGCGGCCAGGGGCGCCGCCGGCGCGCCGGCGGAGCCCGCGGCGCCGGGCGGACCCTGGCCCTGCGCGTGGGGGAAATGTGCAGGCCAGGGACACGGAAGAGGGAAAGAGCAACGCCGCAGCCAGCCATAAGTCAACCAGGCATCCGTGACGGCGGGGCCAGACGAGGAAAGCATGATGGCCGATCGCAGGGAAACGACACGCCGAGAGGGCAACTGGCCATCGCTCGGACGTCCATCCCCCATGCCTTTTTCGGTTTCGTGCGTGGTTGTTTCGCCAAATCATCAAGGATGCTCCTCGATGGTCCTCGCCGAAGGAAAAATGCGCACGTCCGAGAGATGCCAAGGCAAGGGGGGGCGCAGAGGACGGGCACGCACGCACACGCAGGATGTCCCGAGGATCATCGGCGCCCTTGCGCGTGAAAGCAAATGGGGCGCGCCCGCGGACCTCCGCGCTGCCGCTCCCGCCGCCGCCGGCGCCAGCCGCGCCGCCGTCCCCGGCGCTGGCATCCTCTACGGGCGGCGATGACGACAACACACGACCACGATGCACGACGACCACGATGCACGACGACGACGACAACCACGACGACTATCACAACGACGACGACGACGACGACGTCGACGACGACGACGACGACCACCACAGCGACGACCACGACCACGACCACGACCACGACCACGACTGCGATCACGACGACGACCACGACCACGGCGACGACCACGACCACGGCCCATCACGACGGCCACGACAACGACGACCGCTGCGAAGTAGAGCCGACCAGGGGGGCTGGGGACGGGGTTCTCGATCGGGGAGGCCTGGGCGATTTGGCGTCGATGCCTTCCCCCCTGAGTTGGGCGCGAATTAGCGAGGGGCGATCTATCGGGGGGGAAAAGGGTACTCCAGATTTCGTAATAAAAGCGAGGGGGTCTGGACCCTCCAAGACAAGCCATTTCAGACCTCCCCCGTGGGAGAACCCTCCAAAACATCGTCCCCAGACCCCCCAGGCCTTCCAAGCTAGCCTGGAAACACTGAACGGGCCCCAGGACACACAAATAAATACACACAAATAAAATCATTCCCCATATTTTCCTATATTTTCTGGGTTTTTGTCTTCCCCCCCACTTCCCATATTTCCGTATATTTTCTGGGAATCGACGAATCATTGTGTCTGTGTGCTTTTTTCCCTCCTGACACACGTGTGGCCGAAACAGGAGGAGGATTGACGGCGAGCGCGGGGGGGAAACGAGAAAGAGAAGGCGGCGGGACTGCTCGGAAGCTCGGTCGCCTTCTGAGAAGTGCTCCGTGTCTTCGGGGAAGGCTCAGACAACTTCTCAGAGCTCAGAGAAAGGCTGGGCGACTTCCTAGCCTTCCGAGGAGGCCCGCCCATTCTCACTTCCCCTCCTCGCTCGTCGCCGAGGAGGAGGGAGAAGTTGAGAAACAACAAACTGTAGAAACATGAACTTTCGAAGGTCGGCGCGGATGTCGTGGATCGGCGCTGGGACTTCTTCCCCTTCCCGGCGCGCGGCGTCGGAAGCGCCGCCAGAGGGGTCCAGCGCCGACCCAAGAAATCCGCGTGGACCTCCGAAAGTTGATGTGTGTGCATCCTGGTCTTCTTCGACGAAGGGGAGGATAATTACCCCAGACATCCGATGTCTGCAAAGGGGCCAAGGGACACAAATAAATAGACACACATCCCGAGACTCCACATATTTTACAATCATTTCATGGTTTCCATCTTCCCCCCATTTCCCATAGTTCCCCATATTTTCCGGGGAATCGACGGTTCATTGTGTCTGCGTGTTTTTGCCTCTCCTGAGTCTTGTGGCGGCGCGGACAGGAGGTAGGGGGAGGGGGAAAGGCTTCTTAGAAGGCGGCTGCCTCCCAAAGGGTTATGGCCCTGCATCCAAAGGCCCGCACCTTCTGAGAAGCAGGGGTGCTTCTGAGAAGACTTCCCCCCTGCCCCTGCCCCCCTATGCGCGTGGCCGACCCTGATCCTCACCCCCCTCTTGGCCGCCCCCGAGGTCTGGGAGGCCTAAACGCCTGCGCTCTCTCAAAGGAGCGTTTGACGCCCAGGGGCTGGCGGCGGCGGCTCCCAAAGGGAAACCAGAGGGTACGGGCACCGCTACAGTGGAGGTTGGTTGGGGAGGACGCACGATAAGACTCAAGACCCTCAGCAGGGTCACATATCCGCAGGAATGTAGAAGGCACGGGCGCGAAACACAGGACACAAGAATATCCTGGACTCGGCAAGGCCGCCCCTACTACGGCCGGGCCAAGGAGAAAACAAGTGGCACGCGTGCCATGGCTCTTGCGCAAAAGGGAGGGGGAAGGAGGAGGATGAGGAGGAGGAGCAGGAGGAGGAGGAGGAGGAGGAGGAGGGAGGAGGGGGGAGAGAGGAGAGAGGGGACGAGAAATCGGAGGAGGAGTGCCCACAGAGGGCCGCAAGAAGGGCGTCAGATGGCGAGCTCGAGGAGGCTCAACGGGACGTCCCCCACGAGATGGCCTCAAAAACCTTTACCATGCCCCCCGGAGGCCTCCAGCAGACACTCAAAAAACCCACAGAGGGTCCCAAGAGGTCCCCGGGAACCCTAGAAAGGCATTGGCGAGGCTCCCTGGGGCGGCGGGTGCGGTGCGACGCCGAAGTGGTATGGTCGGGGCGGAGGGGGGCGGAGTGGAGAGGGCACTCGGCTGCTTGGGATAGCCAGGGTGGGGGGGGGTGCGACGCCGAAAGAGAGTGGTCGGGGCGGAGGGGTCACGCTGGGGGGAGGAGGGGGGTGCGACGCCGAAATAGAATACTCGGGGCGGAGGGGGGCGGAGGAGGGCGGGGTGGCGAGGGCACTGGGCTGCTGGGCAACGGTGAGGGCGGCGCGACGCCGAAAGGAAATGGTCGGGGCGGAAGGGGGGTCGCGCTGGTGGTGGCGGCGGTGGGTGTGGGTGGGTCGGGACGAGACGGGGCCGGGAGGGGGCGGTGCGACGCCGAAGTGAAGCGGTCGGGGCGGAGGGGAGCGGGGTGGAGAGGGCACGGGGCTGCTGGGAAGGGCGAGGGGCGGTGGGAGCTATTGAGGCGGTGCGACGCCGTAGCAAAGTGGCCGGGGCGGAGGGGGGCGGGGGTCGGGGCGGAAGGGGTCGGGGTGCAGATGGCAGTGGGCGGGCAGAAAGGGGGATGAGGCTCGTGGACGCGGGACGGCGGTGGGGGCGGTGCGACGCCGAAATGAAGTGGTCGGGGCGGGGCGGAGGGGGTCACGCTGGTGGTGGTGGTGGTGGTGGTGGTGGTGGTGGTGGTGGTGGTGGTGGTGGTGGTGGTGGTGGTGGTGGTGGTGGGTCTGGGTGGGTGGGTGGAGGGGCGGGAGGGGCGGGGCGGCGGGGGCGGTGCGACGCCGAAAGAAAGTGGTCGGGGCGGAGGGGGCCGGGGTGCAGAGGGCACTGGGCGGCTGGGGGGGGACAGGTCGGGGAGCGGGGCGGTGGGGGCGGTGCGACGCCGAACCAAAGTGGCCGGGGCGGAGGGGGGCGGGGTGCACTGGGCGGGTGGGAGAGGGGCAGAGCCGCGGGGGCGGGGCGGCGGGGGCGGCGCGACGCCGAAAACGGTCGGGGCGGAGGGGGGGGCAGAAGGCACCGGGCGGCTGCCTTGGGAGCCCCTCGGGGCCCTCTCGTGGGGGCCCCCTCGGGCCGTGCCGGGGCGAGGAGGAGGAGGAGGAGGAGGAGGAGGAGGAGGAGGAGGAGGAGGAGGAGGAAGAGGAGGAGGAGGAGGAGGAGGAGGAGGAGGAGGAGGAGGAGAAGGAAGAGGAGGAGGAGGAGGAGGAAGATGAGGAGGAGGAGCTCCTCCCCCCCGGGGAGGAGGCTGCGCGGGGGCGCGCGCGCCGCGGCGGCGGCGGTGGGCCTCCCCGAGGCCCTCGCGCAGCGCTCGCTCGGGGCGGCATCCTCCTCCTCCTCCTCTCCTTCCTCCCTCCTCCTCCTCCTCCTCCTCTCTCCCTCCCCCCCTCCTCCCCACCCCCCCCCCCCTCCTCCTCCTATCCTCCTCCCTCCTCTCCTCCTCCTCCCTCCTCTCCTCCTCCTCCTCCTCCTCCTCCTCCTCTCTCCTCTCTCCTCCTTCTTCTCCTCTTCCTCTTTCTTATTCTTATGTTTCTTCTTCTTATTCTTCTTCTTATTATTATTATTATTCTTATTATTCTTCTTCTTCGTCGTCTTCTTCTTCTTCTTCTTCTTATTCTTCTTCTTCTTCTTATGATTATTCTTATTATTATTCTTTTTCTTCTTCTTCTTCTCCTTATTCTTATTGTTATTCTTCTTCTTCTTATTATTATTATTCGTATTCTTCTTCTTGTTATGATTATTATTATTATTATTATTATTATTCTGCTTCTTATTCTTATTATTATTCTTATTAGTCTTCTTATTATTCTTATTATTATTCTTCTTCTTCTTCTTCCTCCTCCTCCTCCTCCTCCTCCTCCTCCTCCTCCTTTCAGCCTTTCAACCTTTGTGCCATCAGATCCCACGGCGCGAGACCAGCAACAGGGACGGGATGGAGGGGGGCAGGGTCGGAACAACCCACATCACCTCTTTATGGGGATGCTACGGCCAAATAAACGCTTGGTGCTGGGGTCGACGCCTCGCTTGAGGAGGCCAAGGGAGACAGCTGCATCCTTATTCTCGGGGTGGCGATTACAAAGTTTCCCGAGACCAAGGACCTTCGCTCTCCCAAAACGCCCGCACCAAACACACCAAAACATTCGAGCACCTGCACTGGAATCAATACCTTCCCAAAGCAAGTGGCTGGAATGGGTTTGCCGCACGATTCTCGGCAAGCCACTGCATGGAGTTAAAGCCAAGGCCGTATACGTTCGTTCCCGAGAAAAAAACTAACGCGACAAGAGAAACCCTTCCCACAATGCCTGATCTCATGACCGTTGGGATCGGTCACAATGAGAACGTCCGAGGGTTTGCTGCGGCCCTTGGCTCTAATGGGTTCTACATCTTGAATTCTATTCCGAGACAAGTGGCCGAACACCTGGCCTGTATACAGAGCAAGAGAGGTGAGCCGCTCGGCCTGCTTGTCCTCCAACTGCTGGAGGAAACTGCTGTGCGGCACGCTAGCTGGACACAACTACGACGGTTATGTTGTTCCGATCCGACTTACGACCACATCCCATAAATAATTTCGAGCATCCGGGAAAGTGCCAAAGCAGTGTCGAAACAGTGTCGGGCGAGTGTCCCCCAAGGCCCGACACGTGAAAACCCTCGAGTCTCGGTACTCCTCCAGGCGCTCGAACTTTTCTTCCTGGTGATCGAAGCGAAAGCAGGTTGGAGCATCATAGTACGAGGGTACCCGCGGCTCCCACGATTTGCTCCCCACCCTGACTACCTACCAGACCACCCCAACCCAACCCGAAGACCCCAATTTCGGGTGGAGGGGGGTACGGGTTCCATATGTGTTTTTTCAATGCCCCCCGACCCCCCCCAACTGGAAATGGAGGGCAACTTGAGGCCTTCGTGTTGGGTTGGGGTGATTTGGTGGGTGGTGACACCACCCCCGCCCCCCCCCCCAAGCGGGCGAGGCGCGGGACGGGCGTGGGCCACTACAGAGGCAGGCGAGCCCAGAGCCGAGCCGACAGGCCGTGTCGGCTGTCGAAAGGCCTCGGGAGCTGCGGAAACCGGCGGCCGAGCCGGGAAGAGCCGAGTCGGCAGAGGTCGGCAGGCCAGCGGGCCGCTCTTGCGAACTCGGAGCCCACGGCGGGATCCGAAGTCCAATCGAATCGGACTCGGAGGCCATCGACATCGAGTCGAACCAGATCGGAGGAATCGAAATGAGCTCTGCAGAGGGCCCCAGAGGCCCTGAGAGGCTCCAGACAGGAGGCACCAGGAGGCTCCAGGAGGGGGGCGAGAGAGCCCACTTCTTCGCGTCATGAAAGAAAACACGATGTGTTCTCGCTCATGTTCTGCCTCTGGAGGCCCTCGACGACATCGAACATGAGGAGTCCTCCTCCTCCTCCTCCTCCCCAGATCCCCTCGAGTCATGAAAAAATCACGACGGGAAGTTGTTTGCTATTTTCGGACTCCGAGGGTCCTCACCGGGCCGTGGGACCGTTAAACAACGACTCAGGATGAAAAGCCGGTTCCAGGGAAGGAGTCGAGACCTCTGGGGTTCGACGTCGTGGAAAAATCACGACGTCGGGGGTCTGGGGAATGGGAGCGAAAATCTGTGTTTCAGGAGGCTTAGGCGGGCACCACAGACAAGCAATTAGACACAAATTCCAGGATTCCGCATGTGCTTCCATCTTTCCGGGGGCTCTCGTCTTCCCGTCCCTCTCCCGGATGTGCAAGTCTGTTCCTGGAAACCGACGCTTGTTTCGTCTGCGTCTATCTTGCTCCTCCTGAGCTTGGCCACGACGATGACACCGGACCGACGGCAGCGCAGGTTCACAGTCGGTGCCGATCCGCTCGGCCGCCGTCAGGGAGCCAGCTGCACGCGCAGGCCCGGAGCACGGGCTGGGGCGCCACGAGGCCGGCCCAGCGCGTGCCAACGCCACTGGGAGGGGAGGAAGGGCACGGGGCAGCGGGAGTGAGAACGCTGCCTACGAAGCCCCCCAGAGGGGCCGCATCCAAAACTTGCACCCGATGTTTCCCGGGGGCCCCTCAGGGAAGGGCCACACTGGAATAGGGCCCCAAACCTTACTCAACGCCGTTCCCAATCCCTGCAGAGTCACCGCCTGGAGCGACGCCACTTGCAGAACCGTTCTTGGAAAGGGATCGACGGCGCAGTCATGGCAAGCTCTGCCTGGAAGACTAAGAGCTTGTGCCTGAAGCCCCTGTCCAACAAAGAAATGCCACAGTGTACGAGGCGGGAGAAGACAACGAGGGGGAGGGGCGAGGGGGAAGGACAAGCTAGGTGCGCAAGCGTCTATCCGACGTCCTACCCCTACCTTCCATACCTTACCATGGCGTGGATCTCCTCTCTATTCGCATAGTCGGATGTCGAGGAGGGCAATGATCCCGAGAAGGTACGAGATACATGGTAGTCCACGGCGTACTACGGCGTAGAAGAGCACGGCAGAGCGCCGTCGGGTCGAGAACACGACTCCTGTTCGACAACAGGTTCTGAGGGAAACCAGACATGACGCCGAACAGGAAATGTAGGTGGACAGTGTGGAAGCACCGGAAGCGTAAGATGAGAGCCACCGCTGGTCGAGAACACTATTCCTTTAGACGTGACAGGTTCTGAGGGAAACCAGACATGCTGCAAACCGAAAAATGTAGAGGGGCCGTTCGGAAAGACCGGCATTGCAAAATGAGGGCCAGTTATGTAGAGGGAGCACGATTGGGAAGATCCACAACACAGAAATGAGGTCAGCGCTGGAACGGGAGTATGATTTGGAGGGACCGAGAGCCAGAAAATGGAGCCAACGCTGTAGTGGGAGCGCCATTCTGGAAACACCGAGAATGTTCGGAGCGGAACACAAATCTAATCGACCACTTTTGGGAGATCCTATGCGCACGGACACAATACACGGAGGGGGGCAAGCTACGACCTCGGATCTTCAGGGAAGAGACGAGAGTAGCATTCGTATTGTGTAATTGTCGAGGGAGGGGCGGGGACGAAGGGGAGGGATGAGGGGGTTCGGGGAGGACGAAGGGAAGGACTTTGGATTCTGAATGTGGCGAGCCACCAGATCGGCGCATCCCATGAAGTGGAGGGCAGGAGAAAAGGTAGGCATCACGGATCCAGGTGAGGAGCTGGGACAAAATTACTTCGAAAGGCCAAGAGAGACGACGGGGGGGGCGAGGGGGATGGGGAGACGGGGGACCAGGGTACTGAAACCCAGCGTGCACCAGCGGTGCTGCCATTCACCCTTCCGTCCAAGTCTCCTCACAATAGGTCACTACAGCAGGCACCTCTTCACCACAGGAAGCCTCCAGCTCCAAGACGAAACCCCCGTGGGTCTGAGACTCAAGCGAGAGCACCGTCTTGACACCAGACTGCCCTCCATTTTGCTCCGCCACAGTGTCCCCTGGCGCGCTGAGACATGGTATGATGCCAGGAGCTGGGCGGTAAGGTGCCTGCAAGTCCTCTGCGGCAGGTTCGTGCCGTGCCGACTTCGGCGTTGGCTTCTGACTCAGCGGGGATCGTTCAGCCTTGAAACCCAAAGATCCGATGTCGTGATTTTTGTCAACACGGGGTCCCCGGAAGTCTCGACCCCTTCCCCGGGACCTGCTTTGCATCCTGAGTCGTTTGTTGACGGTCCCGGGGCCCGGCGAGGGCCCCTCGAGGCCGAAAAATAGGGAAAACCTCCGTCCAGATTTTTCCAACACGCTGGATCTCTGGAACCATCGGCCGGTTCCGAAGCGTCGGATCGTGCAGCGTCGATCGGTTCCGTGTCGCCGGCGGCGTTCCACGCGGAGCGCCGGCGGCGGGGTCGCCGCCAGCCGGCACGACGCGAACCCGTCGGGATGCCCCAGGCGCGGGCTCCTCCCCCCCTCTGAAGGGGCCCCAGGACACACACACAAATACGCACATATAAAAGGATTCCCCATCTTTTCCCATGCTTTCTGGGTGTCTGTCCTCCCCCCCACTTCCCATATTTTCCCATATTTTCTGGGGGGTCGACGATTAATTGTGTCTGTGTGTTTTTTCCCTCCTGACCCTCGGCGCTCCCTGGGCGGGTCGGCGCCTCCAGGGCGCTCTCTCCAGAGCTGTCGAGGCGGCCCAGGAAGGCCACACCAAGGCTGCCAAGGCGGCCCAGCGTTGACTCCAGAGCCACCCAACCGCGCCCAGTAATGCCCCCAAAGGGCGCCGGAGGTGCCTCGAGAGGCGTCAAGAAGTCACAAGAAAGACCAAGGCGCCGTCCAGAAGGCCAAGATTGCTAACACAACAAACGAATTAATATCACGCCTGAGTGTGTTGGAGTTCCTGCACCTCTGTGCCCAGTCTTGATCCAAGCATGCCGAGCAGGAGCCCACCAGAGCCAGACAAAGCCCCCAGACAGCCCAGAAGAGAGGCCCCAGAGGGCCCCGAAGCGGCCCAGGAGCGGCCCAGGAAGCCCCAGGGCCCCCGGGCAGCCGGGAAGAGCCCCAGACGGCCCAAGCGGGCAGCAAGACGGCCCGAAGAGGGCCCGAAGACAGCACAGAAGGGCCCCAAGACAACCCTTCTGGAGCCCAAGCAAGACGAAGCTGGGACGAGGAGAAGATCGGACAATTACGCAGGAAGCGAGAATCCCTGAGATCCGGCGAACCTGGGGGGACGCATCGGGCGCCGCGGCCTTCTCAGAGCGTTCCGGAACGCTCTGAGAGCTTTCCAGAACGCTCTGGAACGGATCTATCCTCGTCCTAGCCCCGTCCAGCCAAGACAACCCCAAGACGGCCCAGAACATCCCAAAAAACCGAATAAACATAAACTTTAGGAAGTCCGCGCGAACTTCTTGCATTAGCGCCGGATCCCCCCCTCCCTGGCACGCGGATCGCGCCAGGGGCGGCGGCGGAGCAAGGGGGCTTAGCGCGGGTCCAAGAAATCCAAGCGGAACTCCGAAAGCTTACGTTTACGCCGCACGCCGTATCTTCTTCTTAGGCCCACTAGAACCATAATTTCGACGCGAATTCAGCGGTGGCGACGGGGTCCTCCCAGGAGGCCCAAAAAGGCGAAACAGGGGCAAAGGTAGTGGTATCCGGTTCTCTTCCTCCCCTGAACATCTCCGAGAACCTGAAACTAAAGCCATGTCGCCACAACTCTGGGTCAATTCGGGGATCCGCTGACCCAGGTCAATCCAGACCCGGGTCAGTCTGGCTTGGCAGGATCCTGCAAGTTCCTGTAGGGACCTGGGAGATCATGCACCTGAACCCCGGTCAATGCACCCGTGGCTCTGCAGGATCCTGCAAAGTCTGGTGCCCTGACCGACCCCCGTTCGCATTGACCCCCGTCTCTTGAGCCCCGATCAATGTTCAGCGATTGTCCTGGGCTCGCGGCGGCGGCGCGCGCGCGGGGCCACCGGCGCCGGCGCCGCTGGCCCGAGGGGCCCGAAAAGGGCGGCGCCGCCCTGGTGGAGGCCGCTCAAATTCGGCGGACGACGACGACGATGATGACGACGGCGACGAGGACGACGACGACGAGGACGACGGCGAGGACGACGACGACAGCGGCGACGACGACGACGACAGCGGCGACGACGACGACGACGACGACGACGACGACGACGGCGGCGACGACGACGACGACGGCGACGAGGACGACGACGACGACGACGACAACGACGACGGCGGCGACGACGACGACGGCGACGACGACGAGGACGACGACTACGGCGATGATGACGACGACGACTGGGGCGGCGGCGTGCGGCGAGGACGAAGAGGGAAGGCGCAGAGGGCGTCTATACACCACCATGTCTGGCCAGGGCCATCCTGCGCTCCCTCCTGCTCCTCCTGCTCCTCCTGCTCCTCCTGCTCCTCCTGCTCCTCCTGCTCCTCCTGCTCCTCCTGCTCCTCCTGCTCCTCCTCCTCCTCCTCCTCCTCCTCCTCCTCCTCCCTCCTCCTCTCTCCTCCTCCTCTGGCACGCCCTCCTGGCCTCATCCTGGGGCCCAGAGCGGCCTCGGCCAGGCCCGGCCGTGGCGCGTGCAGGTGCCTAGAGGGCGTAACTTCTGATCGTAGCTCCACCGGTGGGGCAGATGCGGGGGCGAGCTCAGGGGGCTCAGGGGGAAGGCACCAACTATACACCAACACCGATCCTGGCCAGGATCACCCTGGGCCCAGGATCGGTGTATACGCCCTCCTGCCTTGCGCAAGAAGGCATATACACCGATCCTGGGCCCAGGGTGATCCTGGGCCAGGATCGGTGTTGGTGTACAGTTGGTGCCCTCCGACAGGGGGGAAGGCAGAGTGGCGCGGGCCTTCTCGGAAGGCTGATCTGCGTTTGGTATGAAGCATGGGAGGGGGGGCCTGCCCAAAATCCAACCCCGTCGCGGGCAGTCGTTGCCGCGCCATGAAATTCCCATCCCCCCCCGTGCGACGAATCTGACCCCCGTCGCGCCGAACGGACAGGTTGACGTTGACCCCCGTCGGGGGGGGGGCCTACGGTCATCCGCCACCGTGCCCTCAGACACGAGCTGGAGTGTTCTCATGCCCTTGGTCTAGATCCCTGAAGCCTCAGTCTTCAATCCTGAGGGTTCTTTGAGGAGCCCAGACCCCAAATTCCTAAATCTCCCCTGGCTTCCCTCGTGCATCCTGGATATTGTCGCATGCCTTCTGCGGACCCAAGACAAGAAGCCCACAAGGCAGGCCAAGCATTCCCCGAGAAGCCCCCAATACGGTCCAAGACGGCCCCGAATCGCCGAACGTTCGGTCCAAGACGCCCGAGGTGGCCTGAAGTCGGCTGAAGAGGCGCACAACACGCCCCAAGAGAGGGCCAAGAGGACTCCCAAGAGGGCCACAAGAAGCAAACATCGTCAAACTTCAACAGCGTGCATTTCTAGAACGTCCGACTTTTCGGTTTCACGGCGTCCAAAACGGCCCCAAAGGCCCCCAACATCGCCGTAAGATGTCCCAACAGGCCCAGAGGGCCCCAAGAATGCCCAAACATCGCTACAAACGGCCCAAGAGGGGGAGCCCGAACCGACAACTCGAGCTCTCCGCCCCAAGATCCCCCATGAGGCCCCAAGAGGCCCTCAAGAGGCCCCAAGAGGCTCCCAAGAGGCCGAACAACGGGCCTCTCAAAACTGCCCCCAACAGGCCCTCGAGAGGCCCCCCACGACATCCCAACGAGCATGCAAGAGGCAAACGACCCACAACCCAGGAACGGTGGCGGGATGGGCCGAAAACAATTCGACAACCAAACGTAGGAGTAAGAAGGCCTCGGGCCGCCTGAACAGTTCCCAAGCCTTACAGCCGAAGCAAGGACAGAACAACATTTCAAGACATGCGACCCTCCCTCCGCCAGGACACAAGAACCATCCTTCAGGGTAGCTTCCCCTGGGGTGCACAAGAACACTAGGAGACCCTCCCCGAACCGACCTCGATCTTATACCTGGGAGCGGCCGTACGGCCAGAAAACATAAAAAACAAAAAAAACATCCCCGACGGCACATGCAAGTCTGACAAGCCCCACCATCTTCTGATCGGCAACACGCAAGAGCGATCCTGGGCAAGAGCGACATTTGGTGCGCAGCTTCAGGGGGCCGCGGGGGAAGCCAAATGCGCGCCAGTGCGGGCAGAACCCCTGTGGGCTCTCGCGGAAGGGCACTGCGGCGAAAGGTCACGTTTATGCGTACAGTCGGCCCATATCATAAGGACACACGGTTCGTATGCAAAGGCCTTGGGGGGGCATGGTAACGTCTTCCGAACGATGCGTATCCAGCGAAAGTCGCGAAGCATGGGCCGAGGAGGCAGACATGCAAGGGTGCCCGTGGAAAGTTTGCCCATCATTAACATGCGGGTTGATTGCAGCCGATCTGAAAGCCGTGCCCCCTTTCTCAGGAGGAGGAAGAAAGAGGAGGAAGAAGAGGAGGAGGAGGAAGGAAGAGAAGGAGGAGGAACAAGATGATTCTGGGGGCCCCAAGCCGCGTGGTGACGGACCGCGCGGTGAGCTCGGTATCCCCGACGACCTCACCGCGCGGTCCGTCACCGCGCAGTTCTCTTTTGGACCCTCGGGAACCCCGGCCGAAGGGGGGAGGGGGAGAAGAAGGAGGAGAAGCGAAGGGGGGGGGGAAGCGCATGGCAAAGGGAACGCAACGGCGAGGAGGGGGCAGGCGGCAGAGGCGGGGACGGCGCAGCGGCGGCGGGAGCGATGGGATGCAATCGAAGGGAGACGGCGGGAACGAAAAGGGCCAAAGGGAAGTGCCAGGAGGGTGGAAGGACAAGGAGGGAAGAGTAGGGAGGAGGAAAGGACGGCAGCCCGGGAAAGCAAACCCGTATAATTTCGCACAAGGGACCAACCCCGCAATGCGCTCGACGAGGGGTGGAGGAAGGAAGAGGGAGAGGGGCGCGCGAACCAACAGGGAGGGCGGGGCGCGATGCGGCGGGGCGAAGCGGAGCCGCGTCGCACGACGCGACGGGACCCTCTCCACGGAGCGACGCGCACAAACCCCCAATCAACGCGAGGCGTTTTCGTCGTCAATTGCGGTTGGCGCACCCCGAAACGACGCACTGGCGAATAATTTTGCGCCGAGTGAGAAATACAGCGCGTTAGTGAACCATCAAACCGTAGTGCGCCACAAATACCAAGCTGGCTGCTGTGGCACCAGCGTCAGAAACCAATACGTCGCCAAACAACTCCCGAAGTAGCGCCATGTGTCGTCCACGCACTCTGGGAGACCGGGATTAGGGACACAAGCGAAAACAAGGGCTGGCGCAAGGGCAACGCAATGAACGAAACTTCGGGGGGGTCATGTTGATGGGCCTTCACAAGTGAACCAATGCAGATTTACTGTCGACTTGTCGGGGTGGGCATTCTCTCCATTTCCGAAGATCGGCCATGGCCCCCGTCTGCAAAACCGCACACTGCCGGGCAGGCTGGGGCCATCAGGCCCCTGTCAGCGATGAATGGGCGGTTGGGGGTCGAAGCGTCCCCTCCCCGTAAGCTTAGGTCGGGCATGTCCTCCTAAAGTCCTCCAGCTGGAATTTCGATCAAACAATTTTTTAAAAAGTAGTCCAAAAATAACCAAACTAGAACGAGGCCGGATTTTCTAAGAAAATAATACACAAACACACACACATATAAAATCCAGCCGGATTTTCAAAGAAACATAACAAACGTCCCCAGCCTATTTTCTATTCTTGAACATTCCTCCTGTAGAAAGACATGCCCGACTCAACCCTCAGCCTATCTGCCCCTAATAACTGTTGACCCTTGGCTTTCTGGCCATCTCTCGGCTTTCCGGCAGCCTTTCGGGACGATCTGGACCCCCCTGGAACGATTTCGGCAAGGCGCAGCTGCTAGAGAGCATCCTGAGGCTGACGAGCCGCTTAGAATCGACGAGCACGTCCGAAAACATCGAACTCCGAGCCACCCCTAGACAAAGCTACCCCCGACCACCTTGCAACACCCGAGTGCTCCAGTCTGGGTCTGCGTTTGGAAGGCCTCGGACCGCACCAGCGCAGAACGTATCCATGCGACCGCGTCACAACGGGATCGCGCCCCAAAAGAACTGCATACAAAACGTTCAAAAGTCCACGCGGATGTCTTGGATCGGCTCCGACCTGAGAAACCCGTGCGACACTCCGAATGATTGTTCATGACAACTTTGTTCGAAGACCGCGAGAGCGTGGAGAAGGAGGTCGAGGAGGAGGAGGAAGAGGAGGAGGGAGGGAGGGAGGGAGGGAGGAAGGGGAGGAGAAGGGTAGGAGGAGGAGGAGGAGTAGGAGGAGGAGGAGGAGGAGGAGGAGGAGGAGGAGAGGGAGGCGGAGGTGAGATGAGGATGAGGATGAAGGATGAGGATGAGGAATGATGATGATGAGGAGGAGGAGGAGGGGGAGGAGAGGAGGAGGAGGCGGAGGAGAGGAGGAGAGGAGGAGGGGGAGGAGAGGAGGAGCGAGGAGGAGGGTAGCGCGAAAGAGGGAGAAGGAGGAGGAGGAGGAGAGAAGAAGAGAGGCGGAGGAGGAGGAGGGGCGGACGAGGGGATGATGATGATGATGATGTGATGATGATGATGTGATGATGATGATGGATATGAGGAGGGAGGAGGAGGGGGAGGAGGAGGAGAGGGAAGGAGGAGGAGGTGGGAGGGGAGGGAGGGGAGGAGGAGGGGGATGAAAGAGGAGGACGGGGGAGGACGAGGAAAAAGAGGAGGAATCGAGGAGGAGGAAGAGGAGAGAAGAAGATGAAAGGAGGACGAGAAGGAGGCGGAGGGATGAGGAGGAGTGGGAGGCGGAGGCGGAGGAGGAGGAAGGAGGAGGAGGAGGGAAGCGGGAGGAGAAGAAGGAGGGAGAAGGAGGCGAGGAGAGAAGGAGGAGGAAAGGAGCAGGAGGAGGAGGCGGAGGAGAAGGAAGGAGGAGGAGGAGGGAGGAGGAGGAGGAGGAGGAGGAGAGGAGGAGGACGAGGCGGAGGGAGGAGGAGGAGGAGGACGAGAAGGAGAAGGAGAAGAAAATGAAGGGGAGGAGAATGAGGAGGAGGAGGAGGACGAGGAGGAGAAGGAGAAGGAGAAGAGGAGGGAGGAGGAGGGAGAAGGAGGGAGGACGAGGACGAGAAGAAGCAGCAGGCAGGAGGAGGAGGAGGAGGAGGAGGAGGAGGAGGGAGGAGGCGAAGTTGGTGTGCTCCCCATGTGAACGCCGAACGTGCAAGCCGCGGGAGGAGGAGAACGAGGAGGAGGAGAAGGAGGAGGAGGAGGAGGAGGAGGAGGAGACGGAGGAGGAGGAGGAGGAGACGGAGGAGGAGGAGGAGGAGCAGGAGGAGGAGCAGGAGGAAGGAGGAAGGAGGAAGGAGGAGGAGGAGGCGGAGGAGGAGGAGGACGAGCAGCAGGAGGAAGAGGATGAACAACAGGAGGAGGATGGAAGGCCCCAGCCCCAGGCCTGGGGGTGCTGCACGGCCGTGGCCATCGCAGCGCGCCCGGCTCGGGCCGTCGGTGCGGCTGCGGGCAAGAGAAGCCGCGGCGCGCCGCCGAATGACGACGACGACGACGATGAACGTCGTCGTCGTCGTCGTCGTCGTCCTCGTCGTCGTCGTCGTCGACGTCGTCGTCGTCGTCATCGTCGTGGTCGTCGTCCCCGTCGTCCTCGTCACCGTCATTGTCGTCCTCGTAGTCCTCGCCGTCGTCGTCGTCGTCAGGGGGCGCGGGGGGAGGAGACGGGGGGGGGAGGACCCTGAGATCTGGGTGTTGTCGGCATATGGGGTGCAGTCTTTCATATCCTCCTCCTCCTTCCTTCCTCCCCCTATCAGTCGTCGGCGTCGTCGTCGTCGTTATCCTTCTGCTCTGTCTGCCTTTTTCTATCATGTCATGTTGTCCACCGTGCACCGAGAGTTCCGATTACACGTCGGTCAGAAGAAGTAGTAGGTAAAAATACAAAATAGGCAGGCGGATAGAGTAGACCGATGTCAGGCCCTCCCTGAGATACCCAAACACAACAAAAGCATAACGAGTCTTTAAGTAAGGAAGCGCTTGAAGTAGAGTAGATTGGGATCTGGGCATCCAGAAACACCTACCTTCAACGACGGGCGTGTAACTAGAAGGACGAGGAGGAGGAAGAGGAGGAGGAGGAAGGGAGGGAGGGAGGGAGGGAGGGAGGGAGGGAGGAGGAGGAGGGAGAGGAGGAGGAGGAGGGGGAGGAGGAGGGGGAGGAGGAGGGGGAGGAGGAGGAGGAGGAGGAGGAGGAGGAGGAGGAGGAGGAGGAGGAGGAGGAGGGGGGGAAGCCACCGACCTCAAGTCAGTGCCCTCTCGCATTTGCCCCGCTCCCGAAGCTCCCTGGGCGTGCTGGCGACCACTGCCGGCCTCCACAGGCCAGAGAGGAGCCCAGAGGGTGGCTTCCGAGATGCGCACAAGTAGGGGGCAAGCAAACCTACCTCGCTTTTGACAACCCTCGCTTCCAAGAGATACCAAGCGATGCCAAACTACGGCCTGTACTGATCAGGCCGCTTGACGAGGAGGCGCGTGGTATGACTTGGTTTTCCCTGGAAGCGAAAGCGGGGTAGCTAATTCACCCCCTGAACAAAGGCCCACCATGATCGCCTCAAGAGGACCAACAACCAACGACGAGGCCAGGACGAAGATGAAATCGGGTAGGGATAAATCGAGAATCTCTGAGATCCAGCGGCTCTGGGGGATGTCTCGGGCGCAGCGGCCTTCTCAGAGCAGGGCGTTCCGGAACGCCCTGGAACGGATTCATCCTCGTCCCAGCCACGTCCAACAAGGACCCCAGGAAGACTTCAAGAAAGGTCCTGGAAAATCCAAGAGGCACTTGAAAACGCCCCACGGCCCCGCCGGACCCCTCGCCGATGCCACTCCCGCCCGCGCGCACCACCCTGCGGCGCCGTCGGCGCTGCATTTCGTCGTCGCAGCCGCTTCGTCGTCGATGCCGCCAGCGCGCCGTCGCAGCCGCCGCCGCCGCGGCGCCGTCGCCGCTGCCGCCGCGTCGTCGCCGATGGCGCGGCGCGTCGTCGATGCCGCCGCGTCGTCGTCGATGCCGCCGCGCGTCGTCGCCCGCCGACGGCGCTGCGCGGCGCCGCGGCGTCGTCGCCGCCGCGCGCGTCGTCGCCGGTGGTGCTGCGTGCCGCCGCCGCCGCCGTCTGAGGCGCCAGCGCCGCCGCGCGGCTGCGGCGGGCGGCTCGCGCGCGGCGGGGGCCGCGCGCCCGCGAGGGGGCGGAGTCGCGGACGGCCTCTCGCGCGGGGGGGGTGCGCCGGCTGGAGCAAAAGGAACGCGGCACTATCACCAGTGTCGGCGCCGAGGAGCCAGGGAGGAGGCCGTGGCCCTCCTCCGCGCTCGAGGCAGCCTCCGCCCCCAGCTCGGGGAGGCATCGAGGGCCTCCTCGGCGGAGGAGGCACCACTGGTGGTGGTCGCGGTGTCACCTCTCTTTCCTACGGTCGAGGGGCGGGGGGGACGGAATACAGTAGGGGCCCGACCACAAGAAACCTTCCGCAAGAAACCCAACCCTGAGACCCCAGGACGTCCATTGATTCTTGGTGTGGGAGCGTCGTGATTCCATAGCAAAACATTCGAAACCCAAGAAACCCAGTGCACCCTGGAGGCAAGCAGGGTGTTTCTTGGCATGGGTCTCGACTGTGCGAGGGCGCCACCTACACACCCTGGCCAGGCCCATCCTGGGCCCTGGAGCAGCGTGAGCGCCTTGTTCGGGGCTCACCTGGGGGCAGGAGGTGGGAGGCTGTTGCTTCGGGGCCGCGCTCGGGCTCGCGAGACGACGCCCCGAGGCGTGGAGGGGGAGAGCGGGAGGCGACGGAGATCACGGATCACGGGGGTCGATACCCGAGGCGCGAGCCGACCAAACTTGGGGGCCGGGGCCGGACAGAACCCGATCATATCGACAAAGACAGGCACGGCAGAAAGGGGGGGGGAGGAGGGGGGGGGAGGCGAAGAGGGACGGAGGGGAGGGTGCGCGGAGGGGGGGGGGGATGGCAGCGATGGCCAGATGAGAAGGAGGGTGGGGGAAGGAAAGGAGGGCGGAGCTGCTAAGGGGGGGGTTGTCGGCGGCAGCGGCGACGTTAGTGGCCAGGTCAGGGCAGCCCCGGGGAGGACGAGGCTCGCAGGTCCGAGGCCGACGCGGGGCGGCACCCTTTCAGAGGGCGTCGCCCCGTCGGGGAAGAGAAGGGGCGGAGGGAAACGGGAGGGCACGAGGCACAACGAGAATTGACGACCTACCGGACCACCCCAACCCAACCCGAAGACCCGAATATGACCCGAATTTCGGGTTGGGGGGGGGTTCGGGTTCCATGTGTTTTTTCAACATTCCCCGACCCCCCCCCCACTGGAAATGGAGGGCAAATTGAGGACTGCGGGTTGGGTTGGGGTGGTTTGGTAAGTGGTGAAGAATGGAAACGTGCGGGAGACGGGCCGACAAGCTGGCAAGCTCCTCCTCGAGCATTCCTCGCTGAAAAATGAGAAGGGAAGACGTGGTACAACGCGATAGCGCACGAAGTGCAGGAGGCGCTGGGGTTACGTCGGGCATCTACAGGCATAGTTTGGAAGAGACAACAAACGCAATAAATGCCCACAATAATCAAAAGAACACGAACCATCGTCAACATATTATGTTCTACCATTCTTGAATATTCTCCTGTAGAAAGACATGCCCGCCTTAACGCTCGGGTCGATGGGCGCAAGCCAACCCAGTCAGTCAGAGTGGGCCAGCAATCTCACGCGACGCACCACCGATTCACTTGTGACGTTTTAAGGAAGTGGTGGGTTAATACACCTGACGGTTCAATTGAAGCCATGACGATCACGAAAAGGTAACAAACCTGGGGACGAATCCGCGAAGACAAATTGAACGCGCTTGTGGAGAGACTGTTCCCGTCCTTCTGCCCCGCGCGAAGACTCTGAAACCAATTAGTGACTGGATAAAACTGGGCCCATCGACTTTTTTCGTATCCAAGAATGCGCGACGAAACTACAACGATAGACGAACCAACATGGCGCCGTGTCGGCGTCTTGCAGTCAACCGGTAAGCGCGACCTGGCGCTATGGTAATCTCTTTCCATCTGCTCCTGGCGGAACGAGACCCGGGCCTCCCAGGCAGTGGGCGGGCCTGGCCAGGGAGTGTGCCCAGTCATGCGGCGGTCAAGCTTCGGACACAAGCCAATGCGTTTTCGCGCCCCTTTAAGAAGCTCAATCGCTGCGCCACCCAAAATGGCCCCAGGAGAGGCTCAACTGTCCCCCCCCCAAAACCATCTTGCCCCCAAGGAGGCTGGAGGCCTCGGGGCACCTCCTGGGGCTTACCTGCGGAGACCTCCCCAGAAAACTCCCGGGTCGCTTGGCGGGGGCGCACGAGGCAGCCAAATCTGCGCACCCTCCCCACGAGACCGCGCCCCGCCCCGCGCGCGGCAGGCTGGGCACCGGCCAGCAAGCTAGGGACCTCTGCATGGGGCGTGGTTCGGCCATAGCTTCAGGCGGGACAGTGCACGCGGCATCCCGATCCCCCAGAGGCGCGCTCTGGCCAGACTCTCGTGCCTGATCTCGCAGCGGCGGCGGATCCTCCTGGAGTCCCAGAGGAGGCGCAGAGCCCCCTCAAACCTGGAACCTCGATGCATGTGGGGAGACCTGTGCGGCTCCCAGGCCAAGCTCAAGATGGGGGGCCAAGCTGATCATACCCCCAAGACGAAGACAGGACGAGGAACAAATCATCTGTTGATATTAAATCATCTCTGAGATCTGGGGGTTCTGGAGGATGTCTGGGGCGCCGCGGCCTTCTCGCTCTGAGAGCGTTCCGGAACGCCCTGGAACGGAGTGATCCTCGTCCTAACCAGGTCCTAACCGTACAATGTTAGCTCGCCATGCAATTATATGTTATTACTAAAACTATTATTATGTATATATATGTATATATATGTATATATATATGTATATATACATATGTCTGTATATATGTAAACATTATCATACGCACCTCTCCGAGGGAATAGAGCTCAGAGTCGATTGATTGAAGGCGGCGTCCGCGATTTGTCTGGCCGTTTCGCTAGGGACATCCTCGAAATTTTGAAAATCGGTGGCACCCCTCACGCAAATCGTGACGTCAGGGTCCAACAACACACGGGAATTTCAACATTCTAACATAACACCTTCAAAAACACAAACATCGAGCCCCGACGTACTTCTGGTACCCCAGACCCCGCCTCGGAGCCTCTTGGGGGTCTCCTGGAACCTCCTGGGGCCTCTTGGGGCTTTCTGTACCTTCTGGTACCCCAGACCCCACCTCGTGGGGCCTCCTGCGGCCTCCTGGAACCTCTTGGGGCCTCCTGGAGCCTCCTGGGGTCTTCTGGGGCCTCCTGAGGCCGCCTGGGGCCTTAGAACTACATGCACACACAGAGACACAAATCACACCCAACACATCACACGCTAGACAAACATAACACAAACAACATCTACAACGCACAGAAAACACGCACAACACAAAACACACATCACACACAACACTCACAATCCCGGGGCCTCCTGAAGCCTCTTCTGGTATCCAAGTCGGGCCTCCTGAGGTTTCCTGGGGAGTCCTGGTACACACATCGCAAGGTGTGGCAACCCCACTTGCGCTCGAGTGCGACCTCGATCTTAGATTCTTCTGCGTTCACCTCATGCCTCTCCCCCTTCTCTTAGGCACGCCCTGGCGGTGCCGCCCCAGCTGCCCCTTCTACATATCCTATCATGCAGTCATGGTGTCTTCCTGCTTCAAACGCCCTTCCATGTTTTGTATGACCCGGGGCACACACGTGCCACTTGTAAGATCGGGGTCCTCAGAAATCCTCACCCTTTCCCCAGGGCCGGTTTTTCATCCCGAGCGGTATTTGACGGCCCCGGCGCCCGGCGAGGGCCTCCCGGGGCCGCAAACGGCCAAAAACCCTTTCGTCCTGGTTTGTCACGACGCCAACATGTACTTGGGAACGGCCAAGACGGGGGCGTCCAAGAGGGGGGGTGCACATCATGGCTGGCGGCACGTGCGCGGCCCAGGGGGGGGGCAGGGACGTAACGAAATAAGAAGAGGCGCCATGAAATCTGGGAAAATACCATGGCCCCCGCCATGATATCCATCCCCCCCTAGTCATCACCCCCCTCTTTTCCGCCCCCGATGTATGAGATACGCGGCCCCCAGACAGAAATTCCGACCCGTGCCCCCGGGCCCCGGGGCGGCCAGCCTGTCCTTCCGAGTCGCCTTCTGACAGCCCCGAGGCCTGGCGAGGGCCCCCCTCGGGGCTGACACGCTCGCTCGCTCGCTCGGCCGTGCGTCCGGTGGGACGCGTTGGCAAACTCTGGTTGCGACGTTGGCAACCGAACGGCAAAGATGAACTGAAAGTGTGCAATGAGTGCTGCAAAACTAAGAAGGGGGAGGGGCGGGAGGAAGGCGAGATTGCCTCAGAACGTACACTGAAGAAGCCCACTGCTGTCGAGGCCGGCATCGTCGTCGACGTAGCGCCCAACACTTTGGTGACCCATCTGGCTCGCATACAACTTGTCGCACCAAGGAGGGATGCCCACTTCTGGAAATCTTGAGGTGCGCCTTCTCCTGCCTGTCCAGAAGAACATCCGACAGAGGTTGCGCGCCAGCTCTCTTCAAAATGTCTGCGATGATAACTTTCGAGATGAACGAAGGAGGTGCGCCGACAATGCGTCGTAGACACCTGCAGTGGAAAAGCATCAAGGCGCGCCGTGTCTGCTTTCAGTAACCAAACTGAGTCCAATGAGTAGAGCAGCTTGCTCACCACACAGCTTGTGTAAATACTGTGCTTTCGCCGTTTTCCAATTGAGGCGTGGCTCCAGAGCTTATCCAACTGCTTGAACATCTCTGTACAATCTCCTAGTCTCCGCGTCAGTTCCGTGGCAACTTTCCCGTCGCAGGTAATCAGTCCTCCTAGGTAAACAGCTTCGCGGACGGACTTGATTGCGCCCCCGTCTGGTCGTGATATTACGTTGTGTGTTGATATTTGGATTTGTAAAGTTTTGTCGCAGTTCAGTTCCAAGCCGCATTCCTTACCTTCTGTAATAATGGCCAAGAGCATATCCTCCATATTTTGCTTGCGACGCGAAAGTAGAAGTGCATCGTCGGCGTAAAGGATATCGCGCGTCACAACATATGCCGGATCTTCTTGTAGATCGAGTTGGTCAAAAGCATCATACAGCATCACGCTCTGTACGATAATGAACAAGTGTGGTGATAACAGGGCACCCTTGTGCTATGCCCGCCCGCTGTTGTCTCTCAGTGGAAGAGCCTGTATGGTCCAATATAGTGAAATATCCCGCCTCATGATTTGATCTAATCATGGCCACCATATTTGCTGGAACACCAAAACGACCCAAAGCGTCGCACATGCAGTCTGGTTTGATCCTGTCGAATGCGTTGGCCCAGTCCAACATTACAAGAATTATACCACCATTGGTGTCTTGGTACGCTGCATCGATGATGCGCCGGACCAGCATGAGCGCATCTTGAGTGCCCCTCCCTGGTCTGAAGCCGTACTGAGAATTTTGTAGTCGACGCTCCGCTCCGCCGTGCAGAGAAGCCTTCGGCGCAGTAGTGCTGCCAGAACTTTGTAACCCACTGGAAGTAAGGATATGGGCCTGTAGTTCGCCGGCAAAAGAACATTACCCTTTTTGAATAGTAGTATCACGTTCGCGCGTTTCCAAATTTCTGGACTGGCCTTTTGCTCCCAACACTTCTGACACATGTCGAGCAAGACGCCGCACGCGGTTGTATCAAATACCAGCACTTTCCAAAAATCCGGAGGTATATCATCTGGGCCAGCGGCTTTTCCTTTCTTCAGCTTCTGAAGTGCAGCTTGAAGTTCTTCCATCGTGAAAGCACCGGTGTTGACAGGAAGTGCGCTGCCCAAGTGCGCATGGTGATTCGGTCGTGTTTCTGGGAATTTGTACTCCCACTGTACGCGTTCAAAATAATCTGCCAGTGCGTCTGCTCTATAAGATGTGTCCGCCACGGCCCCGTCAGGTCGCTGTATTGTTGCGTGCTGCGTCTTCTTGGGTTGGCGCAAATGTCGGACAGCATCCCAATTTCCCGTCGCGGTAAGCTGATCCAGCCAGATTTCTTTATCTGTTTTGGCACTCTTGCGGATTTGTTTGTTCAACTTCTGCTCGTTCTCGTAGTCCCCGGCTCGACGGCAGGCATTCCGTTCTGCAATGAGTCCCAAAGTACCCTGACTCGTCCAAGGGCGCTTCGCCCGGATCACCTGGGCAGGCAACGCTGCAGCAGCCTGCGAAAAAAGCATGCTGCAGATTCTTTGTGGCGGTTTCTAAATCGGCCGTCTGTTCTTGCTGCATGACTGCGTTGATGAACTCCCCCGCAAATCCTCGCTGAATTTCTGAATCAGCTAAGGATGCTTTGTCGAATGATTGCTTCTGCTCTCTCTGTACCGTTTCGAACTCGATGTTCAGCTCAGCAATAAGAAGAAAATGTCGGCTGTTTAGGGCGTCGGACCGGCTGCTCCAAAACCCCCCGTCCTGATTCTTTCCCAGCCATCCTGTGGGATCCTCGTCTTGAAGAGACAGCGCCCCGCGTTCCTCCTCTCCTCCTCCTCCCCCCCCTCCCTCCTCCCATTCCTACCTCAGCTCGCCGCATGTCCACCATTTTGGTGCACCCCTCACACGCGCCGTGGCCCCATAGGGAGCTCCACCGTCCGCCACACTCGTGCACGCACGCGTCCGCCACACTCAGTGCAGCGCTTCGTGGCCACATATGGAGCTCCGCCGAAGGCCCCAGTGGGGGTGCCCGCATGCGTCCACCACACCCACCACACCCAGTACAGCGTCTGATGCCACACCCAGTGGGAGCTCCACCGAAGGCCCCAGTGGGGGTGCCCGCATGCGTCCACCACACTCAGTGCAGCGCTTCGTGGCCCCACAGGGAGCCGAACCGAAGGCCCCAGTGGGGGTGCCCGCATGCGTCCGCCACACCGAGTACAGCGCTTCGTGGCCTCATAGGGAGCTCCACCGCTTCCTTACCCCAGAGGGAGCTCCACCGAAGGCCCCAGTGGGAGTGCCCGCATGCGTCCGCCACACCCAGTATAGCGTTTCGTGGCCTCACGAGGAGCTCTACCACAATACCAAGTACAGCGCTTCGTGGCTCCATAGGGAACTCCACCGAAGGCCCCAGTGAGGGTACCCGCATGCGTCCGCCACACCCACTGCAGCGTGTCCTTGCCCCATGAGGAGCTCCACCGAAGGCCCCAGTGGGAGTGCCCGCATGCGTCCGCCATACCCAGTATAGCGTTTCGTGGCCTGATAGGGAGCCCCACCGAAGGCCCCTGTGGGGGTGCCCGCATGCGTACGCTTCACACAGTACATCGTCTTAAGGCCACACAGGGAGCTCCACCGCAACACCCAGTACAGCGTTCCGTGGCCCTATAGGGAGCTTCACCGAAGGCCCCAGTGAGGATGCCCGCATGTGTCCGGCGTCCGCTACACCCAGTGCAGCGTCTCGTGGCCCCATATGGAGCTTCACCGAAGACTTCAGTGGGTGAGGCCACATGCGTCCGCCACACCCAGTACAGCGCGTCGTGGCCCCATAGGGAGCTCCACCTAAAGGCCCCAGTGAGGATGGCCACATGCATCTGCCACACCTATTTCGGCGCACCCCTCACACGCTTCGTGGCCTTATAAGGGAGCTCAGCCGTGGGCCCCAGCGGGCGCGCCCACATGTGTCCGCCCGACCCATTTCGGCACCCCCTTCACACGTTCCGTGCCCCCATGGGAAGCTCCACCGAAAGCCCCGGTGGCGACGTTCGCATGCGTGCGACCGACTCCTGTCGGCACACCCCTCACAGGTCTCGTAACCCCATAGGGAGCTCCACCGGAGGCCGCAGCGGCGACGTTCGCATGCGCAACCCCCCGCCCATGTCGTTCGGCGCACCCCTCACAGGCGTCGTGGTCCATGGGGAGCTCCAGGGAAAGTTCGCAATAGTCCCACCATCCGTCCCCCCTGCCCACACTGCCCCGCGCCTCGTTCTCCTTGCGGCGCCCTGCCTACGAGAGCAGAGGCTATACCGCGTGCGATCTTCGGGGTTTGCGTGCCCTCCTCCTTCGGCTCGTCTCCCTCGCGGCTCTCGCAGCTGCATCTGGTTGGGTCTTTCGTCAGGCCAATCTTCACGACGCGAGCAGGCCTGGGCCCCCTTCTTCCGCGCCGCGACAGTTGAAGGGGCCCAGGGACACACACACACACACACACGCGCGCACACGCACACACACACACACACGCACACACACACATACACATACACATACACATACACACACATACATACACACAAATGGATGGACACGAATCCCAGGATCCCCTCATATTTTCCCACATATCTTCTCGAGGTTCATCTTCCTGGGAATCGACAAATCTCTGTGTGTGTTTGTGTGTCTGTGTGTGTTTCCCCCCTCCTGAAGAGGCACCCTGGCCACCGGCCCTCCGTGGGCCATCGGCCCAGGAGATCGGAGCTGCCCCCCCCCCCCCCCCAGAGCGGACCCGCCCGCGCGCTCCCGGGCAGCGAGGGGGGCACCCGGCGTCCAGGTCGGCGGCGAGTGGGCGAGCGGGGTCGATGTCCCCGGAAGGGGATTCGGCGGCGAGCGAGGGGGGAAAATGGGAAGGAGAAGGCCCTCTGACAAGGCGGCAGGACTTCT
>CAUYUJ010015449.1:105000-110000 GCA_963575745.1 Prorocentrum cordatum
TGCGGCCGAGGTATCTGAAGCACAGGTTACATCTTCTCTTCCCGTCGTGGTAGACGGGCTCATGAGGGGCGTGTGGCTTGGGAGTGGCCTTAGGACCCACCCGAGTCCGACCCAACTCACCCGGCTCCCCGAAGGTAGGCCACTCCGCAAGCACTTTACCCATACCGTGAATTAAGGTATTGTACAATTTGGGAATGGCCATGCACTCATCTGAAACATTGATGCTGAAACCATGGGCCCGAGCAGCTAGCCCCGCGTGGTGATCAGCAAGCTTATTACCTCGCACATAATACACCTGGTCAGCAGCGACATCCTCCTCGGCCCTATGGGCCTTGACCTTGGGGAGCCGAGGTGGGTCCCCAGGGAGCACGCGGGCCACTTCCCGCCAAACATGGGCCATCGGGTTGGTCCCAGACAGAGCCCACTGGTGGGCCCTCTCAGCTTTCAGGAGGGTCGCATAATCAACATAGAGAGCGCCCGTCTGACATTGGTCAGCCGAGTAGGTGATGGCTAGCATGATGGCACAGTGTTCTGCAGAGCAACTTGACTGTTCCATCATTCCTGGGACAGGGGGTCTTATACCCCTGACCAGGTCCCCACCTTCATTCACTTGGACTACTGAGCACCCAGCCCTGGAACAAGGCTTGAGCTGGGGGAACAAACACGATCCATCAGTGAAAAGCTCAGCCCCAGGTGGGAACTCGAACGGCGGGACTTCTTCACCCCTAGAGCCAAAAAACTTCAAATCCTGGACCCAGTCCTGGGCAGGGGGCCCCGCTGAAAGATCTGGCCTGGCAACCCAAGCACGGCTAAACAGGAGAGACACAGGCCCATCCTCCAGGGCTTGCTGAATTAACGTGCCAGGGAAAACCTCACTTCGGACAGCTGACGCGACAGGGCGAGAGCAGGACCAAACGCGGTGCCACGCAGTGTCGAGCTTGCCACATCTACTACAGACAGAGCTAAAATTGTAACCCCACCTCACCAGGGCCTCGCCCGTCGGGAGGGTTCCACAAATCAGCTGCTCCACTCTGAGCTTTTCTACTCGCGTCAGGTCTAGCTTGGTGGAGTTCATCTTCTGCTTGATGAGTTCCCACCACAGTCCTCGGGTCTCAAGGTCCTGAGTGTCGAAATCTGTTGTCGCGCAAACTCCTCGAACATATTTCTGGGCATGCGTGTCTTTAAGCTGGTTGGCGAACCTTTTGGCCACCAAGGCTGGGCTCACCTCTGTAAAATCTAATGTGAACCCGATTGCGTCCTGGAAAATCCCAGGGCTCAACATTTTCCAACCAGCCCCCTCACACCAGAGAAGGGCATCAGTCATTGGTCCTCGGGATCGGAAGAACCAATTCTTACCCTTCGTCTCCTCAAGGCGGCGGGCAGCAGCATGTGAGGCTTGACTGAGCAGCGACGCCTTCAGCACATCGTTGTGGACATGCTCATTCTTGTGGAAGGCCGTCGTCATCCACCATTCCGCTGCTACCCTGGCTATACTCCTACTCGCTATGTCGATCGGGTCCAAGTACGGTGAAAGAGCCCAACCGAGGTCCACTTGTGCCCCGTTGAATAGAACCCCAGGGTCTTCCCCAGCAGAGGCCCTGATTTCTTTAACCTGGTGTGGGCTGAAGGCGCGAACGTCAGCCCCGTACGTGAGCGCGGCCTTCAAGTTAGTCTGGAACCGTCTGTTCTTATGCCCCGACTTAATCTTGAGCCTAGTCATCCTACGCCTCCGAGCCCCATATTTGATCCACCTCTTAGTCCGAGTACTCCTTGCGCCCTTTCTGAGTCTATGCTGGCCCCCCGAGAAGTCCACGCCCAGGTTCGTGACATCCCCGTCGCTACGTGCTCCAGCCAGATCCCCAAGAGCTGCCCGACCCAGTTTAAGAAGAGGACCCGACGACGAAGCGATGCCAAACTTGTGGTAGGCGAGCGGGAGCTGCAACTCGAACTCTAGGTACGATCGGACCGATTCAGCCAATTCTTTGAGTGCTCCCACCACCCACCCCATACAGTTACCCCACTGCTGGAGAGTAAGGTCATCAACGTGGAGGGAGAGGGAGGCACTATCTGACATATTGGTGGTGAATCGGTCCACTCCTGGCTTGAGGAAGACTTTTGCCTCGTAGGTAGCCGTCGCGGAGCCGGCTACGACCCCACGGCCTGGGTACAGGGCCGCGCCCATTAGACCTTCCAGCATCAGATGCCTAGGCCATTGGTAGGTCCCTATGGCAAGCTGCAGCAGAAACAGAGGGTACTTGCAATACTGGGCGGATCGAACCAATATATCGTAGGTAACATGTTCATACAACTGCTGGATCTCCCACAGGACCTGCAACGAGAAGCCTCCTGAATTCCCTTGGTGCTCAGCAATGATAGCCTGCCTCCAGACGGTGTCTGAGGGGGACCTTCTTGGAGCCATGGAGTAGCCAGACCCCATCCCAAACTCAAGTTCCCAGTCCTTGGCAGCTTGTTTCTGGATCTTACCAAAGACACGGACGAACCCTCCAAAGTGCCCCAGAGGTCGCCTGGCAGCGGGGTCGGGCTTGGGAGCTAGCAAGACAACGAGTCGTTGCACCTGCTTTGGAGCGACGCACGTGACCTGCATAAATTGAAAGAGGAGCGACGCCACCAGCAAGCCGTCATCGCAGATGAGCGAGAGGTGCTTTGGGTGCCAACCGTCTGGTGTGCAAGTGGCGTCCTTGAAACTCCGCGAACACCCGCGGATGGTATCCACCTGGGAACGCTTTCCTACTGGTATTCCGCCTTGGACAAACTCGAAAGGGGCGTGCGGTTGATCCGATGCCGACAAGATTTCTTCCCACAACTCTCTTTGGTTTTCCAAGCGGGCCCGAATAGAAATACTGTGAAGGAGCTGCATGATCTCAGCCTCCGTGGTTCGACCTGGTGGCCTAGGATGGGCCTTAGGGACTGCAGCCCCTTTGAGGAACCTGTGAGCCTCCCGAGCCCCATGTTCCTCAACAGCTTGTTGGCACCACTCCTTCCAGCCTGCCCAATCGAGCTGGTCCCCAGACAAGAACACGCAGTTTTTGAAATCCTTGACAAACTGGAGCGTATCAGTGAGGACATTGCGGGCCCCATCTGTGTCCAGCATGAGGATAACTCCCAAACTCCGAAGAATAGGATGCCAGAAACCACCCCCCATCCTTCCAAGCAGATCTGAATGGGCCTCCAGAACAGGAGACATTGACTAACTGCATGACCAGAGTCCCCAGGTAGGCGTGCGTCCCTGGTGTCTTGCCCTGGCTTAGTAGACTTTGAATTTCCGAAAGCCTGCCCACTACCGATCCAATGGCACGAGGTGGCTGAGGAAAAGAGCGGGTCTTGGTCGCAAGGACTGCGGGCAGCGGCCTCTCATCCCACTCCATGGGGTAGCCGCCATGCACTCCTGTCGGGTTGGTACACGTGACTTGCTTGAGCTCCTGCCAAGCCAGCTCGTTCCACATCCTGTACGCTTTGTCTAGGATCTGGATTCCTTCAGCTCGGAGGTCCCCTTCAAGCGTAACATGTGTTGCATCCAACCCTCCAAGACGCCCGTAAAAGTCTTCCAGTTCTAAAACCACTTCATAGTTCGGATGCTGTAGTCGTGGGCCTATGAGGGGCTTCGTGGGGATCTTCTGGTAAGCCTTGGGGACCAGGAGGGAGATACCCCTGGTGTTCGTGCCTATCTGGAGGACCACGGGTCTGTGGGGCTTCAGGGTAGTGTCCAGATCCGTGTCCACACTCAGCACTGCCGCATCCAAATGTCGATACAGCAGGAAAAAATCAATGGTCGACTCGCAATGCTTGCCGTCAACTGTCATCACACATGACGGAGTTGTCGGGTCAGCTCGCACCACCCCCTTGATCACGTGGAGTGGGAAACTTAACGACAGCGTGCGCGGGCTAACATTATAGTCACCTGCTAATACATATGGGAAACCCGTTTTAGCAGCTGCAGTCCCAAACGCCTCCAGGATACCTATGCTTCCGGGTGAAAGCCCCTCGCTGTCGTAGAGGTACGCGCAGAAGACACTCAAGATCCCAAGTGCCCCATGTTGGACGAAACATTGACACAGTCGGCCTGGAACGAGCTCAGGGTTTGGACTCCAGGCCTCCAAGTGGCCCTTGACCAGGATCATGACGCCTCCCGAGACCTTCTTGGAGGGTCGCCTGACTCCCTTGGACCCGAAAACTGTCCAGCCTTTCTTCTGAAGTCTTTCTGAAACATCCTGGAACTTTTGAATCAACCGGTGCTCCTGAATACACGCGATGTCCCCAAGCGTCGACAAGTGGGCCAGCAGCTGCTTCGCCGTCTTCCAGGAATTGGCGTTGCAGCTCACGATCCCAAACTTGTTGGCAGCGGGGCGCACCTCCTGACTGCGGCCTCGAGCAGGCCATGGTGGCTCAGGGGTATGCGCAGGCCGCCGAGCTCGAAACTGCCCTTCGGGGTGTAGTCGCAGTGCCAGATCTTGAGCACCCTGGAGCTGATCTCGAAGGAGGGCCCAGCGCTGCTTGATCTCGGACACAGCTTCATCAGAGTTCGCCCTCATCATCTTCTCCCAGTCGGTCAGACAGGAGACAAGATCCTCAGACGAAGGAATCTTATCACCGTTGACTTCGAATGAATACATGTCAGTTCGTCGGCTTTTCGAGGCGGCGAAACCTGACCCACCCACCTCCACTGAAGGTGGGCCTGGGCGAGCGTGATCCAACCCTGGCCCCCTGGACGGTGGGTCACGCCAGTGGCGACGTTGAGCCCCAAAGGGGTGCGCGATCTGACATTCTTCAGATCCAGCAAAAGGTTTGGACGGGGTGCTCGTCTCGTCGTCTTGAGAAGAGCCTTCGAAAATTGCTCCAGTTGCTGCCAGGTTCGTGGAGCACCTGGCAGCCGCGTTCTGACCACATCCAGATCCAGCAGAAGGTTTGGACGGGGTGCTCGCCCCATTGTCTTGAGAGGGGCCTTCGCAAATTACTCCAGAGGCAACCAGGCTCGAGGAGCA
>CAUYUJ010015449.1:115000-122500 GCA_963575745.1 Prorocentrum cordatum
GCCAGTCGAGAATGCTAAGAAGCCGAGCATCTACGTTACAAGGAAAAAACAGCTATGTCTGCTACTGCTACAGGATCGCTTTACTACATTCCGCCCCTAACATGTGTCGAATCCACTTCTCCTCCCACTTGTTCCACTCTCCCTTCCTGCAGGCCACCTCCTTCCACTCAAGCCCCTCCTCCCTGAAGAATCTGACGAACTGGTACTCCCAGTGCCAAGGAGCGAATCTGCGCGGATGCCCTTGCCTATGCCAACTCCTGAGTACGTTCTCTTGGCATCGGCTCCAACAGTTCCAGAGCAGCGCCTGGCATGGTAAATCTTCTGGAGCATATTGTTTTATTCTGGCCATGTGTCCGGCATATTGGAAAGTCCTTCGGAGAGCTACGACATCAGCATCGACAGTATGAGAATCCATCCAGAGCTGTTTTGATTCACGCCGTTGCCGTCTTGCATAGTTCTCGTCAGACTCGTTCCTGTACCTGTGAAGCCGTAGGGCATCGCGATAATGTTTGTTGACGCACCCGCGTACTGTCTGAAGAGATCGCAGATTGTAGGTCCAGCAGGGGGACGTCCACAAAGCGGATGACGTCCAAACTCGGTGGACGAGTGCGATGCGCTGCAGCCTGCCAGTACATCGAGGTTTCCACAAACTGCTTGCCTGAGCTACATTACTGGAACCGGAATAACACTTCTTGCAAATGTCCTGCTGCATGCACCCCCTCGCCGTCATGTACCCCCCCACCAGCCTAGGCGAAGCCCCGTTGCTGAATCTCTCCGTCCCCTCCCATGGATTGTACGGTTTCCTACCCGAGTCCCCTCCCAACTCCTCCGTGGTGCGCCACTGGATGCGAGATGCTGGCAGCTCCCAGCCGGCCAAAGACAACGCCTTTTTCGGCAAGAGCGTGGACTTCCTTTGCCTGTTGCCAGCCGTTGCCAAGTATAACCAGGTTGTCTGAGAAACACACGAAGGGTACATATAAAGGACAACAGTGCTCGCACCACTTCTGCTTATGTTGCGCACACGGACGAATATCTCTAAGAGGTACACCAAGCAGGGACCTTTGGCAGAGCTCCCACACTGGATTCAAGCACCGCTCCAAGCAGACTGCGAACAGTACTGGGCCCCATTTGGTTCCCTGGGGAATAGATCGAGTAATGCGTTCCGTAATACCCTCTAGCCCTTGATAGTGTAGCGAATGCCGTAGACTACGAATGTGACGTATGAACCATGCTATGATACTACGCGGCACCCCCCTCTCCATTAACGTATCCACGATGAACGCGCGACGAATTCGATCGAAAGCTTTGGGTACATCAGACGGAGCAATCGTGAACTTCTGGTCAGCCTGCACGGAACGTTGGCCAAGCATCATTACTGTGAAGAGCATGTCTACGCAGGAGTGGCGCGCCCGATGAGCGAACTGCCATAAGTGAGGTTGCAGCAAGTTCGAGACAGTGCCGAAGACAGCTCCACCCACCACCTTCAACAGAACAGGAAGGACCGTGATTGGCCGGAGCTGGTTCCACAATGCACTACGGTTTCCTTAGGTAGCAGGGCCATGTTTGTAAGAATGCTAATGTCCCTTTGGTCACCCGTCATGCCCAAAATACACACTGGCACGTCATCATGGTCACGTGTGCGGTCATGCGTGCTCTGCGATCCCTCCCCCCCCCCCTCGCTCCGACGTCGTTTCGAAGGACGTGCATGTGCTGTGCGACAATCCCCACGGATATCCCTGTTGAGGCACTACGTAATGATATACAGCGGATGTGTGACATCCGCACCCTCAATGCACAAGCACGTGGAGAAATGGGGGAAATCGTCGCAACCAGAACTGGCGCGGACATCGCCGTCCATGAGCGGTGCGTCGGCGTCGCCAAGGTTCGGGCCTCCCTGCAGGCAGTGCCCGCACGAATGGAAGCTGAAAGGTGAGTCATGCATCGGTACCGGCAGCGCTTCGTCGATGCCGAGATTCGCGTACGAGTCCGCTAGATAATTCCTAGCCCTGGAAACCGATTCAGCCTGGACGTATAAGAACGTAGATAAAATTGCGTAGCACTGAGATCGGTAAATAGAACTCCTGAAATCCCAAACCTGCCAGACTCCCAAAAGCTGCTGAATAACGGCGTCATTGTCCCCCTCGATCGCCAAAAACTGAACCCCTGCTTGCGAAGCGTACTCCAGCCCTATCAGAAGGCCGTGCCACTCAGCGTCAGCATTGCTACCCCCCAACATGCGCCACTTAAATCGAAGATCTGGTTACCCCCCGGGTCGAAGAGGACACCGCCACACCCCACCTGCTGCTCGCCCCGCCTGGCTCCGAACTGCAGTAAATGGCACCTCCCATACCCGCCCGGCCCCCCAATAGGCGCGGCTGCGGCCACAGGAACCCGTTCTGGCAGCTGCATTTGGAAACTAGCGATGGCCTCAAGCATCTCCCCGACAACTCCGTCGCCCGAACAACTCGCACCCTTGTTTACTCGCATGAAGGCCTCATGAACAGCGCTAGTAGGAATAGGTTCCGCTTGTGGAGAACTCCCCCAAATCCAAATAGGAAGAAGCTCGTTTTCGGGGTCCCGGAACGTCTCGTTGAAAAAACCCACCATGCTCTTCTCCAGGCTGCTGGTTTCGGTGATGCTCTGCTTCGAGCGAGGGCACGTGAAGAACGAGCTACCCGAAGAGACGGCTCTTTTCTTCTTACCCCAGCCTCCCTGACGTAAATTCCCCAAGACTTCTAAACTCCTTTCATTGAGATCTTCAGCTTGCAGGCGCTTGCGCTCCTGGAAAACCTTTTCGGCAGCCGCTCGTTTGGCCTGTCTAGAAGTCGCCTGCCGCCACTCGCCTTCCAAGATGTGCAAGGTAGTGCGCTTGGCCCGCCGCGTGCTTGTCCTAGAAGGCAGCACGCCTGTATGCTTACCCACCTCCCCCAGAATTGCAGAGATATCCCCAAGAGTGTCGTGCTCATCGATCTGCTGCGAAAGCTGCTTGAAAAAAGGCACGGGGTCTTTCAGGGTCCACCCAACCGGCTTACGCTCATGCCAAGCGGCCCGCCTCTCCGCCCGAAGGCGGACCTGGATCATGATGGTCAGTTCGGGTCGCAAGAACGTGATGCTTCCGAACGCGATCGATCTGTCCAAGTTTATCGGCGTGCGTAAACACGAAATCGATTTGAGTGCCCTTTCCATTTTGATCTCCCCAAGAATGGCAAGTATAACCGCCAGCAAGCGGGAAAAAAAAACGCATCGAGAGCGGCAAAATGCTGCTTTACACACGCCTCGACGAGGACCTGGCCGCGGTCCTTTCGAAGACCTTTTTTTTTTTGGGGGGGGGGGGGAAGGGGGAAAAAAAAAAGGTAAGCATGCTCAGCAGGGCCTAAGCCTTCACCCATCTCACAGTTGGCATCGGCGGACAGTATCAGCATCTCTGATCTCCTGCACTGCTTCCGGATTGCACGGCGCACCACGCCGAGGTGCTTCTTCCATTCATCCAGATCTCCGCCTTGCGGGAGGTACGCGCTGATAAGGTGCAACTGCCGCTGCCCAATACGTATATGCGAATCTTGCGCTCGTGGATTTTGCGATGGTACTGTTTTTTCCATGGCCGTCTTGTGCCTCCTATGGAGAACGATTGCACATCCCCGAACGTCAACTCCCCCAGCAGCTGAAACAATGGTATGCCCATCTATGTTACCTGCATAGCCATCCCCACAACCATTGAACTCCTGAAGAAGTGCGTCCCGCTCGATATGTATACCTTCAAGGAAGTCCCGGAGAGACTCCGTATCTTGAGAAACCCCGCAGCAATTCAGACCAACTACATTGACAAAACTGTGGCGCCGTTGACCTCGTGGTACTGGTCCCCGAAGTGCCGGCCCCGATCCGCCTGCACAATTCTGCGTCGGAATTGCGCGCTGCTGACTGGCTGGCGGTCGAATCCAGTCAGCGTCTCTCCGTCGATCAGAAGGGCCGAAACGAACGCTGCTTCTGCTGGACAGCGTTCTCATAGGCGTTCTTCACCATGTCCTCCGTAACTCCGTTGGTCTTCATCGCTGAGGTGAAATTCTCGGGTTTGATCTTCAGCTCGCCCTTGTCGTCGAAGCCCGCGACAGGCAGCTTATACGCAACTATGGCGTCCTGACGATTGACCATGCGGAAGGGCGACGTGCTGTCCAGGGTGCAGAAGGCCTCCTTCAGCCTGGCGAGCCTGGACTTGCGATCCCGCTGCTCCTTATCCCCATGCCTCTTTGCCCAAAGCCGATACGTGGTAGGACCAATCTGAACAGACGCCTTCCCATCTCCTGCATCCTCCTCATGATCGTGCAATGATTGCCCGGAGAAGCGTAATAACGATACAAGATATTGTCCGTGTGGTTGCTTAGGATGGAATCTGCTGCTGCTTGCATTTCATCTTGCTCACTATATGCAGGAAATCCGCCGATCACCAACTTCCTCAAATCGATGCTGGTCGAACGTCCCTGCGGAATTCCAGTGGTACCGGTCGCTCTTGTATTTTTCGATGTTGCCGATGCTGCCGAGCTTGCTTGTTGCTTCTGCTGGACGAGAAATTGCTTGACGGCCTCATTGGCCTCAGAAGCCTCCCGAAGAGCGCGATCAGCTTTCTGATCAACTTGTTCGACGCTGGCGTTTACCTTAGCAATCTCCCCGTTGAACTGCTCCCTGTCGGTCCGGTACACCCTCTGGAAGGTTTGGAGCAACTCGAATATATCTCCATTCGACACCTCCTTGCTAGGGGCCCCCGCGGCGCCTCGCTTGACGCCCCGGCCATCGACGTCCATCCCCTCTTGGTTTTCCCCCATCGGGCGGGTTCGTTGCCAGACTCAACTGGTCGGTGCAAGCTTGCGCACGAACAGCTTGAGCCAAAATGGCTTGAGCCAAGGAGGAGGACGAGGAACAAAAGGAGGAGGAGGAGGAAGAGGAGGAAGAGGAGGAGGAGGAAGAGGAGGAGGATGACAAGGAGCAGGAGGAAGAGGAAGGGGAGGAGGAAGAGGGATGAAGATGAGGATGAGGAGGAGGAGGAGGAGGAAGAGGAGGGGGAGGAGGGGAGGATGAGGAGGAAAAGGAGGAGCATGTGGGAGCATGTCGCAACCACACACGTGGCTACAATCACAAACCAGTCAGGGCACAGATGAGTGACCACGTCGCCTGCGACTCGCAGCCTAAGCGTGACGGCTGGTCCGTGGGGGGACCTTCAAGCAGCCTCAACCCTGCCGAAACACCTAGCACGCGCAACTGGGTTTGTACCCCAGGGGGAGTGGACACAAGGCCCCATGGGATTTACGGGCCGCATTGGCCACCTCTCCACCAAACGCGCGATCCCCGTGCCTGGGAACCAACTCCAATCCTACGGGCGCTGCTAACGCCACGAATGGCAAGGTGAGGATGCCAAACCGCCTGGTTCCCAAAGAAAACGGTTGGTTGCACCTCACCCACCCGGCGGATAACGCTCCTAACAGTGTGACCCATGGGGCGTGTGGCACTGACACCATGAGAACAGGTGCCAGGCCCCCACCCACGGGGCAGGAGGAGGAAGAGGAGGAGGAGGAGGAGGAGGAGGAGGAGGAGGGAAAGGAGGAGGACGGACGGGGAAGAGGAGGAGGCGTAGGAGGAGGAGGAGGAGGAGGAGGAGGAGGGGAAGGATGAGGACGGGGAAGAGGAGGCGAAGGAGAAGGAGGAGGAGGAGGAGGAGGAGGAGGAGGAGGAGGAGGGGGGCCCAGATCTCCGACGAAGTGATTACTCGGACTTGGCGATTTGCTTCCCGATTTCGGGCCTGGGGTCGTCCAAAATGGAGCCCGCACGAGAAACTGGCCCTGAGGCCCCCTGGGCGCCGCGCTGGCAAACGAACAAATAATGTCGTCGGTTGGCTGGGGATGAGAGCGGAGAAAGCGAGAGAGAGAGAAGCGCAAAAAACACGTGATAAACATATAAACCAACAAAAGAGAGAGAGAGAGAGAGAGAGAATCACGCCAAAGTATAGCGATATATACATATGTAATACAGCTAAGATGTCCTCTGGATGCCTCAAGTTCGCTTAAAGTCCCACCGCCTGGGCCGCTACAGGCTCAGCTGAACCTACCAACCGGACATCCTTTGAGGCAGGCTCCTGTGCACTGGCTTGGGAGCGGACAGCCTTCACCGCGAGTTGGATCGATTCCGCCTCCTCCTCAACTGACCCTACAATTGCGGGCCCGCTTGAGGGGGGAATGCTCGAGCTCAGGATGGGGTTCCTGCACGTTGGCCCTCTACTATCCCACAGGTGCCGGAGCAGACACCATCGATTCGAAAGCGCAACACTGCAAGCACGAAAAATGTCCGTCAGCAAATGCGAACAGTCTCAAAGGACTGTGCACAGTGTGCTTGATACGCTCGTGCTGACTTAACGATTTCTGGGATCTAACAGCTTAGATTACAGCACGTGCACACGACTTGCTCTACACACGCGCACGAACTGGGCACATGTCAAGCACGGAAGCGCTGACAATCAAACACGCTCAACCACGTGTGAAAACATCTCCGACGAGATTGTCGCAGTTCACCCCTTCCGGCATTCTGCTCAGGCATACCAGTCAACGCCATGCCTCTGACATGCTCGAGGTACAGTCGGCCTTGATTGGACAGGACGCGCGAGAGGACACAAGACCCTTCCGAGGGCCACATCGCCATAGGAGTGTAAGAAGGCACGTGTCGCGAGGCACAGGACACAAGGGTACCCTTGAGCTGGCTGGCTCGACCTACTAATCTGGGCCGACTGTAAGACCATGTTGGTACACACCAGCGCATTGGACTCTCGCCAGGACCTCTCTGCGCAAGCAACGCCTTCAACACCTCTGGGCCGTCGTCGCGACCGATGCCTGGGATGGCGTGCTCGGCGCGAAACGAGCGGCCTGGCCGCGCGCAGCCATGGCGGGAAGTCGCCGCAGAGTTGTGCACGTTGCTGATACATCTAGGTTGCTGGATCGAGGTGTCTCTGACACACATGTTCGGCAACCATCCGCGGGGCGCGAGATCGCTCGCCAGCCCCGACTTCAAGTGCAATGCTACCGCCGCGCCTCAGGAAACGCTGGTAGCACGGGACATGCGCGAGCATGACACTCTGACGCTTATGCTTAGCATGTGGAAATCTGATGATTTCCATGGCCACGTTCACTCCAAAGTATCTGTACGAGGATACAGTGGAGGGTCCACAATAAACCTTCCACAAGAAACCTAACCCTGAGACCTCAGGACGTCCCTTGTTTTTTGGTGTGGGAACGTCACGCTTTCCATCGCAAAGCCATCGAAACCCAAGAAACCCAGGGCACCCTGGAGGCAACCAGGGTGTTTCTTGGCATGCGCCTCCACTGTGCAGCGTGCATGCACTTCTGGCTCGAATCCAGGAGCTCGGCTTTGGGCAAGGGGATGCGCCTGCCGTTCTAGCATACGACCTCTCCCCAGCACTCTGCCGCCTCCAGCTACGAAGCTTGATCATGGCCTGGCCTGCCA
>CAUYUJ010015449.1:127500-147500 GCA_963575745.1 Prorocentrum cordatum
TGGCATGGTCGACCTACCCACATATTCGGCGGCGAGCCCTGGGGGGAAGCGAGAAGGGGCGGGCCTTCACAGGAGTCTCGAAGTTCCCTGGCCGTCTGAGAAGTTTTCGGAGCCTTCCTCGACGACGGAGAGAACCTCTCAGCAGCCTGGAGGCCTGCTGAGAAGCCCCGCCGCCTTCTGAGAAGGCCTTCTCCTTCTCACTCCCCCCCTCGCTCGTCGCCGAATCTGGTTTTGTGGTCGCAACTCGGCCGTTCGGGATGATCCGGGCACCCCGGGGACGCCCTCGGCGAGGCGCGGCCGCTGGAACGCATCCCGAGGGCGGAACTTCGCCCGAACTCGAACCTGACTTCGCACATCTTGCCCGATCGATGCGAGACCTGCGATGATCTTCGCACACTCGCGGCCCGACGCCCTCGCGCCGCCCCTCTCCGGGGGAAGGGCAAGCGCTCTGGCCCTGACCGCGGCGCGCGAAGCGCAAACCCGCCGAGGACCGACGCAGCCGCCCGAAGACCTCGAACCTCGAAGTCCGAAACTTCGCCGCCGAACTCGGGGCCGACTGCGCGTGGTCGCGCTCTCGGGCCGCGGCCTGACCGACCCCTCGCAGACCATCCCCTTCGGTGGCGCCCTCCTCGCCCTGCGAGCTGCCCTCCGGCCGCATACAAACGTCTTGGGGCGAGGCGAGGGGGACGTCACGGAAGGGGATGGGCTGCTAGGGGTCGGTTTGAGCAGGGATCGACCGTCCTGGCATTCCTATAGGCCTGCCACGGAATGTTCTTAGAACCCCCAAATGTTCTGAGGCCAGGAACAATGTCCTTAGAACATGAACCCGGTGTGATAAAACGGGACAATCCCAGGCAGAAATGCTCTGGGAACATTTCGTGGAAACCACAGACGGTTCTTAGAACATTGTTCCCTACCTAGGCTCTGCCTAGAAGGGTTCTTACTGTGTTTGCTTAAAGGGGCCGGCAGTGGGGCTCGCCCCGGGCGGTTCCCCCAGGATCCGCCCCGCGGTTCCCCCAGCTACGTCCCCTTAGCTTAGCGTTGCTTATCTCATCTGAGCTTAGCCTAGCTTAGCTTAGCTTAGCGTAGCTCAGCCTAGCCTAGCACATCTTCGCTTAGCTTAGCTTAGTTCAGCCTAGCCTAGCTTAGCTTAGCTCAGCTTAGCACCGCATTTTCAGATCATCGCATAATATAGCATAGCGCAGCATAGCATAGCACAGCATAATGCAACATCATAGCGCACCATATGATACCATAGCATAGCATAACTTAACCTAGCATGTCACAACGCAGCATCGCATAGCATAGCATAGCATAGCATATCATAGCATAGAGCAGCATATCATATCATATCATATCATATCATAGATAGCGCAGCACAGCATATCATAGCATAACATACCATCGCATATCATAGCGCAGCCTACCATAGCATAGTATAGCGCAGTATATCATATGATATCATAGCCTAGCATAGCATAGCATAGCGCAGCATAGCATAGCATGGCGCAGCATAGCATAGCATATCATAGCATAGCGCAGCATAGTATAGCATAGCCTAGCATAACATAGCGCAGCCTAGCATATACCCTAGCATAGCACAGACAAGGCAGAGCAAACGCACAAACAATGCGGCATTGTAGATGCAGATGTAGGTGTAGGTGTAGATGTGGATGTAGGTGTACTGTAGATGTAGATGTAGATGTAGGTGTAGGTGTAGGTGTATGTGTATGTGTAGGTGTAGATGTAGATGTGAGTCTCGCTGTTGACGTTGATGTAGATGTAGATGCAGGTGTAGATGTTACTGTAGCTGTCGGTGTAGATGTAGATGCTGCTTTCCTAGATGCTCCAACTCCTAGGTAGGGTCGCACTGGGATAATTTGGTAGCCCGATGGGCACGCCAGGACGCTTCGCCACTGCTTGATCGGTTAGGCCGCCCCTGACTTGGCGGCGCGCACCAGGGGGCAGGGGAAGGGGGGGACGCTTCTTAGAAGGAAGCCACTTCTTAGAAGGCGCCGGCGTTACATCTATGGATAAGACCCACGCCTTCTAAGAAGCAGTGGGAACAAGGGAAGGTGACACCAACACCAGCAGGGCGAGGAGGTGCGAGGAGGCGAGGGGAGTCTCCCTGGTGGTGTGGTCCCCCCTCTCGCTCGAGACAGCCCCAGCATCCAGCTCGGAGAGGCACCGTGGACCTCCTCGCCGGAGGTGTGCCCCCCTGTGGTGCTGGTATCGCTCCTCCTCCCTCCGAGGCCACGGTGCTCCCAAGAAGCATTTCCCCCCCTCTCCCCCTGCCGCCCTCTGCGCGTGGCTGGCTGACGCTCGCTCCCGCCCCCGCGGCGGAGCCGCCGAAGTCGACGCCGCCGGCGACCCGCGCGCGCCTCGCCTCGCGCGGGGGTCTCGGGGGAGGAGGAGGAGGAGGAGGAGGAGGAGGAGGAGGAGGAGGAGGAGGAGAGAGGAGGAGGAGGGCCGCAGGCGCGCCGCCAAGCGGCCGACAAGGCCGCGCGGCTGGGGTGGGCTGGGGCTCTCGCTTGGGCGTCGGGGGGGGGGGGTCAGCAAGGGCGGCAGGCCTGAGGGACCCTCCTCCTCCTCCTCCTCGTCCTCCTCGTCCTCCTCGTCCTCCTCCTCGTCCTCCTCGTCCTCCTCCTCCTCCTCCTCCTCCTCCTCCTCCTCCCAAGGATAAGAGACAACTACTGGGAGGTCTTCGTCGGGAGGATGGTGATGGGCCAGGAAGAGAAGGAGGAGGAGGAGGAGGAGGAGGAGGAGGAGGAGGAGGAGGAGGAGAAGGAGGAGGAGGAGGGGGAGGAGGAGGAAGAGAAGAAGGAGGAGGAGGAGGAGGCGGAGGAGTGCTCGCAACGCCCAGGTCCCAGGGCAAGCACCTCGCGAGAAACGCCAAACCCCTTCTGGTGTCCCCGGTCCTCGGGCCCGTGAAACAGAACAGCGCACCGAGACAGCTACTCCCCAGACCTCTCCCGGGGCGCGTTCCGACCAGAGCTTCGAGGCGAATCCAACGGTGGCGACGAGGACCTCCCGGGAGGCACAAACAGGCGAAAACGAGGGAAGGGAAGCGGTATTGACTACCTACCAGACCACCCCAACCCAACCCGAAGACCCGAATTTCGGGTTGGGGGAATCTGGGCTCCATATGTGTTTTTTCGATGTTCCCGGGCCCCCCCCCCACTGGAAATGGAGGGCGAATTGAGGCCTTCGGGTTGGGTTGGGGTGGTTTGGTGGGTGGTGAGGTATGGGGCACCTTCTCCTCCTCGGACCCCACAGCCCCGCGGGCGCGCCGCGGCAACAACCCCCTCCTCGCAGCCGCTGGCGCGGCGGGCGCCGACGGCGCGCAGAGGGGGGTGGTACAGTCGGCCTTGATTGCACAGGACACGCGAGAGGGCACAAGGCCCTTCTGAGGGCCACATTGCCACAGGAGTGCAGGAGGCATGGGCCGCGAAACACAGGACACGGGGGCACCCTTGACTTGGCAGGGTCGACCTACTGATCCGGGCCGACTGTAGGGAAAGGGAGGGCCGGCTTCTTAGAAGGAGGCTGCTCCTCAGAAGGCGCCGGCCCTGCGCCTGCAGACAGGGCCCGCGCCCTTCCCCCCTCTGGAGGGGCAGCGATGTGGGGGGGGACTGGCATAGGGGGGGGACGCAGCGACCTGGAATCGGCGATACGTCGCCGCTAGATCGGCGATGGGCCTCCGACAATGACTCCGCACCCTCCCCAGACCCCCGACGTCATGATTTTTTTATGACGTCGACCCCCCGAGGTCTCGACCCATTCCCCGGGACCGGTTTTTCGTCCTGAGTTGTTTTTTGACGGTCCCGAGGGCCCCCAAAGGCCAAAAATAATGAAAAACCTCCCGTCGTGATTTTTTCATATCTCGAGGGGGTCTGGGTCCTGGGTGGCCGAGGGCGGGCGGGAGGGCACCGGCGGAGGGCCCCAGTCGTCGTAGTCCTCGGCCCGGCTCCTGGGCGCCGAGCGGCCCGCGGGGGAGGGGCCGAGGAGCGCAGGGGCAGGCGCTGCGGGCGGGCTTCCGGCGGAGCTCGGGCGTCGTGGCCGCCCCGGCCTCGGCGGCGGCCGCCCTCGGCTCCCCCTCGCTCCCCCTCGTTCTGCTCCTCCTCATCCTCCTGCTCCTGCTCCTGCTCCTGCTCCTGCTCCTGCTCCTGCTCCTGCTCCTGCTCCTCCCCCTCCCCCCTCCTCCTCCTCCTCCTCCTCCGTCTCCTCCTCCTCCTCCTCCTCCTCCTCCTCCTCCTCCTCCTCCTCCTCCTCCTCCTCCTCCTCGCTCCCTCCCTCCGTGCCTCCACCTCTGAGGAGGCGGCTCCTGGGAGGCCTCGGCAAGTATGAGGAAGGGCGGCTCGGAGCCCGATGGAGGGACCCCTGAGCCCGATTGGGCCATCCGAGTCGGGGCCCGGCTCGGAGAGAGAAAGTGGAGGCCAGACCACGAGCAGCCTGTCACAAGAAGCCCAACCCTGAGACCCCGGGACGCCCATCGATGTTCGGCGGGGGGGCGTCACGCTTGCCACGGCAAAACCATCAAAAAACGGGAGACACCCGGGGCACCCTGGAGGCAAGCCGGGCGTCTCGTGGCATTGGTCGCCACTGCAGCAACGATGGGGAGGGCGTCCATCCTCGACGGGGGGGGGGCCTCCGAGGAGCTCCCCGAGGGTGCGTCCCCGAGATCCCCCATCTTCTCGTCCGAGTGGCCGTTCCCGGGAGCGGGGGCTCGGGGACTCGGGGAGCACAGCTGCATGCGGCAGGAGGCGAATGGGGGAGGATGGACGGGTGTAGAGTCGGGGCGTTGACCCAAGGAACCCTAAATAAGGAACGAGACCCTTTTTCTCCCAGAAATTAAATTCAGATGTTCCATGGACAACCTCAGGAAAACCCAAGGAGCACTATAAAACAACTAAGGAACACGGAGCCCCTCCCAAACGAAAACGGTTCCTTCTTCAGCGCCCCGACTGTAGGGGAAGGGGGAGGGCGGAGTGGGCAAGCCCTGGGATCTGGGCGTTGCGTGCTTTTTCACACGGGGCATGTTCCGCCTGGCTTCGGGCCCTGGAACCATCACAGATCGATCGGGCCCGAAGCATGCCCCAGAAAGATGCGGTCTGGGGCTCGGTTTGTGATTCTAGAATACTTCTGCATCTTGGTTCGCAGCGTTGGATCTCAGGGGAACAGGGGGGCAGAGGGGAGGCAAGGGGGGCAGAAGGGAGGCAGAAGGGGGGGGTAGCAGGATTCGCAGCACGGGCGCAGGCAGTCTGCGGGAGAACAGCAAGCCGAAGCACTGGGCGGCAAGTTTGCAAAGGGCCCGGGCCGCCCTCGAACGCAGCGCGGGGCACAAGAAGCCCTGGGGGCCCCGACCTTCACGAGCGCCCCCAGCAGCCCGGCCCGGCAGGCAAGCCAGGGCCAAGTCTGCCGAGCCGCAGTACAAGCACCGTGCCCGTCGCACCGTCCCCCGGGGGCTTCTCGGGCCGTCTTCCTGCGAAGGCGAGAGCGGTGTACAGAAGGTCCAGCACATCAAGAAACCCACGGTTTTCGAAGGTCCTCCTGGAGCCCCCTTGGGCCGCCTCGAGGGCCTCTGAGGCCGTCTTGGGGTCCTCCTGGACCGTCTTGGGGGTCATCCTGGGCCGAGAGCACCCCGCGCGACTTGGGCCGGCGAAAGGGCCATGGGTCGGCTGGAGTGCACATAGGCCGCTCCGCGGGGCTCCGCTCCGCGTACCAAGCCCTTCGGGGCCGCATCGCTACAGTAGGGGCGTTGACCTAAGGAACCCTAAATAAGGAACGAGGCCCCTTTTTTCCATAAGTTACACTTCGATTTCCGATCGAAAGCCGAAGGAAAGCCTTGGGCAAGCTGTGAAACACTCAAGAAACACCCAGCCCCTTCCCAACGAAAAGGGTTCCTTCTTCAGGGCCCCGACTGTAGAGGGTCGGGCCGAGTCGCGTCGGCCCTGGAGGAGACCTGGCCCGAAGAGGGGTCTCCCGGCCGCCTGGCTCTCGCGAAGGACTCGGCTCCAGACACACGCAGGATGCCCCAGCCCGAGCGAGGGATCGGTTCCATGGGGCCCACCCTTAGGCACGCCTCTTCGCCAGAACATCGACCGCACAGAGCTGCCTCGAACACAGAAGAGCGGCACTGGTACAGAAGAGGCCGCACGAGGTTTGAACAGACTGCCCGCCGCGCCCTGGAGGTCCCGCGCGCAGAAGCACACACATGGAGCCCGCAGCAGCGCAACGTGCACCCGTCCTCTACATGATGGCACGCCGTAGAGGGGGGCGTCGAGGGAGGGGATGTGGGGCTGCACTGACTATCCACTAGCCATGGCCTCGTGCAACTGAGAGCGCAGCACAAGGCAGGTGGTGGTCCCAGGGACTGGGAGCGCTGCACGAGGCAGCGCCGAATCGCGTGCCCTTGAGCAGGCCAGGCACGGCGCATGGGCGCACGGGGCCTTTTCAGATCGTAGGTCGGGTCTTCTGCGGCATCCAGCCGTGCGGGCTGGTCGTGGGCGCGCTGCTTCACATTGAAACATGTGTCGCCGGCCTTTTGTTTGAGAAGCTGAGGGCGACGTATTACACCGAGCTCGCCACTAGCGTCGGTTTCCAGAGGTCGAGCGGCAGGGTTGCGGCGCACTGCGGCTTTGACGGCAGTAAACATGTAACAGAAGCGGCGCAGGCCCAGTGACAGCGCGGGCGCCAGAAGGAGCTGCCTCAATCCCCCCCCAGGAGGTGGTCCTGAGGCAGAGGGTGCGCGATGAGCCGAGCGAAAGGGAGGAGGGACAGGCGGGCATCCTATGGCGGGGGGGGGGGAGAGGGGGATGGGAGAAGGGAATGGGGGGGGGAGGGGAGAGGGGGGGAGAGGAAGGCGACGAGGCCGACGATCGGAGTGGGGCGTGCTGCGAACACGGCAGCTCAGCATCGATCCTCAGACCGTCCCTCCCCCACGGATCCAGACGCACCAGTGGCGTCCCTTGCTGCGCGCGGGCCGCGGCGGTGCGAGGGCCTCCCCCCCTGGAAGGACAGCGGCCGCTGGCTTCACCGCCCCTCCTCTGCGAGGAGATCGAGGGGGCGCCGAGGCGATGGGGACCGGGGCCCCGCCAACCCAGACACGCCAGGCCAGGACATGTGCACAGCACCCCTCGGATGAACTGCTCCCAGAGTGCGGCATGATGGGGCAACTGCACTGCAACACTCCAGGCCCCCAGAGCCCGCGCACCCACCCCCCAGAGGGGGTTGAAACCTCGACCCTCGGAATTCGATCCTCGAAGCTCGATTCTCGGAGTTCGATCCTCCCGGGATCCTGCTCCTCCGCCGCGCCGGCGAAGACGACGAGAACGACGATCAACATCGCCAGCAAGCATGATCAACTCAAAAAAAACATGCGAAATCAACATATGTTTTCGTTCCCGCCCTCCCCCAAAACACCGCGCTCTGATAGACCCGGACAAAGCGCCGAGTCCTGCAGCGCAGCAGAACAAAAACCGCACTGGACGACCAAACCTGACTTTTGCAGGCAAGGCTGTCGTTTCCCCGACTTGCGAATGTCCTGGTCGGTCTGTGCCCTGGTCTCCGAGGGCCTGATGGGAAGGGGGGGAACTCCAAGCCAGCCAGGCGGGCGGCTGTCCTCTTGCCGAGCCCGCCAGCCCAGCCTCGCATGCCACCGCCGCCGCCCTGGCCTGGGCGCGCGCCAGGAGGTCACGGGGCGATCGCGCGGCCTCGTCATGCTCGCTCATCCTGGTCCTGCTCCTCCTGCTCCTCCCATATCCTGTCCCTCAGCCCCTCCTCCTCTTTCTTCGTATGATCGTTCCATCCTGACAACCTCCTCCCTCCTCCCTCCTCCCTCCTCCTCTCCTCCTCCTCCTCCTCCTCCTCCTCCTCCTCCTCCTCCTGGTCCTCCTCCTCCTCCTGGTGGTCCTCCTCCTCCTCATCATCCTCCTCCACATTGCTCCTCCCCCTTCCCCATCCCTCCCTCCCCTCCTCATCCATCTCCTTCTCTGTTAGAGAACTCCTCCCTGTCGCACCAAGAGGCGCGTCGGTAGGGCGGACCAAGCATTTCGTCTAAGACGTTATTGCAAATTCCGATCACGAAGCTCGAGAATTGCCAGACATGCTCAATCGCGGGTGATGTTCGAAGTGTGACTCCCGCCCCACCGCCGCGCACATTCGTTTCGAATGGTTGCAAGAGGTTCAAGAGTGAAGGGTGTCTTTTTCGACATGGGGCTCTCGCCTTAGCACCCAGCGAACTCGTCTTAACAATTGCAGCGGTTACAAGAGTGGAGCACCAATGGTTTTCAACATGGAGCTCTCGCCTCAGTGCCGCTCTCATTTGTGAACGACTACAGCCGCTCCGAGGATGGGGAACGGCTCCTTCTCAAGGTGGGGCTGTAGCCTTAGCGCCGCGCACATTCGATCTACCCATTCGCAGCAACGTGAAAGATTGAGGACGGCTCTGTTTCAGAGAGAGGCTGCTGCCTCAAGGCCGCGCGCATTCGTTCGATCAACCTGCAACACTACGAGAGTGGGGTGTTCGCCGGATCCGCTATCATACTGGAAGACTCGAAACTTGAACATGAGCTGTAACTGCACGTATGGAGGCAGTTCCACATGGAGCTCTCGCTTGAGACCCCTTGGCGTCCATGGCAATCAGTGCAACCTGTGTTACACGTTCACACAATGGGCACAGGGATCGTGCTGGACACCTCGTTGAATTGTAGACAATTTCGCATGCCGCATTGCTGTCTAAAACGATGCAGGACAGCTCCGTATCCAAGCAGGCCTCTCGCCAGAATGGAAGAGTCGTAGGGTGTTGCTCCTTCATGGAGGGACGTCTTGTAGTGTAGAGGAAGACTTGTGAGGTCCTTTGAGACAGGGGCTTGGGACGGGAGGGTACGCTGCGGACCCGCTGATGCGTCTTGGGTTTCTTCGGTCCTCCTCCTTCTCGTCCTCCTCCTCCTCCTCCTCCTCCTCCTCCGCGAGCTGGCCGATTTCCCGTAAAGCGCTCAAAACTTCGGTGCCTACGTCTGTATAGGCCTGCGCATGGCGCCGCTTGTCGCTCGCTGGCTCCCTTGGGCCCACATCGCACGAGGAGGAAAACCTCCCCCCCCTCCTCCCCCTCCCCTCCCCCTCCCCCTCCCCCTCCCCCTCCTCCTCCTCCTCCTCCTCCTCCTCCTCCTCCTCCTCCTCCTCCTCCTCCTCCTCCTCCTCCTCCTCCTCCCTCCCTCCTCCTCCTCCCTCCTCCTCCCTCCTCCCTCCTCCTCCTCCTCCCCTCCTCCTCCCCTCCTCCTCCCTCCTCCTCTCCCTGGCCCCTCCCTTCCGGCCCTCCCGCCCTCCGCCCCCCGCGGTCCGCGCCGCCCCCCCCCGCGCACGGCCGCCGGCCGCCGCGCTGCCGCGGGGGAGGCGGCGGGCGGGGGGCGGCGGGCGGCCTCCCCGGCCCTCGGGCGCCCACCGCCTGCCCGCGCCCCTGCCCCACTCCTGCGCGAGGGGGCGGCGCGCGGGGGGGGGGGCCTCGGGCCGGGGGGGAGCGCGGGGGGAAGGGAGGAGGAGGAGCGCGGGAGCGAAGGGGGAGGGAGGAGGAAGGGGAGGGGAGAGAGGAGGAGAGGAGGAGAGAGGGAGGGGAGAGAGGAGGAGAGGAGGAGAGGAGGGAGGAGGGAGGAGGAGGAGGGAGGAGGAAGAAGAGGAGGAGGGAGGGAGGAGGGAGGAGGAGGAGGGAGGAGGAGGAGGAGGAAGGAGAGGGGGGAGGAGGGGAGGAGGGAGGAGGGAGGAGGGAGGAGGGGAGTGGAGCAGGGGGTGGGCCTGGAAGCGGGGCGCTCGTGCGGGCGAGCGCCCTCCTCCCTCTCGGGGACGGCGCGGGCGACGCCGTAGCCTTGCAGGCATGGCCCGCGGCCCGGCTACTCCGAGAGCTGGCGCCGCGGAAGTTTCAGGAGTGGAACACGTAGCAAATACAGTAGCAACTCGACCACTAGAAACCTTTTCACAAGAAACCCAACCCTGAGACCCCAGGGAGTCCATTGATCTGTAGTATGGGGGCGTCACGCTTTCCATCGTAGGATCATCGAAGCCCAAGAAACCCATGGCACCCTGAATGCAATCAGGGTGTTTCTTGGCATGGGTTTCCACTGTAGCGTCTCCAGCTTCGTTCAGGTTGCACCTTCGGTAGCCAGCCTGAGACAATCGGTGTTGTTCACGTCGCAGCTATTACGAGAGGGTCGCTCCTCCATGGGACATAGGCGGAGTCGCGCATGTCATCGTCCCATCACCCCTGCTGTTCTCCTGGATGCCTGTGCCCTGTCTGAAAAAAGTATGGAGGCTTGGGTGCCAGTCTTGCGGCGCAGCTTCACACCATTCGTCGTTGCCTCGTAGTCCAATCGCTCATACTGTGTTTGTGCTCATACTGTGCTTGTGCATGAGGCTTTCAGCTTATCTGATCGCGCGCTTGACAGCCACGATTCCAATCCAATCCTCTCCTGTGCGACGATGTTATCTTGTCGATTGCATCGCTGGTATCTGCGGTTGTAAACTGACTATCGGTTGTTTGGCTTCTCCGTGCGTGTCGTCTTCGCGGGGTCGTGGTTTAATCGCCGCTTGTTGGTTGGTCGCGCTGGATGCCGGTCTCGTGCTGGCGGTGCAGCGTCGTCGCGGGGAGCCGACAAGCATACATAACTTGCGTCGTTGGGTGCATCGCAGTTGCTGTCGCAAAGGCTCGGTCAGAGTCCAAGTGGCCGACCCATTGAAAGGGCCCACAAACACACAAACAAATACACAAATAACAGGATTCCCCACATTTTCTCATAGTTTCTGGGTATTTGTCTCCCCCCACTTCCCATATTTTCCCATATGTTCCTGGGAATCGATGATTAATTATGTCTGTGTGTGTTTTTCCCCTCCTGACCCATGTTGTACCGTCGGCCCGTCGGCGTAACAATACCATCGAAGAGCCGGAGTCTCTGTCCTTCAAGGGGCGATGCTCCCCTGTGAATTCTTCTATGGGCGGTTAAGCATGCCCAGCCTGCCGTGATCGGGGAAACTGATCTGCTGTCCCAGGTACTTTGAAGAGGCCCTGGGACACAAATGAATAGACACAAATAACAAGATTCCTCATAGTTGTCCATATCTTCTGGGTTTCTGTCTTCCCCCCCTTCCCATAGTTTCCTATATTTTCTGGGGAAACGACGATCAATTATGTCCGTGTGTCTTTTCCCTCCTGATACTCAACCGACCCACTGCGGAGCAACATCTCAATCTGCATGCTGTTGATGGTCACCACGAGCTGTCGTGCTCTCCCAGCCCTCTCGGTCAGATTCGTCGGAGGCGGGGGGGTGCATGAGTGAGGAGAACGAGGGATGAGCGAGGAGAGCGATGAGGAGGGAAGGCACAGGAGGGAGGAGAGATGAGGAGGGAGGAGAGAGGGGGATGGAGGAGGGAGGGAGACGAAGGAGAGATACGCCAGGGTCAAGGAAGAGGAGGGAAGAGGGAGGAAGGCGACGAGGGGGAGGGAGGACAAGGAGGGGCAGAGGAGAGGGAGGGGACACTTTGGCTGGGAAGCACCTCGAGGGAAACCCCAAAGCCCCTGAAAGCCTTTGGGGTGGCCACGGAGCCCATGAAGACCCTGGACGTCGTTGGAAAAGGCCTTTAAGACAACTGGAAAATCTAGATGCTCGTTTTTTTTCGCAACGGACAGCTGGCTGCGTCACGGGCTTCGTCTTCATGCAACAGTATTCGAGGCAGTGCGCAAGATCTGAAACAGGAGATCCACGCGCGTGGCCGCAAGCCTACGAGATAGAACGGGACGGCGTCAACCTCGAAATGGTGCCGACCTGTCCCACTGCGGGCGCCGCTCTTTCATCGTGGGAAACAGAAGTTGCATGCAAAATGAGTCTCGAAAGCAGTGGCTACCTTCAGCGCGATAACTTATAACTCCGCGCCGAGGGCCAGCCGGCGAGAGCCGAGAAGCCGGACAGCTGCAACTCGAGGATCGGGCCAGATTACAGCCGCTGTCCTTCTCGACAGTGATAGCTGCAAGAGGCGTGGATTCGATCTCTCGACATCTCGAAATCTCGACACCACAAGACCTCGACATCTCGATGTCGGGGGGGCGGCGGCGTCGGACTTGATAAACTCAAACTAGAAGTGAGGGATCGAAAATGGAGCGAAGCTTCTCGCGTCAAGCGGAACTTCAAACTCAAGTCAATGTGAGATTGGACATCTACATCGTGAGCGCACAGCATGTGAAGCAAGAGCGGAGAAGAGAAAAGAAGAGGTATCGATAGCGAGGGAAAGAGAGAGAGAGAGAGAACCAAAAAAACAAAAACAAAAAAAACAAAAAAAAAAAAAAAACGCGACGCCAATTCGCATGCCCCGTCTGTGCCGGTGGAAAATGGACCCGATCGTCGAGCCGCTGGCGCTCCGCCTCCCCCGCCACCAAACCCACCCAACAAGCTTCAATCGGCTCTGCAGCCTGTTCGCCGCACGAGTCATCGGGTTTCGCAACGGACAGCTGGCTGCATCACGGGCTTCGTCTTCATGCAACAGTATTCGAGGCACTCCGCAAGATCTGAAACAGGAGATCCACGCACAGCTGCAACTCGAGGTTCGGGCCAGATTACAGCCGCTGTCCTTCTCGACAGTGATGGCTACAAGAGCGCCAGATCCATGATCGCCTCCTGCTTGAGTTTGCGGGGCGTCAGAAAGAAAGAGGGCCGAGAGGCCAACGTGCGAGGGCGTCAGAAATTGGCCGGAGAGGGCCGAAAGGCCAAACCGCCGTGGGCGCCGCTCTTTTGCTTGGTGGGTGCGAGCGAAATGCGCATCGTGGCTAACAGAAGTTGCATGCAAAGTGAGGCTCGAAAGCAATGGCTACCTTCAGCGTCACAACTTCTTCCGCGCAGCGCGGAGAGAGCTGCCGAAGGCCAGCCGGCGAGAGCCGAGAAGCTGGGCAGCTGCACCTCGAGGATCGGGTCAGATTACAGCCGCTGTCCTTCTCGACAGTGATAGCTGCAAGAGGCGTGGACTCGATCTCTCGACATCTCGAAATCTCGACACCACAAGACCTCGACATCTCGATGTCGGGTGGGCGGCGGCGTCGGACTTGATAAACTCAAACTAGAAGTGAGGGATCGAAAATGGAGCGAAGCTTCTCGCGTCAAGCGGAACTTCAAACTCAAGTCAATGTGAGATTGGACATCTACATCGTGAGCGCACAGCATGTGAAGCAAGAGCGGAGAAGAGAAGAGAAGAGGCCGAAGACGTCGAGCGACGCAGTCGTCACTTTCCGACTCGCAGGGCGCAGGCTAACATCGACGAGCAAAAAGCACACGCCCCTATCCATAGGGGGGACGGAGGAGGCTATGGGTGCATGTTGTCGCCTCTAAGAAGCCCCAAGAGGCCCCCCAGGCCCCAGAGGCTCCAAGGTTCATGCTGCACGCTGGGCACACTCCGCTGTCGTCTATAAAGAGGCGCACTCGCACATGCTGCTTATGAGCAATCCAGCTGGAATTGGCAAATATCCGCCAATCTCAAAAAACGCCACAATCGACAGAGACTTTCGCCTGGAGGAGGGGGGGCAGGACCGCGGGCACCAAAGCTGAAAGAGGGGAAACAACTTGCGAGAATCGGAGAAGAGGGGGGGCGACGACAGCGTCGCAGAAACACTCTTCACCAACGTCGCGAAACTGGAACACCATGCCACACCGCACACCTGGGCTGCAACTCCGCGCCCCCTGTAAGCTCCCAAAAATCACAATGGTCAGCCGAATGCATCACCTGATCTATTGCGTGCTCCGATTCAGGAAACCCACTGGTTCTCTTGTCCGATCCTCAGGCGCTGCAGCGCTGTCAACCGAGACCTCCTTCGCACCACCGCCTTCGGCTTGCCTCCCACGACGCCGTAGTACTCCTCCTGGAACGCCATGCGGCAGCCAGCCATCCGCAGCACGCTGGCGTGCATGTTCGCCTCCTGCACTCCTCGGCTTACCTGCAAGCCCACCGCAGGACTCCCACAGAAGGCGATCATGGAGCCGCCCGTGGGGGCGCACCTGTCGTGCAGAGTGTCCCTGAGCACGTCCGACATCCTCTTGACCACCCACTCGACAACGTCGGGGCGTTCGAAGCGCACGCAGCTCTCGATAGCCGATCCCTGGATGAGCCTCCGGAGCCTCCGCTCCTCGGCTGGGGTCACGCCCGTGAGGTAGACGTCGAGGCCGAAGAGGAGATCCAGCTGCCAGCGGCTGAACTTCTTGAGCAAGTCCGTCATCATGTCCTCCAACTCCTCGCAATTGGCCGCGAAGCCGTCTCCTCCACGCACCATCCATAGCACGCGGAACTTCCCGTTCTTGACGAGGTCGTGCTCGACACCCAACTTTGAGCTGGCGTCGCCCATGCGCAGGACCTGACTCGCGGCGTAGATGCGCGCGATGCGCCATAGCGCGAACAAGCCGCGCAAGAGCACGGCCATGTGAGAGGGGGCGATGTAGAAGGACGGAACCTCGCCCGCCCATGCGAAGTGGGTGCCGAGCATAAACGCCACTGCCACCGCATCCAGCACGTACGCGAAAGACCGCTCGAAGATGCGAGGATTCGCCCAGAAGTAAACCCGGTGCACCAAGAAGAACGAGATGCAGACGAGGCTCATGACCTCCAACGCCTTCCACTGGCCTGCATCGACCTTTGGGAACTTGGCATTGAACTCCATTTCGTCCAGGTACTTCCAAGAGAACGTCCAGAAGCCCTGACACATGTCCAGCAGCAGGACGATGTGCGCGATGAAGTCGAACGCGTAGTGGCAGTACGTACGATTCGTGGCCCAAGACATGATCATCGAAGTCTGCGTGCCCCTCGCCCGCATGCAGCGCAGCTTCCACTTGTACTGCAGCATGATGAGCCCCGCGTGGACCACGGCCTCGTTGAGCGCCATGTGCTCCAGCCGAACCGCTTTCTCAGGGTCTTCTTGAATCCCTTGCAGCAGCTCCTTGTTCATGAGCGTCAGCCTGCGATAGCGCTCCCTCATCAACGACATCATGGGCACGATGCCCGTCCCCGTGCCCACTGCGCTGACGCTCACGAAGTTATTTGTATCGAACCCTGGACCAAACGGGCCCATGATGTTCACTCCGCTGATCGCCCTCTTTTCGATGGCGTCGGCCAGCTTCTCGGTCCACTGACCTGAGCACAGCTTCCTCTGGCGCAGAGCCGATGGAGAACGGGTGGAACGTAATGTCCAAAGAAGGTATCTGGATGTACGCGTACTGGCCAGGAGCGAACTGGAAGTCGACCGGCCTCTTGCACACCAGCGTGAGCATGCTCTTCGTGGAAGTGACCGCGGCCTCCTGCACGGGCACGTCGCGCCGCATGGTGAGGAAGCTCCAAGCCCTGTCCCAAAAAAATAAACTGAGCGTCGTGGCGATGAATCGGAAGTCCTGCGACCGATTCTTCCCGACGCGAGTGCCGTCCCGAAACTGGTCGTCCAGGGTGTGCGCAATGGCTAGGCCGAACAAGACGAATACGAAATGGTGCAGCACGTAGAACCACTCGAACGGCATGTGGCGCCGCAGGGTGGAGCTTACCATCACGATCACCAGGAAGACGAAGATGCCTAGTCCTGTGATCATGATCTCGCTCTGCATCTTCTCGCAGAAATCGACGGGCTCGAGAGGGTGGCCGAAGTGTCCGAGGTGTTGTCGGCAGCCATGCCCGAAGAAGACGAAAAACACGATGGTGGCGAAGATGATGAAGAAGCACGTGATGTATCCCAGGACAATGTGGAAGAACGTCATGTGCTCCAGAGGGACGAAATTTCGAATCCTTGTTCGAGCAGCCAGGGCAAGAAGGTGGCGGCTCATCGTGACAGGCAGCCACACCATCTGCCAAAGAATGGCGTGCTTGAGGCCAAACAACAACGGCGGAATCAAACGCTTCTTCCAGTAGTTGGGCATTGGCATGCCAGCATCCTCCGGGGCCAGGGCGTCCTTCGCGGGGATTAGCTCGGGGAGTCCCTCTTGCTCCCTGAACTTCTTCAGGAAAAAATGGGACCAAATCAAGAAGGTGATAACGAGATGAACAACGACGAAGAGCTTCCACTGGTAGCTGGTGGCGTACGTCGACAAGAGCGTGCTCGCAAACCCGCTCCGCCGCTCTTTCAGCATCCTCTCGGACAGCTCCAGCTGCCTCCTCTTGAACTCGGCGCGGGCCTGCATCGCGCGGACGCTGAACAACCAGATCTTGCGGATATCCTCGCCGGAGACGTGCTGGCGGGAGAGGTTGCTGCCGGTGGCAAACCAGCGCTTCATGTAGCTTGCCCTCTTCGGTGACAAAGGGGAGGCCGTCGGCGAAGAAGGTGCCCCCGTGGAGCCAGGAGACTCGGGAGAGAACTCCATCGTCCCAGCGTGCGAGGGAGGAGAAGTGGATGCACCGGTGAGGTGTCTGGGAGCAAGATCGATGTTCTCGAGCGGTTTGAGGTGAACGGCTTGAGCCAAAATGACTACGGAAAATCTAGATGCTCGTTTTGGTAACCTTGTTCTGGAGCAAATCGCTCAACTCATGCGTCGATGCTGCGTCGAACGTCCGCCGACATAAGTCCGCCGACCCCTTGGTGGTCACTCACCTGCTTGGTCGTTCTCGGTACCCGTCAAATCGATCATGAGGCGCGCCGATTCGGGGCGAATCGACTCGGTCTCGAAGACTGCGGAGCTCGGAGGAGGTCTATCTGATTTTGGAGCCCGGCTAGACAGTTCAGGCATGCGTCTCTAATCGATCGAGGCCAACTTGGAATCGTGAGCAGACATCGTCGCCGCATTCCGTCGTTGGCGCGGCTTCTGCGCGAAGAGTTTCGCGTGGACAATGTCGCACAAACCCAACACGGGCATCGCTCCGGGGATCAAATCGGGCATCGTTTCGGGCATCAGCTCGGGAAACGCATTTGGCGAATTAAATTTCGGGGCGTGGGTTTCGGGCGCCACTTCAGGCGCAACTTCGGGCACAACTTCGGGCTCAACATCGGGCAACACATGGCGATCCTTCCGACTGCCTCATCGCAGTAGTGAACAGGCCACAGGGTTCTGGTTGCGGTGGCATGCCTTGTCAACCTAAGGCCTGCTGATGGCGATGACGATGACGATGACGGCGATAATCAAGAAATCCAAGACGACAGTGCTGATGAGTCGCATGGCTGCGATTGCTCAAAATATCACAGCTTCCATCAAACATATGTTCGACCCGCCAACCTTTTCGGGCCCGTCGAGTGGGATTAGATACTGACGCTGTGAACGCTGGTAATGGACCCTCGCAGCGCCAACAAAAGATAAACATGCACGGGATGGAACCTCGCAAAGCCAACAAGGACAAACGCAGGGGATGGAACCTCGCGTGCGGCCGGCGCGACGCCATTCTAGGCGGAGGGGATGCGAGAAGGTTGCAGCAGGACGGGAAGATGCGCAGGAAAGCCAATACAACCCTCCCACGGGGACTCCTTGCTGGGGGTGCAGTGGCGTGTGAGGTGATTGGCCTCCCCCCTCCCCTTGTCCCCCACCCCTGAAGCTCCACATCGCACTCGAGCGGGGGACCACCGAGCTTCTGCACGCATCTCTGGGGCCTCTGGAGCCTCCAAATCTAGTCTGCGGCCTCGACAAAGCCAAAGCCCAAGGTTCCGTCTAAGCTTACTCAAGCTGGGCCCCAATACGCCAGAGAGGCCGCGCAACCACTTTAGGTAGTCCCAAGACGGCCCGAGAAGCCTCCAAGACGGCCAAAGAACGCTCCAAGTGGGACTTCCCCGAGGGCGGCCCCCGGGGCACTCCCGCCCACCCCTGGCAAGCCAGGCCAAGCAGGAGGCGCGGGGGGCGTCCACGTCGCCGCGGCCCCTGGCGCTGGCCTTCGCCTGGGGGTGCGAAGACGCAACGAGCAGCCGGTCGAGAAAGAGTAAGAGGTCGAAGAGATGCAGTCCCAGACATGCTCGCATCGTGAAACATATCATCAAATTTTTGACCGTTTTCGGCTTCTGGGGACCCTCACCGGGCTCTTTGACCGTCAAACGATAATTCGGGATGGGAAAAACAGCCCTGGGGAAAGGGTCGGAACTTCTGAGGAGCGCGCACTGGACAAATCAAGACGTCGCATGTCTGGGGTCGTTGTGTTTCCACCAGGGGCGCCAAGTGGGTTTCAAAAGGGGGTCTCTTCGGGCTACGGCGAGCCTCTGCCACGAACAAGCCCCCCAGCCGGTCCGAAAATCAGGGCTCCTCTTGGGCTCAAAATTGTGCGATCTCTTCCCACGTGCAAATGCCATCCGCATGGTGTCAGCTCGCGCGCCTGCCGTGCACATCACGAGCGGAGCGAGAAGAGATCGCGGTGCAGATCCGCAGCCCCTCTTGAAAAGGGCGGAGGCCGATGCTGCACATGAGGATTCAACCTGGTGGAAAAGACAAAAAAAACACCAGCCACGAGGGGGGAGAGAGGAGGAGGACAGAAGAGCGAGAGTATAACGGATGGATGTAGCCGCAGGAAATTATCAAGAACACCCTCATCAGAGTTCTCGACAGCACCGCACCGGTATTAATACATTCCAAAGGGATTTTGAGCCGAATGAGAACTTTACCACCGCGCCAAACAACAAAAACAAATAATCACCCACCTCCCCCGCGCAACCGACATCTATAATAAGGACTGGCAGCAAGAACGCAAGCACCTTGACATTCGTTCGAAAATCTTGCAAGAACTTCGCGGATTGAGGGCGGCCCGTGTTCAAAATGCAGCCCTCGCCTTAGCGCCTCGCGCATTCGTTCAAACTTTTGCACAAGCTTCGCGGATTGAGGGCGGCCCGCTTTCAAACTGCAGCTCTCGCCTTAGCGCCGCGCGAATTCGTTTCAAGTATTTGCAATCGGTTCACGGATTGAGGGCGGGTGGATTTCAAAATGTGTCTCCCGCCTGGGCGCCGGGCACATTCGCGTTAAACATGTGTAATACTTTGATGGATTGAGGGCGGGTGATTTTCAAAGCGCGGCTCTCATCTTAGCGCAGTGCGCATTCGTTTACAACATTTGCAACATGTCGACGGCTTTCCATGGATCACGCACTAAAAACTTAAACATTGTCAAGACGGTTACAAATGGAGGGCCGGTGGTTTTCAAAATGTGGCTCTCGCCTAAGCGCCGCGCACACTCGTCTTAAACATTTGCAACAGCTTCACGGATTGAGGGCAAGCCGTTCTCAACATGTAGGTATCTCTGTAACGACGCGCACATTCGTTGTACAACAATGCACGAATTTCACGGATTGAGGGCGGCTCGCTTTCAAAATGCAGCTCCCGCCTCAGCACCGCGCGCACTCGTTTTAAAACTTTACACGAGTTTCATGACAGCGGTTCGTTTTCATATCTCGTCCCAGCCGCGTGCACAATGGTTTAAACAAATTGGGCGGGTTTGGGGGGTTGAACGCGGCTCGTTTTCAACATGTAGCTTTTCGACTTCGCGCCGCGCACCTTCTTTCTAACAAGTTGTACGGTTTTCCAGGATTGAAGGCAATTCGTTTTCAGAATGTGGTTCTCGCCTTCGCACCGCGCACATGCTTAGTAATAGTACCCGTAGGAGTAGCAGTTCATCGTAACAACATAACAAATCATATAATTAATGCTGGAATTACGTCGTAAGACTAACATGGTATCTCCTCAACTTTTCCGTCCTGCACGATTCCTACTGCATAACCAAATGCGAAACATACGTTTGTCGGCAATCACCCCGGGGCATCGCCCCCGCCCCGCACGGAACCTCACCTCAGCACCGCGGAATGGCGAAACAAAAATATGTCCCGTCCACGGGCAATCAAAACCCAACCAACAATGCGACAGTGAGCAGAATAACGGAAGTAGAAACAGTAGGACTACGACTAGCACTAACGGTCATAACGGTATAGCGGAAATAGTAGTGATAGTAGCAAAGTAGTAGTAGTAGTAGTAGTAGTAGTAGTAGTCGTAGTAGTAGTAGTAGTAGTAGTTAGTCGTAGTAGTAGTAGTAGTTGTAGTAGTAGTA
>CAUYUJ010015449.1:150000-202500 GCA_963575745.1 Prorocentrum cordatum
TGCAAGCTTTTGAAAAGAATGTGCGCGGCGCTGATGCGAGAGCCACAATTTGGAAGCGAGGAAGGACTCCTCTTCCCCCCCCTCCTCCTCCTCCCCCTCCTCCTCCTCCTCCTCATCATCAGCATCACCATCATCACCATCATCATCATCATCCTGCTGACGGCGGGTGGTTTACCGGCGCGGGAAGTGTCATCCTTTTGCTGAAAAGGGGGGGGGAATAGCTTCCTGCAGTTATGAAGCCGTCGTAGGCACATTCCCCCATGATCCGAACGATCATTCATACAATTGGGCATCATACGCAACAGAAAGCAAGGGACACAACGCAACACAGCAACACAAGGTCGGAATCAACTCCAAATTCCTGACATGCCACTAGAAATCTGACTGGGCAATATAAGCCAGTCGGTTCCGTGGATGATGACCAAGCTAAAACACAGCGCTAAGCTCCATGGACCACCACGCAAACTTACACGCCATCGAGTTACAACGCACAGTAAGATATGCAAGTTCTTACTCTGTAAATCAAAAGGAAGCGCCGAATTCAGGCGCGAGGAAAATGGGCGAGAATCGCGCACTAGAATAGGGGAACGAAGACTGACATAAACATAAAAACTCGGACGTCCGCGCGGATTTCCCGGATCCGCGCTGGACCCCTCTGGCGGCGCCTCAGGGGCCGCCACTGCGCTCCGTGCGCCAGTGAAGGGTGTCCAGCGCGGATCCGAGAAATCCGCGCAGACGCCCGAATTGGCATGTTGATGCCGTTCTTCGCTCCCCGACAGAAGCTCGGAGACGACATTAGCGAAGCTGTGTAGCTGCGGCATGGCCGCCAGGAGACTCGCAGGCGACGGCAACGGCAACGACTCGCAGGGCCAGGAACGGCCCCCTCACAGAAGCGCCCCACCGGACCGGGCGGCCGACGGCCCAACCGCAGCCCCTGAATGCATCGGACGATCCATGCGCCAGCTGCGGCGGGGGAAGCAGAGGAGAGGAAAGCAGCAGAGTTCCAAGCCGGCAACCCTCCAACTATGCTGTGCCACGCTTGTCCCGGCCGCGTGGCCGATACGAAGGCGCGCACCTCACCATTCGGTCTTGTCGGCTCGCTGCTCGACGTCGTGCTGCTGGCCATCCCGGTCGTGTATGCCTCTGTGCATTTTCAACACAAGTCCTGAGAGCAGAACCCGGAGACGAACAGAAACGGACCCAGGGGACGAACAGTAGAAACCCTCCAGAATACCCAAGACAACCCCGACGCAGAAGCCACGCCCCAGAGGACACAATTGAGAGTCATATGCGTCCTGTGGCGGCACTGGCGGCTGCGACTGCGGGTGCTGGGGTGAACTGCAGTGTGCCGCTGGTACTGCGCACGAGCGGAAGCGTCGGTGCTGGCGTCGGCGCTGGTGTAATAGGAGCTGGCGTTCATGCTCGCATCGGTGCTGCCGTTGGTGCTGATGTAGGCGCTGGCATTGGTGCCGGCGTAGGTGCCGGCGGTCGTGCTGGCGTCGCTGCGCACGTCGGCGCTGGTGAAGGCGTTGGCGTTCGTGCCAGTATACACCTCGCGAAATGGTAAAACCAAAAAACATGTTAAGAAACTCATGGTCTCGCGCCGGCTGGTTTCTTAAATCTCACTGAGAAATGCCCAGGGTCTGGCCCAGGGGCTCGGTACGTGCATGAATATACATGCGACCGTGCACGATTGCGCGACGTGCTGCGTATGAGAATGTCATGTGCACGGAGGCTGCGCTGACAGCTATGGTGCGCGTATCTCCGGTCAGTCCTTCATCCGCATCATGGGGCCCAAGTGGGGCCTGGCCCAAATCCAAGCGGGGCCCGAGCCGAATCCAAGTGGGGCCCAAGTGGGGCCCGAGCCCGAACCAAGCGGGGCCCAGCCGAATCCAAGTGGGGCCCGAGTCAAATCCAAGTGGGGCCCGAGCCGAATCCAAGTGGGGCGCAAGTGGGGCCCGAGCCAAGCCCAAGTGGGGCCCGAGCCGAATCCAAGAGGGACCCAAGTGGGGCCCGAACCCAAGCCGAATCCAAGTGGGGCGCAAGTGGGGCCCGAGCCCAACCCAAGTGGGGCCCAGCCGAATCCAAGTTGGGCCCAAGTGGGGCCCGAGCCAAATCCAAGTGGGGCCCAGCCGAATCCAAGTGGGGCGCAAGTGGGGCCCGAGCCGAATCCAAGTTGGGCCCAAGTGGGGCCCGAGCCAAATCCAAGTGGGGCCCAGCCGAATCCAAGTTGGGCCCAAGTGGGGCCCGAGCCCAACCCAAGTGGGGCAAAGCCGAATCCGAGTGGGGCCCAAGTGGGGCCAGAGCCAAACCCAAGTGGGGCCCGAGCCAAATCCAAGTGGGGCGCAAGTGGGGCCCGAGCACTAAGCCGAATCCAAGTGGGGCGCAAGTGGGGCCCGAGCAAAACCCAACTGGGGCCCAGCCGAATCCAAGGAGGGCCTAAGTGGGGCCCGAGCCAAATCCAAGTGGGGCCCAAGTGGGGCCCGAGCCGAATCCAAGTGGGGCCCGAGCTCAACCCAAGTGGGGCCCAGCCGAATCCAAGTGAGGTCCAAGTGGGGCCCGAGCCCAAGCCGAATCCAAGTGGGGCGCAAGTGGGGCCCGAGCCGAATCCAAGTTGGGCCCAAGTGGAGCCCGAGCCAAATCCAAGTGGGGCCCAGCCGAATCCAAGTCGGGCCCGAGCCCAACCCAAGTGGGGCCCAGCCGAATCCAAGTGGGGCCCGAGCCCAACCCAAGTGGGGCCCGGCCGAATCCAAGTGGGGCGCAAGTGGGGCCCGAGCCAAATCCAAGTGGGGCCCAGCCGAATCCAAGTGGGGCCCAAGTGGGGCCCGAGCCCAACCCAAGTGGGGCCCGAGCCGAATCCAAGTGGGGCCCAAGTGGGGCCCGAGCCAAATCCAAGTGGGGCCCGAGCCGCATCCAAGTGGGGCCCAAGTGGGGCCCGAGCCAAATCCAAGTGGGGCCCAAGTGGGCGCCCACACGACCCCAGGCCAACATCAAGTTCAAGAGATGTCCCCAGGGCCTGGCTTGCGACGGTGGTTTCTTAAGCCGCGCGTCTAGGACAAGAAGTTTCGAGACTCTGGCTGCAAAACTGCGTTTTCTTAAGCATCGAGCGAGGTGTAGGAGCTGGCGTTGGGGCTGGCGTCGGTGCTGGCGTCGGAGCTGCTGGAGGGCTGACGCTGGTGCTGACGTCGGTGCTGCCGTCGGTGCTGGTGAAGGCGCTGGCACTGGTGTCAGCGTGGGCGCTGGCGTTGGTGCTGGCTTCGGAACTGGCGTCGGCGCTGGATGTAATAACGCGATGGCGTTTGTGCCAGTGCAGGCGCGGACGATGACGCTGGCGTCGGCGCTGGCGTAAACGCCCGCGTTGGCGTAAAGCTCAAAGTGGTGCGTATTTCAGCGTCTTGACTGTACTCTCAGAGACACCAGGATAGCTCGAACCAGAAGTGCTTGCTCAAACGAACTCTGATGATCACATTTAAACGGGTCAGGATTTTTCGGCGATCAGAGAGGAACCCGCGTGACAGCTGGCTAGCACCGTGGACCTGGGCTTTTTCAATAAAGGCAGAGTTGGCCAGATCGGCAAGCCGGGGGGGGGAGATGGGAGAAGAGCCGAACGGGGGGGGACTAGCTCAGGGGGGAACAATGACCCGGAATCGACGATACATCGCAGATAGGCCCCCGATGGGGAGACCACCCGTGTCTGGGTAGGTTAGGTCATCCAAGCGCCAATCGGCAAGGAATGTCGGGCGCACGCAAACATTGCTTACGAATACGTGAATCTAGCGCGAGGGCGCCCGATCCACGAACCGGGCAACACATCCCCCTTAACGTGGGGCCAACGCCGCGTAACTTCGTGGCGGAGCGCGCCAATTTTGCATGGAAGCGGGACCCGTTGCTAACATGAGCAAAAACGCGACCAGAGTAGACCAGCCAGAACACACCAATCCAACAGGCGCCGCCACACTGGTCACTGGATCGTCTGCTGAGGGCTCGCAAAGCGTATACAAAAACAACACTAGCATGATTGTCGTCGGCATCTTCACAATCATCAAATTCACCATCATCGTCAACATCGCATCCAGACACCATCACGCTGAAACGAACGGATATCCTCGCCACCATGTGTCGCAAACGAACCCGTGACGACGAACCTGTGGCGACCAGCCTCTCTGGCTGCGCAAGACTTCCCCGAGAATGATCAGAAGGGGGCGCCGCCAGGATGAATAATGGCATTATCATGTTTCCGGGGATACCACAGGGTACCGATACTGCTACTCCACGGGCCTCTCCCAGGGTGCGTTCTGAACAGAATTTCGAGGCAAATCAAACTGTTGCGATGAGGGCCCCCCAGGAGGCCCAGAAAGGCGAAAACAAAGCAGGGGTAGCGGTATGGGTACCGCTTCGTCGCAAAACTAATGAGTACGACATCATCTCTGAATTCGGTCACCCTCGCGCCATACCCATCCTGGCCTCCCTCTCCATCTCGCGCCCGTCACCTCCGGCCAGGCCAACTCCAGCAAGATGTGCATGCTCACTGCTGCCCACGGCATGCAACCCTGGCTGCCGAGCCCACCATCACAAATCCCACCAGCCATTGAGAGCGTGAGTGGTTTAGGGCGTTTCCTTTTCAAACCCACCTTCTTCCCCTTCGGGGACGGGTTTACCCCTACACCCTCCCCCTGGACCTAGACAACAGGGTCGCGGGTAGTTAGAGAATCCAAGATGGCACACGGTTGTCCCCCAACGGGGCAATTCCATCAATGGAAATGACCCCCCGTAAGGGCCTATAAAGAGGGACCTTGGAGGGAGGGTGTACTTCAATATCGTTGATGAGCCTGGAGTTTATACACGTCCTCCTCCTCCTCCTCCTCCTTCCACTCCTCCTCCCCCTCCCCCTCCCCCTCCCCCTCCTCCTCCTCCCCCTTCCCCTCCCCTCCCCCTCCTCCTCCTCCCCCTCCTCATCCTCCTCCTCCTCCTCTTCCTCCTCCTCCTCCTCTTCCTCCTCCGTTCTCCACCTCCGCCTCCGGCTCCTCCTCCTCCGCCGCTGCCTTCTCCTCCTCCTCCGCCCCTCCTCCTCCTCCTCCTCCTCCGCCTCCTCCTCCCCCTCCTCCTCCCCCTCCCCTCACCCTTCCCCTCCCCCCTCCCCCTCCCCCTCCCCTCCCCCTCTCCCTTCACCTCCCCTCCTCCTCCTCCTCCTCCTCCTCCTCTTCCTCTCCTCCTCCTCCTCCTCCTCCTCCTCCTCAGCCTCGTCCTTGTCCTCCTCTTCTTCCTCTCCTCCTCCTCCTCCTCCTCCTCCTCCTCCCCCAAATTCTCCTTTTCCTCGTCGTCCTCCTCTCCTCCTCCTCAGGCTCTCCTCCTACCCCCTCCCTCCTCCCTCCTCTCCTCCTCCTCCTCCTCCTCCTCCTCCTCATCGTCATCGTCATCGTCATCGTCATCAGCATCAGCATCAGCATCAGCATCAGCATCAGCATCATCATCAGCATCAGCATCATCATCATCATCATCATCATCATCATCATCATCATCATCATCATCATCATCATCATCATCATCATCATCATAATCAATTCTTCTTCATCATCATCTTCTTATTATTATCATTATTATTATGCTTCTTCTTCGTCTTCGTCTTCTTCATCTTCTCCTTCTTCTTCTTCTTCTGTTTCTGCTTCTTCTTCATCCTCATCCTCATCATCATCCTCATCCTCATCCTCATCCTCATCCTCATCCTCAACCTCGTCCTCATCCTCGTCATCATCATCATCATCATCACCAGCATCAGACTCAGCATCATCATCAGCATCAGCATCATCATCACCATCATCATCATCATCACCATCACCATCATCATCATCATCATCATCATCATCAGCATCATCATCATCATCATCATCACCATCAGCATCATCATCATCAGGATCAGCATCAGCATCATCATCAGCAGCAGCAGCATCATCATCATCATCATCATCATCATCATCATCATCATCATCAGCATCAGCATCAGCATCAGCATCAGCATCAACATCATCAACACCATCATTATCCCGCTCCCCCGGGGCCTCCCCCATCCCACTCCCTCTCCCCCTCCCCCTCCGACTCCCCCTCCTCCTGACGCTCCCCCTTCTCCTCCCCATTCTCCTCCAAATCCTCCTCCTCCTCGTCGTCCTCCTCGTCGTCGTCCTCCTCCTCCTTCTCATCCTCCTCCTCCTCCATGCCTTTTCGTTAATTATTTTGTTCTGTATTGCATCCCGAGGCCGGTCGAAAGGGTAGGCTGGGCGTTTCGCCTGAGACATCCTGACCATGTATGACCCTAGAGCCCAAAGATTGTCAACAATTGCACAGACGGAGGCCCGGTGGTGTTCAAAATGTAGCTCTTGCCTGAGCGCCGCGCACATGCGATTCAGACATTTGCAATAGCTTCACGGATTGAGGGCGGGCGGTCTTCAAAATGTGGCTCTCGCCATAGCGACGCGCACATTCGTTTTAAACATTTGCAAGAGTCTCACGGATCCCCATGGCCAACGTACCAAAAATGGTATTCTGGAACATCTCAGGATTATGAGGGTGCAGCAGTTACGTTGATTCGCGATGTTGAAGTCCCAGGAATTGCCTTTTGGCACGATGCAGGACCGTCAAGACGCAACAGACAGGTTGATCCGTGGCGTCGGAGTCCCGAGACAATTTGTTTGGTTATTTCAGGGTCTTCAGACCGTTCTTTTCCAACGAGACCGCTGCAGGGGCATATGAAGAGGGAGCTTGGAGGGAAGGTTTATTCCAACATCGTTGATGACTCTTGGGTGTTGCACTGGTCCTCCTCTTCCGCCTCCTCCTCCTCCTCCTCCTCCTCCTCCTCCTCCTCCTCCTCCGCCTCCGCCTCCGCCTCCTCCTCCGCCTCCTCCTCCGCCTCCTCCTCCTCCTCCTCCTCTCGCTGCTTCTGAGAATGGGGGGCATCGGCGGCAGGGGCAATGGGCGCCTTCGCCTTGCCCGGGGCCTTCCCTGCCGGCGCGGGGGCCTCCTTGCGAAGCTTCATCATCTGGGCATGGGCGGGAGCTGGGCGTGCCGCCGGCCCCTGCCTGGCCCCGCGGCCCTGCCCTGCGCCCCCCCGCCCCCTCCCTCGCCCCCGCCCGGCCCTCCCCGCCCCTGGCTCCCCCGCGCGCTCCCTTCGCTCCCCCGCGGGCCCGTCCCCTTCCCCACCTGACCACCTGCCAAACCACCCCAACCCAGCCCGAAGACCCGACTTTCGGGTTGGGGGGGGTACGGGTTCCAGGCGTGTTCCTCCGGTGGTCCCCCCCCCCCACCCCCAGCGGAAGTGGAGGGCAAATCGAGGCCTTCGTTACCAGCCTCGAACGTATCCCTATCTCTAAGATTGACACGCCAAAAGGCGATGACAGTCTTAGGGATCCGCCCTCAAAACATAAGGGAATCCCTGAGCGTGGCATCGTGATGAGGAGGTGCCCAGCATAGGGATGGGGATATGCTCCAGGCTGGTAGCTTCGGGCCAGGCTGGGGTGGCCTGGTGGGTGGTGGCCACCCGCCCTGGGGCGCACGCGGACACGGCTCCGGGCGGGCCCGCCCCGCAGCGTGGGGCCTAAAACAGGGCTAGGATCGGGATAAATCGCTCCAGAGCGTTCCGGAGCGCTCTCAGAGCGTTCCGGAACGCTCTGGAGCGGCCGCGGCGCCCAATACATCCTCCAAACCCGCCGATTCTCAGAGATTTCGAGTTATCCCGATCCGATTTTGTCCCGACCTTCGCGTCGTTTCAGGGCCACCGCGCCGCCGCGCTCGGCGACGGAGCGCGCCGGCTCTGGACGGAGGCGGGGCTGCCGCCGCCGGTCCGCGCGCCCACTGCTCTGTGGATGCGCTGCCTCGGCCTTCTGGTTCCCCCCGTTCTTCCTGCCTCCTCCTTTCCTTGTCCCTAAGAAACAGGTGGCACGCGTGCCCTGGCTCGTGCACCAAGGAGCTGCGAGGGACAGGAGGCTTTCGCCTCCTTCCTCCAGGAGTTCCCTTCTGTGGCCAGGGGGGGGGGAGAACGATGAACGAACGAACGACGACGACGAACGAAAATAAAGAGGTCCGAGCTCCAGAACACAGCTGTGCAAGATAATATCTTCTCCCTGTCGCACCCCGAGGCCAGTTTTTAGGGCGGGCTGAGCGTTCATTTATGACCCTGAGGCTTCAGTATTGGCATCAGGTTGACAGATGGAGGGCGAGTGGTTTTCAAAGCGTGGCTCTCGCCTTTCGGTTTTAACATCTGCAAGAGTTTTGCGGATTGAGGGCGGGTCGTTTTCAAAATGTGGCTCTCGCCTTTGCGCCGCGCACATTCGTTCTCATCGTTAGATACAGCTCTACGGATTGAGAGCGGGTCGTTTTCAAAATGTGGCTCTCGCCTGAGCGCCGCGCACATGCTTTTTAAACATGTGAAAGAGCTTCACGGATTGAGGGCGGGTGGTGTTCAAAAAATGACTCTCGCCTTAGCGCCCGTCTTCAAAATGTGGCTCTCGCCATATTGCCGCGCATATTTGTTGAACCTTTGCAAGAGTTTCACAGATTGAGGGCGGGTGCTTTTTATGTGGCTCTCGCCTTAGCGCTGCGCACATCAGTTCTGGTTAACAAGAGTCGCACGTATTCCCATGATACGCATACCAGGAATTGCGCTCTGCCCTGTCTCAAGATTATGATGGTGCAACAGTTACTGCGACTAGCGGTGTGGAAGTCCCAGGAATGGCGTTCTGGCACGGTCCTGGATCGCCAAAACGCAACATTCAGTTTGATCTGGGGCGTTTGAATCCCGAGAAAAATGTTTCGGTGTGCTTCAGGGCCTTCAAACGGTTGTCTTCCAACGAGGCAGTTTCCTCAGTGGAAATGAACCGCTGTAGGGGCCTATGGAAACGGGGCTTGGACCGCGGGTGTATTCCAACATCGTTGATGACTCTTGGGTGTTACACTGGTCCTCCTCCTCCCCCTCCTCCAACTCCTCCAACTGATTCCACTCCTCCTCCTACTCCTCCTCCTCCTCCAGCTCCTCCCCCGCCTCCTCCTCCTCCTCCTCCGCCAGCTGCCATCTGGGCCTAAGAGATTGTCAGGGCAGCCACAGGACCTCACACAGCTATTACACTGTATGTGGCGACACACATAGCTGGGCGGAGGCCCGCATGGCGACGGCATGGACGGCCTCCTTCGCTCTGTTGCTTTTCAATCCGCTGACGGCGCCGCCCGACCGACAACGAGAGATTTACGAGGAGGCCCGCAACTTCGACGTGATCATCCTTACAGGTACCCAGAGACTCCGACGAGAAGCACACCCCGAACAACGCAGATATAACGACACACGGGTGATCGACGCTGGATGGCAACCAGGCGCCCTCACCAACCGCAACACGGGCATTATCATCGCTGTACAGGGCAAACTACTAGGGGCACAGATACTCGGAATTCATGAACCGCCAAGCGAACTTCGCGGCAGAGGACTTGCACTACACCTGCGACATCACGATACAGACCTGTTCCTCATTGGCTACTACTGCCCACCGCAGCCCAAGAAGACCGTGGAGCGCAAGCAGTACTACGCGACGGTGGCCAGACTGTTCAAGTGGATGGACGAAATGGCCAAAACCAGACCGAGAAGCAGCATCCTGGAGGCCAACCTACTTCGGAGAGAAGCACGCCAGCTGCATCGACTACATCATGGCGCCCCAGGACCTTATCGGCAGCATGATCAGCCAAGGCCCCCTCCTTCGGATGGGCACACGACTCCAGCACATACCGAGTCGATTTCATCGGGACCACGTTCCAATTCAAACTACACTACGCATACCGCTACGACACCGAGTACGCCAGACTACGCTGCAGACTCGCTGGGACAAGGATCTACTGGTACAGGCAGTACACAAAGGACACAATCGAGACGAGTTCATCAAAGATATGGAGACTAAGGTCGAAAACTACGACGCAGAGGGCAAAGGCATCGACCAGCTATTCCAAGACATCAACCGAATGATCATCGACGCGGCCAAGCCATACTACGGACAGACACAACGCAGAGAAGATCCAGAATACGCCGCACTCCGAGACCGACGACTGGCGCTACTACGACGACGCCGAGATTTACGACAAGCACTACGGGACCGCGGGAATAGTTTACGCATCGTCGACTCCGAGATTAACTACGACACCCCGCACGAACTTCTTCAAGCCCTACAACCTGACAACCCATACGACGACACAGCGGAACGCCAACATGCAGAATACGAACAAGAACTACATGCACTGGAAGTGGAGTTACGACACATCACGAACCATTGCGCCAGACTCCGCAAGCAGGAGCACCAGGTCAGGACGGACGCGAGGGTCGAGGAGCTGTACGAGGCGTGGAAGCAACGAGACCTTGCACGAGTAGGCCGATTATCCAAACTGATCGCAGGGGGACGATACGGCCCAAGAAAACGTGACTACTGGACCAGCGTGACCGCGAACCCGAGCAAGCAGGAATGGCTCGACTTCTGGAAGCTACCCGGCGGCATGGGAGGCATGGAGGGCACGGAACAGGACATCCACACGCTCGACCAGATCCCTAGCCCCACCGAGCAGCAGGACTACTACGAGAACGACTTAGAGGAGAAGGTCGACGAGGATTTCGAGTACACCACCAAGAGCATCAAGAAAGCGAAGCTACGCCGAGCGGCACCCCCTACTTCGGCACCGTCGGAACTGTGGCGACTCATTCTTTGCCCACCCAACCCAGAACGGCAAGAACGCCAAGGACTCGGGGCACCACGTGCAGATCGACAACCCAACTTGTTCACGGAACTATTTCGAGCATCACTGGCGGCGATCAGAATTGGCAACGCAACTCCAGTCCGATGGCACCAGAGCGCAGCCACCGCCGTGAAGAAGAACCAAAAGCCTGGCCCCGCGGGCAAGAGAATTTACCACATCATGGACCCCATCGGCAAGGCGTACTACTCGGGCTGCCTGAAGAGAAAAAAAACTAGAACGCATACGGATCAGGACTACGGATTTATCAGAGGACGAAGACGAGAAGGAGCAATTCTCACGATGGCTATAGTGGAATATCGAGCCAGACAAGCAGGCTGGAACTTCGCTTCCTCGATGAAGGACATGTCCAACGCTTTCGCGAGCTGCTCGTGGCACGAGATGGATGAAGCCAACCGCAAGATCATGCCAGACGACATGGAAGAGATAGGCAAACAAAGATATCAGAGAGCGACGTTCAACATACCATGCCGAGACGAACAACACGGAGTCTGTATCAAACCGCACTGCGGAGGCTTAATCGGCGACCCCTACATGGTGCAGAACTTCGTCGCCAGCTTTGCGCCTAGTGTACAACAATGGGTACGAGATTGCAAGGCTCAACTCCCACATGATCATCTTCTGTATGGGAACAGCGAGCTTTTCCAGTATCCAGTATACCTCGGCCTCACGAAGTACGCAGATGACTTACGCAAGCTTATCATTACTCAGCGGGCAGACGCGCACGACATCGTGAATCAGGCCCACCAGGTGGACAACATGCTGAACACCAGGCTCACAGAGATCGGGATGCGGCAGAACCAGGACAAGCAGGAGACCATCATCAACTTCCAGGGCCACGGCTCGAAGAAGGCGCACCGTGACATCAAGAACAACACAGGCGCCAAGATGCCAGGTAAAGTACTTCCACACGCCCGTTATCTCGGACCGCAAGTCAGCCCTCACCAGAACTACGGAGCGGAACTCATCAAGCGCATCGCAGCCATGAAGAAGAGCTATTACGAGTGCGGAGCGTTCTGGAGCAAGGCCAACATCCCATACCGTTGGAAGCGAGCAGTACTACTTTGCCGAGTGATCAACACAGGCCTCTCGTGCATCGAGTGCTTCCTCCCAAACACGACAGAGTACAGACAACTCCAGAGTGCGATGGGAGCACTACTACGTAAGGCCATGCGAGGCAGAGCCACGACGTACCGCGAGGACGGCACCGTGCGGAGCATGAGCACCTTGGAGGTCTTCCGCCATTGGCAAATATTGCCGCCGGCAGAAGAGGCACTGATACGACGAGTCAGCTGGCTAAAAACTATTCTGCGCTTCCCTGCTAACAACAAACAGCTGATCGTTGCGCTCTTCGGCCGAGTCGACTTCGAGACGAACACCGAAACGACCACCGACGCGATCCAGAGCGACACGAATCCATGGGCTCAGAGGTTTCTGGAGGACATTAAGTATGCCTGCGAGGTCTCAGAGAATTTCCAGGACATCTTAGGGCGGAGCTAGGACATAACGATAGGCAAGCTCTTCACGCTAGATATCCGAGAACAACTTTGGAGCCTGGACCCCAAGGAAATACGAGCAGCCAAACTAGCAGTAGCGGTACCCCCAGTACAGCAAGATCACGACGACGAACAACGAGAGAACATAGCCTTAGACGAGAAAAATATTTGGAAATGCGAACTTCTTGACGAACGAGACGTATGTGGAATGTTATTTGCAAGCAAGAAAGCGTTACACAGCCATATCATACGAGCACACCATGTTCATAACTTAGCGGCAATTCTTACCAGCAACAACGAGTGCATCAATTGTGGGCAGGTATTCACCAGCAAAGGAACGGCCTGGAAACACCTAGCACGAAGTATGATTCGAGGGGGCTGCAGCCGAGACACGACGAAGAACCAGTACGAAGCGGCCCCACACGAACCTCAATGTCCGATCTGTAGTCATTTTGCCTTAGATAAGCATAGCTGCTACCGCCACCTTTGCACACACCTTCCTCGACAACTACTTCAGCCAGCAAAGGATGTCTCTTTTCGACCAGAGGCCGAATGGCGGACAGCCGCTACGCGCACAGGGAGCTCGCCCAGACCGCAGCCGTGGACGCGGAGGGGCGGGACAACAGCGCGGCCCAGCGGGACCAGCAGCGGGCCAGCAGCAGCAGATGGTCGACCTGACGGCGAGGCTCGCGCTCACCCTGGCACGGGAACAAGCAGAACTGGCCTCCGCAGTACTTCAGACGTGGGAGATCGGAACGGAAGCCAATATCGCTACATCGGGACTCGAAGCAGGGCGCGCCTACAACGAGGAGGCTCAGGACCTGAACCAGCGCGCCAAGGCCGGCGAGGCAGTCGACACGGCGCAGCTTGGAAGCCCGCACCTGAAGGTCTGGACGGAGGTCTGCGCCTACCTGGGCAAGACGCTCGAGGAAGGGGCTTCCAAGCAGCACGTCGAGCAGTACTACCGCGACAAAGTACTCAACGCCGCTCCAGAAGTGCTCGGAGATTCAGTACCAGTATTTCGCGTTCGGCGCAACAAAGGCAAGGATGGCAACGGGAAAGACAAGTGCAGGTTCCAGTTCACTTTCAACGCGAACGATCACCAGATTGCGACAGTGCTAGTCAACCAGCCCAAGAAGGAGGGAGCCACGCGCCGCGTGGGCTCGGCGCCGCGCGGGGCGCTGGAGCGGGAACTCGGGCGCCTGGTCAACGGCTGACCGCCGAACGAGACGCAGAGGACGCCAGAGAAGAGCATGCCGTAGGCTTACGCCAAATCCAGAGTGAGGGAACGCCCCGCGCCGTGCCCAGAGCTTTCGAAAATAGTGTACGATTCCGAGAGCTGGTGGCCAGAGGCAGACTCCCAACCCCTCCTCCTCAGAACGCTCCTGAAGTTTTTAGGTTCAGAGGCCATGGTTTTCCTGACTACTTTTTGATGCACCGCCCTCCCCCCCCTCCCGAACCCAGAAGGAAAGGTCGGGGTAAAGGGGGGCGAGCCCAGGGTAAAAACCAGGGGCAACAGGCGAGGTAGGTTTCCGCGAGGGGCGGGTGCTACCCCGCCCTCCAGCCTCTGCGTGGGGCTTTCGGTGCGGGTTGGGCCCGAGCACGACATCGTGCCAGCTCACCCAGCAAGCGCAGAGAGTACAGCTAGGACGATTTAAAAACAGTTTTTAAGCTACCGATTCTGAGGAGGTTGCGAACTTCGTCCCCACGGCTCGATCGATCCTCCTCCGCCTCCTCCACCACCACCAACTCCCCCTCCCCCTCCCCCTCCTCCTCCTCCTCCTCCTCCTCCTCCTCCTCCTCCTCCTCAGTCTCCTCCTCATTCTCCGCCCTCCTCCTCCTCCTCCTCCGCCCTCCTCCTCCTCCTCCTCCTCCTCCCAATCACTCCACCCTGACCTGAAGGAAAATGTTGACGTCAAGGTCCTGGAAGAGGCCCATGATCGAACACCCAATTCCGTCAGGGACGCACTGGCCTGGTTCAATCCAAACCCAGGTAAGCCGTGCTCTGCGGGATCCTGGAAAATCCTGCAGGATTCTGCGCGCTAGCCTAGCTCGATGCAACCCTGGTTCTGCAAAATCCTACATCATCCAGCGCTCTGGCTGACCCCGGTTTCCACTGACCCCCGACGTCATGAATTTTTCATGACGTCGACCCCCAGAGGTCTCGACCCATTCCCCAGGACCGGACTCTCATCCCGATCCAGTAAGGTCCCCCAACGGCCGAAAATAGCAAAGATTACCCGTCGTGATTTTGGGGGTCTGGGCTCCCTCCCCCCACCCGACTTGCGCCCAGGGGCGGAGGGTGGGGGGGGGGCAGTGGGGCACCTCGCGGTGCACCTCCGCCCTTGGCCAGACCGCGGATGGCCGAAGACCAAACACCGCGTGCCTGGGAGTGTGCCAGGCCTGGTGGCGGTGCACCCTCGACGCCCCCGAGAGAAGGCACCTGAGACCAGACTGCGGCCTGCCGCGCGACGGCACGGCTCCGCCACATTCACGATATGGTGGCCCTGCCACGCTCTGAGCACCTGGGCAGACTGGGGCGGTGAGGATTCGAGGGCATCGCAGGGCTGAAATCGTGAGAGGCCTATGCCACGCGGCACTGCCCGAGATTCGGGGACTGTGAAGCCCCGATCGGCCACATCCAAATTGCGTTCGCCAATGTTTCGGAACCCGGTAGGGCTTGAATCATTTCCACGTGGACCACGATTCATATGATGCCATCATCCTCTTTCGCATCACCACAGCAATGCTGCGTCGCAGCGGGATATGGAGATATGGAGGATATCGCATCGCGGCCATCGAATCGCCCCGTGCACGAGCACACGTGCAGTGTCGAAAGCCAGCCTTGAAGCGAGAAGACAGGACGAAACGAGGCGCGTGAAGAAAGGGCTGAAGCCTCAAGCTTCTACGCGGCGTTGACACAAGCGCGATGCTTCTCTTTCCTCTCCCTTGCTCGCGTCCCCTCGCTGCGCTCGTGAGTGCCGCGCGCAACCTCGGACCTGGTACGACCCGAATGGTGAGAGTCAAATGGCTCTGCCACGCTCTCTGGGCCTGAGAAGCCCTCGTCTCCTGATTAGTCCTTCTCTCCTATCCGCCCCGGCCAACTCCACCTACGTACATGACAGCGCGCGGAGACCTCCCAGGCCAACCCGCTTTATGCTCGGCATCCCTTCAGAAATCTGTGAGCTTGAGCTGTCGGCCCCACTGGCCCCTCTGGCGCTGTCCCTCGCAAGGCCACCCCCGACTGGCTCGCTGGACCTCCCAGAAGGCCGCATTCGAGCTTTCGTCGAGAGGCCCGACTGAACTCATCTGTCCTCTCGGGACCAGCTAGACCGAGACAGTGCAAGAGTCATAGGGAAACCGCGGGCAAGCGGCTGGCACCGAAGCTCACGGGGAGGTGCTCCGCCACAACGGCCAACGTTGCGGCAACTGTTGACCGCAAAACTCTTCTTGCGGAGCCCTGCGAGGCACTTTCCTCTGTGTGCCACTGGATGCTGATCTGTGTCGCACCTTTCTCATCTCGGGCGTCCCGCCCTCTCACGCTCACGCTAGGTTGATGCTAACTCACCCTGACGACGCGTCTGAGCATCGCCAAACCAGCTGGCAACTCTCACGCTTGGCCTCCGGCCCTCCAAAGCACCCTCCTCACGCGCAACCATGACTGCCCCTAATTGTCTACACTGTCCGTTATCCATATCCCGCTCTTTCGCTCGCACAGTCCCTCTCTCTCTCTCTCTCTTTCGACTTTTGTTTTTTGCTGTTGTGTTCTCTCTCTCTCTCGCTCTCTACATAAGCATGTATACATATACATACACACATATATAGGTATAGAAATTTGGGTATACGTAAATTGACTAGGCATTTGAGCGCTGATAAAGGAAGGTCGAGGATGATGATGAGGAGAGGAGGAGCGGGAGGAGGAGGAGGAGGAGGAGGAAGAGCAACATCAGAGAAGAGAAGAGGATATGGGCAGGAAACTGAAACATAGGGAGCATCACGAAGGTTAGGACGAAGAACGGGAAAAGCATGTGGTTGAGGGAAAAGCGGGGACGAGGACGAGGAGGGAGAAGCGGAGAGGGTCGGGATGAGAGAAGCCCAGGCATGCTCGGCTCGACCTGTGGGCCCCCCAGTCCCCTCGACATGTCTTGGGTGACTCGAGACAAAAAAGGAAAACGAGGCAAGGGTAGCAGCAATGGTACATTCCCCTTTGTGTGTGCTGCGCAGGGCACCAGCGATGTTCCCCCCCTCCACCCAGCGCTGCCCCCGAGCGGAGGCGGGACTCGCCCCGCGGCGGCCGTCGTCGTCGCCGTCGCCGTCGCCGTCGCCGTCGCCGTCGCCGTCGCCGTCGCCGTCGCCGTCGTCGTCGCTGTCGTCGTCGTCGTCGTCGCCGTCGCCGTCGCCGTCGCCGTCGCCGTCGCCTTCGTCGTCGTCGTCGTCGTCGCCGTCGCCGTCGCCGTCGCCGTCGCCTTCGCCGTCGCCGTCGCCGTCGCCGTCGCCGTCGTCGTCGTCGTCGTCGCCGTCGCCGTCGCCGTCGCCGTCGTCGTCGTCGTCGTCGTCGTCGCCGCCGCCGCCGCCGTCGTCGTCGTCGTCGTCGTCGTCGTCGTCGTCGTCGTCGTCGTCGTCGTCGTCGTCGTCGTCGTCGTCGTCGTCGTCGTCGTCGTCGTCGTCGTCGTCGTCGTCGTCGTCGTCGTCGTCGTCGTCGTCGTCCCGCGCCCCCAGCGCTGCCCCCGAGCGGAGGCGGGGCTCGCCCCGCGGCGGCGGCGACCGCCCCTCGTCTTGGGCCCGCCGCCCTCGGCGCCTCGGCTCGCCGGGCCGAGGCGCGCAGCGAGATCGTCTGCGGTCGGGCCTGCACGTCGGGCCGCCGACGTGAGGAACGCTAATAATAGGGGGAAAACAAACCGACCTCGCTTTTGACCACCCTCGCTTCCAAGAGATACCGAGCGATGCCAAACTACGGCCTGTACTGGTCAGGTCGCTTGACAAGGAGGCGCGTGGTATGACTTGTTTTTTCCTGGAAGCGAAAGCGGGGTAGGTAATTCACGCTCTGAAATAATAGGGGAGCAACAAATGGCATAAACATAACAACTCGGAGCTCCGCGCGGAGTTCTCGGATCGGCGCTGGGGCCCCGCGGCGGCGCCTCCGGCGCCGCCCCTGGCGCGCTCCGCGCGCCAGGGAGGGGGGTCCAGCGCCGATCCGAGAAATCCGCGCGGACCTCCGAGTTTTTCTGTTTATGCCACTTTCTGTTCCCCTAAATGAACCCCTCGTCCGCCTGCTCGTGGCTGTTTTCGGCATCCGGGAGCCCTCGCCGGACCCCGGCAGCGTCAGAGAACGGCCCGGGGCAGAAGACTGGCCCATGGAGAGGTGGTCCATAGGCTTCTGTCGGGGGAACGGAAAGGGGGGATAGCAAAGGGTAGGCTAGAGAATCAGCTCACGTAGCTGATTTTCCCAGCGCCTCCCGGCGCCGGGAGGCGCCCATGTATCGAGGAATGAATTGGCCTGGCGGCGGGGCCGAAACCAGCTGCATGCAGCAGATTTCGTAACCCCCCCTTTCCCAATCCTCCCCCTTTCGTCTGGCCCGAGCTTCCCACCGCCCAGGACCCAGACCCCCCCTCGGGTCCTGAGGAAATCACGAGGAAATGGATCGAGACCTCTCGGGGTCGACGTTGTGAACAAGATCATGGCATCCGGGGGTCTGGGAGATAAGCGGCGGACTCCCTTCTCGGCCCCACAGGCGCCTGCGTGCACGAGGACCGCTAGAGAAACAGCGGCGGAAGGATCTACAGAACATCGAGCCCCTTTCCGAACCCACACTGTTCCTTATTTCAGCGTCTTGGCTGTAGGACAGAACAACATCCGCCAACAACATGAGACACTCCGCCGGCCAAAGCACACAGAACATCTAGAGGCACCTTCACCATGATGCACAAGAACATCCAACAGACACGAAGAACATGTGGGTACCCTCCCCGAACCGACCTCGATCTTACACCTCGGTCCGACCGTGCCAGACACGCTCGCCTGTCAGAGGTGGAAAGGTACCCATACTGCTACCTTCTCTCTGTTTTCGCCAGTTTGGGCCTCCTGGGAGGCCCTCGTCGCCACCGTTGGATTCGCCTCGAAATTCTGGCGGGAACGCACGCCGGGCGAGGTGTGGGAAGTCATGGTATCGGTACCTTGTGGTCCCCCCACGTTCATCGAAGAAGAGACATCTGGGCTCCCAAAAAAATTGGCAGTAACAGACATGCTCGCGTCGTGACCAAATCAGGACGGGACGATTTTGACCGTTTTCGGCTTCTGGGGGCCCTCGCCCGGCCCAGGGACCGTCAAAAGAACGACTCGGGATGAAGAACCAGCCCCGGGGAAGGGGTCGGGACTTCAAAGAATGAGGACATCGCATGTCTAGGAAACGACCACTGCCACATCGAGGACGCACCCGTGGGGGGCGTCTCGCGCATGTCAGCAGTCGTAAGAGCAGCCCAACCGGCTCAGGACTGGTTGTGGTCGCTGTGGGCTTCCCCGATAGCCCAATCGACCACAGCCACAACCGAAGAACTCACGTCTTGGTCGGCGGAGTCTCCCGCGAGAGGCCCTCCAGAACAGTCCCCTCGGCTGTGGTTGCTGTTTTTTTTCTGTGCTGCTCGGATTGGATCACACGGGAGCCTCGCCTGAAAGAAAGCGACAAACAATAACTACACGGGGTGCCCTTTGTCACCACATCTGCTCGTTATCGCTCAAGGTGCGAAGTTGCACGACCACTTCAACAACCGTGACCTCCAAAGAAGAGCCCGCATGTATAGTGGGTCGCGGAATCCTGTAGTCCGACGACACGCCGCTTCTACTGGCGAAGCGATCGAGTCAGTATGCGAAGCAATATCTTGGAGAGCTGAAAACGTGTGGCAGAAAAAATAACAATGCTGACGAGACGCTTGGGGGAGGCGACCACAACTTTCAAACGATTGGACTGGACACGGGCCCGTACCTCAACTGTAACGGAACTGAAATATACAATGTACGATATACAACAACTGCGTGTTCGGTAAAGCCTTCCGTCCGGCTTTCTCAGAATCCTTCCGTGTCTTCGGAGAAGGTCTCGGAAGCTTCTCAGAGGGCCTGCGGGCTCCCGAGCCTTCTGGGGTTGCCCCACCCCATCTGCCTCCCGCCCCTGGCGCGCCGCGCATGCCAAGCAAGCGGCCCTGGCTGGTGGCCAGTGTGTCAAGGGGAGGCTCTATCGCTGGCCCTCGTCATGAACAGTCAAGCACTGGCGAGGTGACGCAGGGGTCCTCTGCAATGAGAATCAAAGAAGTTATTTCATGAAGCTTGCTTGCTTCTAACGAGTTTGCGATGCGCTCCCTATATGTGTATAGACTAACCAATATCTTGGCCAAACTCCTGCTTGGCGAGGTAGTTACGCATTGCCAAACATTGGCGGCGCGCACATGAGGGTAGTGGGAAGGGCTAAGGCTTCTTAGAAATGGGTTGCTTCTTAGAAGGCGCCGGCCTTACATCTATAGACAAGGCCCGCTCCGTCCAAGATGCAGGGGTGCTTCTAAGAAGGCTTCCCGCTCCCCCAACCCACACCTGCGCGTGGCCGAAATCAGGCATTTGACCGATATGACTCGCCACGGCGAGTTGCCCAAACTCAGGGCCGCTGGGCCCGCCGCCCCAACCAATTCGCACTTCAGGAAAACCCGTGCCGGCCAGCGTGCAGGTCGCGCAGCCACCCACCCGAATACCGGGCACCGATGTGATGCCGACAATCCAACAGATGAGGAATAGGAGAGGAGGTGGGATTGGGAGGCTCCTCCTCCTCCTCCTCCTCATCATAATCAACAATTACAACAAAAACAACAACATCATCATCATAATCATCATTAACATCATCAGCATCATCATCATCATCATCATCATCATCATCACCATCATCATCATCATCATCATCATCATCATCAGCAGCATCATCAAAATCACCATCATCATCATCAGCAGCATCAGCAGCATCACCATCATCATCAGCATCACCATCATCAGCATCACCATCATCAGCAGCATCAGCATCAGCATCAGCATCATCAGCATCATCATCCCCCTCCTCTGGTTCCTCCTCCATCCTCTCCCTCTTGGGGTATGACGGCTGCCCAGCCTGTCTTACACTGCGTGCTCCTCGACGTGATATTGACCTGGGCAACCCGCCCCGGGCATCGATCCTGCATGGGCTGGTAGGCTCACGCGAAGCGGCCTCGCCTAGAACAGGAGAAAGACGAGGGGGCATGAGGGCACCAACCTTAGCACCCGCACTGACCCTGGCCAGGCCGATCCTCGGCCCAGGATCGGGGTAGGCGTCCTCCTGGCTCGGGCATGCAGGGCGGCGGAACCTGTACACGTCCACTGCTCCCCGGCCAGGTCCAGCCTGAACCTGGCAGCGGTGTGTACGCCACGCCCTGCTGGCTTGGCCAAGGGGCGTATACTCAGCTCCTGGGTTCAGGATGGGCATGGCCAGGGAGCAGTGGATACGGTGGAGGCCCGACCACAAGAGACCTTCCTCGAGAAGCCCGACCCCGAGACCCCAGGGCGTCCAGGGATTGTTGATGTGGGAACCTCGCGCTCTCCATCGCAAAGCCATCGACACCCAGGAAACCAAGGGCACCCTGGGGGCAAGCAGGGTGTTTGCTGGCAGGGGTCGCCCCTGCACGCATGAATTTCGCCGCCCGCGCACGCGGGATCACGCGCACCGCCCCCGGGCCCAGGGCCGGCCTCGTCGGGAGCTGTGTGCAGGCTCAGTGGTGCCCTCCGCGCGGTGGGGGCAGCGGAGCCCAAGGGCTCCCAACGTCGCGCTTCGCGCCGGGGCGAAGCGCGCAGGGCGAATGACTTCGCGCTCTCGCGCCGCCTCCCGGGGGAGAAGAGGAGGATGCGGAGGAATTGTAGCCGAACCGCGAAGCGCGTAGAACTTCGCGCCCTCGAGGGAGCCAATGAGTCGAATCGATGAAGCGGATCGGCAATCGCAACGAATCTGACCGGCGGAAATCGGCAGCCGAGGGGGGAGGAACTGACAAGCCGGAGATCGGCAGGGCTGGCAAGCCTCCGTTGAGGAGCCGGGATCCGGAGTCGAAGTCGAATCGGGATCGGAGACCACCGAAGTCGAGCCAGCTCGAACCGGAGGAGTCGAAATGCGCCCTGCAAGGTGCTCACGGGGCATCTCGCTCTGGTGAGAAGCTCCCAGAAGTCCCGACCCTCCCCAGGGCAGCCTTCTCGTCCCGAGTCGTTGTTGCTCACGCCCCCAGGGCCTGGCGAGGTCTCCCCCCCCCTGGGAAGCCGAGCACGGCCCAAAACCTCCCGTCCTGCCATTTGACATTCGGCAGTGGACTAAACTCCCTTTAGTAAACCTCCCCTCAGTGAAAACGGCCTGGGACCGAAACCGACGGATCTGGACCCGCAACAATGACGGCCGCGAGACGCCCTCTCGCGAACCGAAAACGGCCAATTCCTTAATCGACGTGTCAGGGTAGGATTCAGTCGGGCCTGTCCCCCTACAGGGGGATGTTCGACGAAAAATAAAAAATGCCCACAAAAAAACCAAAACATAATCAAAAAATAGTCGGGGGGCTATTTTTCTGGTATTTTTTGACCTTTCTAGAATATTTGTTTGAGTATCTATAATATTTCGTCGAAGCTCCCCCTGTAGGGGGACAGGCCCGACATAATGGTAGGAGGCCTGTCGACCTCCGAGACATGCTCACGACGCGAGCTCGCCCGCGAGGCACTCCCCGGGGGGGCCCTGCTCTGGGAAAGCGCTCCCGGCGAGCCGGCCGCGCGCCGCCGCGCGCGGCCGCACGGGAGGAGGGGAGGGGGGCGAGGGGCCGCCTGAGGCGCGGACCGCCGGCCCCCGCCGCACCGTTCGCCTTCTCCTGCGGCGGCAGGTGCCCAAACATGCTTTTTTTTTCGGCTGCACGTAAGAGTGACCCTGGGTAAGAGTGACCTTTGGTGCGCGACTGTTTGGGGGGCGCGAGGAGGCCAAACGCAAGCGCGCAAGACGCTAAGATCGCAACGAGCGCGGCGATCGGGGGACCACAGTGAGCGCGCACCAAAGGTCACTCCGGCGAAGGGTCACTCTTACGTCTAGTCAATTTTTGGTCGGCGGGTCGAGAGCGGGCCTCTTCCGGTTAAAAGATAGGCGGGGCGCGCGGAGCACTAATTGGGGAGACAGGGCGCGGGCGGGCGAGGCCTCAGGCGGCCGGGGGGTGCGGAGTACAGGCGGTGCCGAAGAGCATGCACAGGAAAAGGTACGCAGCGGTGCCCAACACATGCGCGCGTGGTGGAAAAGTACCAGGGCGGGCGCAAGGGTCGGCCGCCACGGGGGAAACGGGTCCCGAGGGAGACGGGTTCTGAGGTGTTTCGCCATTTCTGGCTTCCTATTGCCCTCCACGGGCCCCAGGGCTGTTAGGAAATGACTCAGGATGAAAAACTCGTCCTCTCGCGCCGCCCACCAGGAGAGGACAGAAGGATGAGGAATTGGAACCGAAGCGCGAAGCGCGAAGAATCTCGCGCAGTCGAAGGCGCCCTTGCTTCTGGGGACCCTCGCCGGGCCCTGGACCCGTCCCCAAAAACGTCTCGGGATGAGAAAACCGGCCCTGGGGCAAGGGTCGGGATTTCCGGGAACCGCGCATTGAAGAAGTCAGGGCTTCGCATGTTCGGGAGAGGGGGGGGGCTGGCTGCGGGGAACTGGTGCGGCAGGCGAACCGAGGAACCAAAAAACGGCATGAACAGAAATGTTGGAGCTCCGCGCGGATTTCTTGGGTCGGCTCTGGAGCAACATCCCCTGGCAAGGGGGGCCCAGCGCTGATCCGAGAAATCCGCGCGGAGCTCCAAGAGATTGTTTCTGAAGTTTCTCCTTCTTCAGGAGGCTCAGCGGGGGGGGAACGTCGAGCTGCACTCGGCGTGGCTACTGGGCCCCCTGTCTGCGACGAGTGGATGATTGGCGGTCGATGCATCCGCCCCTGAGCCCATCTCCACACGGGGGTTGCCCCTGTAAGGGGACCGAAGGATGGGGGCAAGACGAGGGGCCCGCAGAGGCGCGACTGGACCAGGGGGGCCATCCCCTGGATTTGCGCTCGAACATGCGCTCCGACTCCACCCAGACGCCAGCGTCGATGGGCGGGCGCCAGCCGCCGACGAAGCCGCGGCCCAGGAAGGGTGCCTCCGAGGCTGCCATGGTCCACCTCGGCACCCCGAGCAGGTCTGTCCCCGGCAGGAGGGGCCGCGCCCCCCGAGAAGGGCGACGACGGGAGAGGCGCGCTCCTCAGAGCGCTGCAGTCCCACGCCGAGGGCCCCCGCGGCGGAGCCCAGGAGGCCCGCGGCATAGACCGCGATGCCCCCGTCCACGCGGCGCCCCCCGCCTGCCCTGCAGCCAGGGCAGGTGAGCGCAGCGTCGCCCACGCTTCGATGTCGCCCTGCCTCGCTGCCAAAAGATGCGATCGCGTCGTCCGCGCGGCGCCCCCTTCCTGCCGAACGCCGCGGGGCCGATGGGCCGCTCGACGAAGGGCCGAAAAGACGGCGCCGGCGCGGTCGCCGCGCCCCCGCGCTGCCTCCCACATGGTGCCACTGCCTCGGGTCTCCCTTTCCATCCCGCAAGCCAGGCTGGCCACAATGAGAAGAAAACATGACTGCGTCGTACTGCGCGGAAAGGGATGCGGCCAGAAACCGCGATAAAATAGCGAAAATGAATCGGTGGTGTTGCCACCGCGAAGACTGTGGGGGCTGTTTCGCTCCCGCACCACGAAAACTTTAGTCCCAGCGCCACCGTTACGGACTTGAGCCAGAATGGCTACGGGCGGAGGATGAGGAGAAGAGCAGGAGAGGGCGGAGGAGGGGGAGGACAAGGAGGAGGAGGCACGGAAGGGGACGTGGAATGTGAAATCTTCAACGGAATGTCCTCAGGCCCGTGAGAGCCCCTAAAATTGAATCGGCAAACCGCGCTTGCTCGGGTTCACGAAGACGCAAGAAATGGCTGGCGGGCTCCCATCGGGGATCTACTGACCTGGGTCAATCCAGACCCGGGTCAGTCAGGTGTTGCAGGATCCTGCAAGATCCTGCAATATCCTGCACCCAAGCCCAGGTCAACGCGCCCCTGGCTCTGCAGAATCATTCAAGATCCGGCTCTCTGATTGACCCCCGTTTGCATTGACCCCCGTCTCTTGAGCCCTGATCCCTGCCCCACGGCCCCCTCCCCGGGAGCCCACGAATCCCGATTCGGGCGTGCTCCCTCCCGGCATTCTGCCCCAGGGGTAGGGGGTGGGTACGAGCTCCTGAACGTACATCCTGGGCCCTTCACAGCTTCCAAATCCAGCCTCCGACTCCTTCAGGATGCCAACATGGCCTGATGGGCTTCAGCACGCCTTGGAGGCCTCAACTCAAGATGCACTGAGCCTTAGTGCATCTTGAGCTGAGGTCCAGGAGATAAGACCTTGAAGCGGCTGGGGGGCCTGCGGTAGATGGGCTCCGAGAGAATCGGTCAAGACGGGGGACGATCCCACAAATTTTGCTCATGCAAGTGTTTTTCTGGGCCCCGGGCCCGAAGACCGTGTGGTGAGCGACCGCGTGGTGACCTCGTAATATCCTGGAATCCCCAACGACGTCACCGCGTGGTCCGTCACCACACGGTCTTGAGGACCTCGGAGGCCCCGGTCGGCCGAGACGTCGTCGGAGAACGACCCGTGCCCCCAAATTGCGCGGTGACCCCGAAGCCCCACCGACTCACCACGCGGTGTGGTCATCACACCGTTTGTACAGACCTCCCAGACGGGATCGGAGTAGATGGTGTCGGAGGATCGCGTCGCATCACCGATGCATCGGCGATACATGGGCATCGTCGGTGTGGAGAAAATCAAGTTCCACATCGAGCCGCATCGCCGATGCATCGGTGACGCGGCGCGATCCCCCGACCCATGTACCCCGACCCCTTCCGGCCGGACTGGAGTTTGGGGCCCCCCCGAGTGCTTCTTCATCGATGCAAGCCCCAGGGCAGGGCTGCATGGGGGCCACACACACGTGCGACGTCCTGTTTTTTTCTCGCGACGCGGCACCCGAAAGTCCCGACCCTTTCCCCAAGGCGGGTTGTTCACCGCGCATCGCCTCGTGGACGGCCCCGGAGCCCGGCGAGGGCCCCCGGAAACCGGCAACGGCCAAAAGCTTTTTCCGTCCTGGCTTTCTTCACGACGCGACGATGTCTGGGCCTGCCAAATGTTCTCCTCCTCCTCCTCCTCCTCCTCCTCCTCCTCCTCCTCCTCCTCCTCCCTGCCAAATGTCAGGGTCGGCTCTTCCTTCTGAATCGTTTTCTGCTGGTCCCGGGGCCTGGCGAGGGTTCCCAGAAGCCGAAGACAGTCAAAAATCTTCCGTCCTGATGTTCAACGACGCGACCAAATCTGGGTCTGCCAAGTGTGTGCCCTCCCCGAAGATTCGACCACAAGGTACTGATACTGATACTGCTACTCGCCAGGAATTCCGGGGCGCCAGCATTTCACAACAAATCCAACGGTGGCGACGAGGGCCTCCCAGGAGGCCATAAAAAGGCGAAAACGGGGGAAGGGCAGCGGCATGGGTGCATTCCCCTCCGCTGCCAGGCGGGGCCAGACGAGGAGGAGGAGGAGGAGGAGGAGGAGGAGGAGGAGGAGGAGGAGGAGAAGGAGGGAGCTCGACAGGAGCCCGCCTTGTCGGGCTTCTTCCCCGGCTTCTTCACCTGCGGGCGACACGGGCTGCGGCGGCGCAGGGCTCCCGAAGGGGTGCGCCCGGGGCGCCCTTCCGCGCCTGCCCCCGCCGCGCCGCCCTCCCAATGCCTCCGCCGCTCCGATCGTCCGCTCTGCCCCCGCCTCCCTCCCGCCCGCTGCCCAGACCTGCCCGCACCGCGAAAACATCTGGACGGGTTCTTGTTTGCCCGTTTTCAGTTTCTGGGAGCCTGAAACAGAGCTAGGATCGGGATAAATCGCTCCAGAGCGTTCGTGAGCGCTCTCAGAGCGTTCCGGAACGCTCTGGAGCGGCCGCGGCGCCCAATACATCCTCCAAACCCGCCGATTCTCAGAGATTTCAAGTTATCCCGATCCGATTTTGTCCCGATTTTCGCGTCGTTTTAGAGCCCTCGCCGGGCCCCAGGACCAGCAGAGAACGAGTCGGGAGGAAGCACCGGCCCTGGCATGTGGCAGAACATGTGGCAGGCCCAGACATCGTCGCGCCGTGAAAAAAAATCAGGACGGAAAGCTGTTGCCCGCTTTCGGTTTCTGGGGACCCTGGCCGGGACCCAGGACCGTCAACGAAACGATTCGGGGTGAAAAGCCAACTCCGGGGAAAGGGTCGGGACTTCTGGGGGCCGCGTCGTGAACAAAATGCAAGAATTCCGCATCTCTCGAGACGTCGCAAATGAGATTCGTATAGATGGGGTCGGAGGATCGCGCCGCATCGCCGACGCAATCTGTGTATCGGCGACGCCGTCGTGGAGAAAATCAAGCTCCACATCGGACCGTATCGGCGATGCACCGGCGATGCGGCGAGGTCCTCCGACCCCATCTCTCGGGCCCCAGCTAGGAGGCCTAAATTCCCCCCTTCGGTGTCCTTCCGCGCTCGGAGAGGGTCGCCACCCGTGCCAGACAGTGATGGCACTCCCGCGACAAAGAAAAACAAACAAAAAAAACGAGTTTACAGCTCCTGCGGGCTCGGCGGCCTCGGGGGCGGCACAGGGAAACTCTGACAGAAATGTTTCTTGCTGGACGGGTCAATCCCTTGCTTGAGCAAAGCCAGGCTGTTCCCAGCATCCTTGTCACGCGGGCCTCTGGCGCAACATTCCGTCAAGAAGCGGGACGCGCACCGACGAAAGCACCGCGTCGAGAACACCGTGCCACTTCCCCACCCCCCACCCACAAGGAATGATAAGGGTGGGAGGCACGGGCGGCCGTGGGGATGCCAGAACAAGGAACCAAACAAATAGCTGTTCGGGAAAACCCTCTGTCCCAACACCTGCAACACATGAGTCAGTTGCGTGCTCAAGCGAACTGGTGGAAGAGCGGATCAGAAATGAGTTCAACGAGGGCGGGTTTTGCACGAACAGGTGCGCGATGTTTCGAGACACCTGGCAAATTCAGCTGGGCTAAGCGGTCGAGAGCCCCCGAGATCACGATCGCCGAATGTTCGACATCACTCGCAATATGGTCACAATTTGTGGCCCGCGCTCGTGCATCCTCCTTCGCTAGGCGGTCAGCTTTGCGATTGCCGAGCCAGGCCCAATGCGCCACGCCTGCATATACCGCCGCCGCGCGGCTGAGGTGCGACTTCACTTTGGCGAGATTGGCGCTCTGAATACCGATATCCACACCTAGCCGAAAAGCGTCGTGCCACAATTCAGAAAACAAACACGTGCTCGCCAGGTCCTGAGTGGGTTCCGCATTCCATGCAGTCAATCTTACAATAATTGGCAATTGCCGTTGCGGTCATAGGCGGCCCATATGAGATGTCTTCCCATATCCAGCCCCACAACTGCGCGCCCTGCTCTCGCAAACGCGCTGCGCTGTCGATCGAGGCCCGAGCCGTCGATGCACGCAAAGCCTGCGTCCAGTCCCCCGCTGGGCGGGAAACGCGACCACTTCGGGTCGGCGCCGAGATGTGGATTGGGCGAACCCCACTCCGAACTTACGTGTAGACATCTTGTGCAACCTGGATTGCACTCGCTCGCTCGACCTTCTTTCTCACGGTTTTCGCCCAGGTCCAGGCTACTCAAGAATCACTGGCGCGCATCGCATTCAAAGTGGCTGTTGGATCTCGCGCCAGGGGCGCGACGACACCACTGGAAACTCCCATCAATGACTCCTGTTTGCACATAACTGGCGATGCGCGGCAAAGCCCCCAGAAACTGCTGTCGCGGACCAACCAGCTGAGTCTTCGCGGCCGTGCGCTCTCTTTTCTCGACGAAATGCCACAAGAGGCTCCAAGAAGGGCGCGCCACAAAGACCTTCGACTTTGCCTCGGGGTCTTCCTGTGCCCCTGATGAGGTCGCGCTGGGTAATTTGCTTGGTGGTGCATGTGATGGTCAGTTTTCCATGGTAACAAGGCGGAATAAGAACCCCCTGATCCGTTCCCAAAGAATCCAAGAAATAGGTGGCCCAGCCCAGCCCGTCAAGCACGCGCGCCGCCGCTCCTGCGGGCCCTTGGGCGCGCTGACGCCTTCGGCCAGAGATGAAATTCAAAACGCCCCCTGAGCTGCAATAGCGGCGCCCGCTCCGGCTGGATGGCCGCGACCCGCGCGGCCTGAAACCTGCATCTGGACGAGGTAGCAACGCAATGAGGTTCAACGCCAACTGCGATGGTGGGTGCCCGAGACGCTCAGCCAATGCGAGGGGCACCCCAAGACAGTGAGCGCGTCAGCACATGCCAAGTCTACGTACCGCTGATGAGTCGAGTCTGAGCCAAGCCCAGCTCTCCTTTTGAACTTGCCCGCTGCTCCCCTGACGACTGCTGCCGACGCAACTGGCGGGAAACTGGCCTGCTCGTCGTGCCCTCGCAGGCTGGCGTGCTTGTCCAGTTCTGCAATGGCACGTGGAAAGGGTGAGGCCTCTGGCGCAGGTCTCCAAATGCCTGCGGCTTCTTCTGCAAGGTGCTTCTCCGCAAGATGTTGCCCCTGGAGTTGCGCGTGGCGCCCGGATGCAGCGGTTGCCCCCAGCCCGTTGGATTGCCCCCGCATCTCCGTAGTTTGCGCCAAGGCCGGCGCGACTGCCGCCGCCTGATGGCGCTCTTCAAGAAGCTACAGTTCATCATGGCATCATGGCTTCGCGGTTGCACTCCAGCTGAAGAACAGCGACGGCCTCTTGCTGTATCTCCGAGTGCCGAAATTGCTCGTGCATCTCGACTGCGCCTCTTTCTCTGGCTTCTGTGGTATCGATCCTCTTCTTTTCCGCGGCCTCGCGCCGCTCGTTCGCGCGCAAACCTGCGCAGCCATGCGACGCAGGGGCGCGGCGCGGCGGGCGTGGGGAGCCCAGATTGCAGAGGCCGCGAAGGTTCGAGCGCCCATGATTGACCGGCTCCTTACACTGGCCTAGCACGCCAGGACACCGAGTCTCAGGAATGGCGACGCATTGCGGCCCAAAGTGAACGCACTTCGCGTCGATGCGCATGCTGAACGCACTCGACCAACCGGATGGACTTGACAAGTCGGACGCCTCCGAACGCGGCCCCGGGGCACTCGGCCACCCCTTTTTCCGAACTCTTACAAGGAGGGCGGGTCCGCGGGTCGGGCGCCCCAGGCATTGCGCTCGAAGGTCGAAGGCCAGGCTGAACGGGGCGCGGGGAGGACCCGGGCGCGTAACTACCGAGCCCTGCGCCCCGGCGCGCGCGCGGGCCCGCCCTCGGGAATGCCGTCGGACCTCTTCCACGCGATGAGCGGTGACGTTGCTGAAAGGCTGACCGTCTCGCGCCTCTGCTCGCAGGTGGCCCTGACCGGGCTGCCCGCAGACTTGTTCCCCATGATATCCTCAAGACCCCGTTCTAGCAAGTCGTCGGAAGGAATCGCATCCCCCTCGCCGTCGGCGAGGGGCACCTGCGCGGGAAGCGGGTGGTCGGCCAGCGGGGCAGAAGAACTGAGGCCATAGGCCTCAGCTCCCCCTCCCCGCGGCGGCGGACAGCACCATAGGCAATCGGTCTCGGCGTCGACTTGCGGGGGGCATTCTCCACTGACGACATAGTTTCCACGTCCTGCTCGCCGTCCGAGAGGTCGATGGGAACGTCCGGTTGCCCAGCGATTGGTAGCTCTCTCGCCGCGCTCGCGCCAGGCGAGCCCCTCGTCGCACGCGGCCTTCGGGGTGCCCAGGCGACGCTCGCCACCATAGAAGATATGCCAGTTGATCTTTTGATGAAGGCATTGACTTTGCCCTTCGACATCGTCGGCGGAGGCCGCCCCAAGAACGCGCATACTTAAGCCGTACCATTTACCTTCTATCTTTCGTACATCATCCATATACTGAAGGGAGAAACATAATTGCACTCCCCCATCTGGTGGCATCGCTTTCGTCGACGACAAAACTTTCGGCTGATAACAAATGTTGTGTCAGCTCCCCGTCAGGAAGGGGATCTTCGCAGCCCGATGAAACGGCACTGTGTGTGGTTGTTACTCATGGTGATCTTCTTCTTGCACGAGCTTCAGACTCATACCCAAGCGATGTATGGGAGACGGACTCCTTGCAGCAATGGCTTAACATGGTGTTGTACCGTCAAGCTTTCAGCTATGGCTGAGACCAGAAGGGGGGGCGGCCTGGCCGGCCGGAAGGCCGCGCGTGCGGCAGGTGGAGTGGCCTTCTCCTGCGACCGAAGCCAACACAACTTCGGTAAATATCTGCAGATGAGGCTGAGGCAGGGCAGGGAGGGGCGTGAGTAAACCAACTCCTGCGCTCATTCAGGATGGCCAAAGCCGATGATGCCAGCTCAGATTTGGCTGCTCCAAAATGCTTTCATGAATACAGATATGCTCCGTTATTCACGGATTTGCAGTGGGCGCACTTCCAGGGGGGCTGCTTCGGCTTCTGGGACTTACCAGCGGGTTGCGCACCGACTCTTGCTCCCAGTCGTCATGGTGTGGCCAAGCAAGGCACTGACTTGCCTTTACCTTGTATATCCTTTGCCTCTGCCCGCCTGCTGCGTTCGCCACGGCGCAGCAGGTCTGTTTGCTAACTGCCACTGCGAATAACTTGGGGGCCTCGGCCCTGCATCTGTAGAACCAACTCTCCGCCAGCTCATGGATGATACCGAATGATGTGCATCCAGTGATCCTGATGCCCGGCCCAACCTCGCCAGCTCGCCCACGAACGTGAGCGTCTCGCACGCCTAATTATACCACGATGCTTCCTCGGGCCGATCGCCCGTTGCAGCAAGAAGCGAGAAGCGCTGAAAGCGCGGCAATCTGATCGCACGCCTGAGGACTGACCTGCAAGGGCAGATACGGTACTGAACTATCCCTGTCCTGCTCTCAGGCCAGAAGCCTTCTAGAATCCCACCTTCCTCCGCCGCCCCCCTCTTCTTCTCTTCCCCGCACCCTCCCCGCCTCCCGCCCTCATCCCCTCCCCCATGCCTCCACCCCCCCCCCCCACGGCAAAGGAGAGCCGCCCCTCCCGGCCCAATCGAACCCCGCCTCCCCCTCTCACCTGGGCATGTCTGGGACTGCTGATCGTCTTCCCTCCACCCCTCTCCCCGTCCTCCTTCCTTCGCGCGGATCCGAGAGCTGGGCCGCAAACTCCCACACATCCGTATGGAGCAGGAGCAAATCTGCCGTCTAGCACGGCTGGGCCTTGCAAACACACCCCGTCGTGAAGGGAGGGGATGGGGAAACCTAAGGCGAAGGCATAATCGAGACACAATCGCACCGATATGGAAATCTCCGAGAATCGGTGGGCCTGGAAGATGCATCATGCGCCGCGGCCGTTTCAAAGCGTTCCCGAACGCTCTGAGAGCGTTCTGGAACGCTCGGGAACGGATCGTTCGTCCGGGGGCGGGGGTGGAAAGGTGGGAGGGGATAGGGGAAAACACCGGGTACCGATACCACTACTCCCTGGACCTCTTCCAGGGTGCGTTCTGACCAGAATTTCGAAGCGAATCCAGCGGTGGCGACGAGGGCCTCCCAGGAGGACCAAAACGACGAAAACGGAGAAGGGTAGCGGTATGGGTACGTCTTCCTCCTCTGACAGGCGGGGCCAGACGGGGGGGGGCACGACAAGCGGCAGCCTTCTCTGGCAGCGATGCACATGGGGAAACCACAAGGTATCATTACCGCTGCTCCCCAGACGTCTCCCGAGGTGCGTTCTGATCAAAACTTCAAGTTGAATTCAGCGGTGGCGGCGAAGGCCGCCAAGGAGGCCCAGAGAGGGGAAAACGAGGGAAGGGTAGCAGCATGGGTATTGTAGACCCCCCCTGGACCCCAGCCATCAAAGGGCGGCCTTTTGCCCAGACGCCACTGGAACCCTCAAATGTGACCCCCTCCCCCCCTCCCCCCCCGCTCCTCCCCCCCCCTCCTCCTCCTCCTCCTCCTCCCCCTCCTCCTCCTCCTCCTCCTCCTCCTCCTCCTCCTCCTCCTCCTCTGCCTCCTCCTCCTCCGCCTCCGCCTCCTCCTCCTCCTCCTCCTCTCCCCCTCACTGTATTGCCCAATTCCTCCACCAGAGGGGAGGCGGGAGGGCTCCTGCCAGAGCTTGCCGCAGGCGGCTGGATAAACTCGAGCATCGGAGTCTCGCGCCGCTTCGCCGATACACCAGCGATGAGGGGCGACCTGCTGGCCCCATGAAAGCTCAGCAGGCCTGGCGGCTCAAGATCACAAGTCGAGAGGACAGAGAGCAAGGCGAAGGAGGAGATCCAGCCTCGAGCCCATCCTCATCTCTGAGATCGACAGGCCAAAGGCGATGGCAATCGTAAGGATGTGCCCTCAGAAACTGAAAGAATCGCACCGGGGTAAGGTGATGCCAAATATAGCGGTTGGATATGTTTCAAGCTTGTGAGAGGAGGAGGAGGACGAGGAGGAGGAGGGCTTGGAGGAGGGCGACGAGGAGGAGCAAGGAGCAGCGAGGAGCAACAGATCAGGGCCTGCCGTCCCGGGCAGCCCCCGCCGCTCCCCACGCCGTGCGCCCCCCTGGCTCCCCACCCAGGGCGCGGCCTCGGACTTGATCATGTCCTCGAGGCTCATGGAGAGCTTGTCCTCGGTGCCCTCGGCGCGGTCGGCGCGGCCAACGCGCCGCACAATGGCGCTCGCACTCCTCTTGTGGACCCCGTTGCCGCCCTTACGATACTTGGGGCTCGACCACAAGGAACCTTCCACAAGCCAAGCCCCGAGGCGCCAGGGCGTCTATTTTTTTTGGGGGGGTGTGGGCACGTCACGCTTTCCAAACCATCGAAACCCAAGGAACCCAGAGCACCCTGAAGGCACGCAGGGTGTCTCTCGGCATGGGTCCCCACTGCACCCAAACGTGCATAGTCCCGATGTTTGTTCCACGCGCGGTCCCCAAAAGTCTCGACCCTTTTCCCAAGGCCCGCCAATCCGCCCTCCTGGATCGCTTCTCTGTTTGACAGCACCGTGGCCCGGCGAGGGCCCCCGGAAGCCGAAAACGGCCCAAAATACCTTCCGTCCCGATTCTTTCGCGACGCGAGCATGTCTGCGTCTGCCATCCCACGCTTTCCAGCTGAAAAACTGTCGGGGTACGTTTCTGACGGCTGGAAGCGGCCCCGTGCGCGGCCCTCCCGCGACTTCTCGAGGACGCCCCCGGTCGGGCACGCGCCTCCATGAATGGCGGATGGATTAAGGGGGGGGCACCCCCGCAGCATGAAGCCAGTGCCGCCAAACTTGGCGACGGCGCGCGCTGCCTCTGCATGGCAGCGCCCGGGGCTACCCAACGCGCTTGAATCCATGTTTGCGCGTCTTCGGCCCGGATGTTCCCGCGTGCCGCTCGCCCCGAAATATGGAACTTGCGCCGTTGGCTTTTGCAGCGGCGCGAGTTGGTTCAGCATGAAAGCGGGCCCCGTCGCTCTTCCGCGCGCCTGGATCCAAGGCCTGCGCGGCCCCGACCGACGTGCGCTTGCGCTGCCCGCTTCGGAATGGCCCCGCGCATCGGGGCGCGCGCGGGGCCCCGCGAGGCGCGACCGCGAGCGCACCGCGCTGCCAGGCTTCGCATCCCTGGCCGCATCCAGCGCAACACCGTGACTATGATAAAAATGACGGCCAGCACGGGCCCCAAACAATGTGTGGTAATAGTACCAGGTGGTGCCATCTACGTGGTGGACTTTGGTTTTCGCAAGCGAGCCGACACACACCATGCTCTTGCGAACATTGCAAGACCCATGTGGTTGCGATTGCGATGCGTGCTTGGCGTTGGCTGGTGCATCTCTGCGGCCGCACCAACCCAAACATCGGCGCGCAGCGGCCGGCTAGTTTGGCGCGACCGACTCGGCCGCGGTGGCGCTGACCGCTGGGCACATCGCAGCGGGCACTTCAATGCGAGACGGCGAGTTGGGCGGGCGCGGTAGCATGGCAACGTCGACAATGGTAGACACGATGATGATAGTAGCGTTGCTGGTGGCGATTTGTACAACGACGACGGCGCCGCCAAAGCGGGCGCCGATGCTGATCACGCCGACGACGATGACGGCGTCCTCGCGTCGGTGATGAACATGTCGGAAAAAAGGCTCGACATGCGCGCGCGGCCGACGCGCGAGTGGCCCGCATTATACTTTGACACGGATCGTGCGCTCCAGAACGCGCGCAAGGCGTGCGAATGATGTCGGCATGCGGCGCCAGAGGCCCGTTTGGCAAATTCCATAACAATGGTCAGAACCTACGGTTTTCTTGAGAATTCACAAGAGCGCGAGCGCACGCTGGTTTGAAAACTGCCGCTGCAACGCCACGTGTTGTTTGTATGTTTGTTGGGCGCCCGGTTTTGAAATCGCCGTGCGAAGCCGATTCTTTCACGGGTTTCAGCATGCGCGCGCGACGACGCGCACGCGCGCACTCCGCCCCGATTTCTTGCAAGAATTCTCGCGACGGCGCGCGCGCGCAAGGGCGCTCGAACGATTTCGACGTTTTCTTAAGAGTTCGCAAAAACGCGCAAGTTGTGTATGCAAGTCCGCGTTGCGAGACCAAGTCTGTCTACATGTGTGTTGGGCAATCGACTGCGACGTCCTTGCCATACCCGAGGTTTCTGAAATATTTCTTTGTGGAAAGGAGAATCCACTGTGGAGATCGCAGCCGTCGGCTCCACTGCTCGCGCAATCATCCCACCCGCCCGCCCGAAATTTGCCTCGCTAACCTCACGCTGCGGCGATTGCGACGACTGCTCTAACCTGGCTGGCTGGCTCGCGCGCGCAGCGGCCGGGCAGTCCGGCGCGACAGGCGCCGCGGCAGTGGCGCTGACCACTGGGGACTTCCCACCGCCGCGCGCCCCCCGCTGGCATGTCAGCGTGAGTCGGTGACTCGGGCGGGCGCGGTATCATGGCGACGTCGACGGCGGCGAGAACGATGCGATGCCGGCGGCGATGGTGGCGATGGCGACGGCGAGGCCAACGACGTCGCGTCGCCGACGCTGATCACGCCGATGGCGATAACCCAGCGCGGGCGATAATACCCCGGGGATAATACAGTTCGGGGTTCTGGCGGGGATAATACAATAGTTTCCCTGGGAAGGTAAATTATGATGATGGTGACGATGGCGATGATGATGGTGATCCTGGGCGCTCGGCACAAGGCTGACTCGAGAGATCTCGAGGCTCGTGGCTATTCAACTTGCCGGCGGGCGCTCGGCGCAAGGCTGACTCGAGAGATCTCGAGGCTATAACTTGCCAGCAGGCGCTCGGCGCACGGTTGACTCGAGAGATCTCGAAAAATGTCGACTCGCGTAATAAGGGTGCGCGGTAGATATGCAAGGTCCTTGCAAGACCCAGAGATGGGCCGAAGTGGCAAGAATGCAAGGGCAACAAGTTTGCTCATCCTTACCACGCGGGTTGACTGCGATATTACTAATAACTAATAAGAAGACGAGCGGAACAGAGGAAGAGCAATGGTGGGAGACGGAAGAGAGAAAATGATGGCCCCAGAGTCAATTTCCCCCCCCCCCCGAAAAAAGAGGCCTCATGTTCTTCATTTGTAAAAACAGATTTTTGTTAATCGTTTTCAACCTCGCGCGTAGGGAGGGGGTCCATGGCGGGGCCCCGCGGGGGATAAGAAAACCCGGGGATAAAAAAGTTCGGGCCCTGGGGGGGGCGGGCGGAAGGAAGAAAGAGAAGGCGGCGCATTTTTGAAGCTCTTGTTGATAGCAACTTCGATTCGCAACTTCCCCCGTGGATTATAAAGTTCGGCCCCCGCGCCCCTCTCCACAATTGAATCCTATTGGGCGGGAAAATACAAAGGGGAAAGGGGTGATGCATTATTATCACCCGTGCTCGGTTAATGGCTCCCGCGCGTCGGCGAAGGTGTCGCGAGGATTTCGACGCGCGCGCGCGCCCGAGTGGCGCGAGCGGCCAGCAGGTTGACAGGGGTCGCGCCCTCCCCCCTTGCGAGCGCGCGAGGGCATTCGAACGACGTCGACGAGCGCGCGCGGGGGGGGGGCGCTGAGCCGGGCGCGATGAAAGCGTTGAAAACCAATGGGCATTCGCGAACAAGAGCGCGCGGATCTCTCTCTTGACAAATCATGGCACGAAACCATTGAGTTTCCCTTGTTCCGAGAACCCCTATCTTGAACTCATCGCGGAATTTATTTCATGCGCGGGGGAACGCGCGCGACGCCGCGCGCGCGTAGACTGCCCCCAGTGGGCGGGGTTCTCTGTGACAAACGAATGCGCGCGCATAATGTCACTTGTTGGCGGGCGAAGGGGGGTCGACGACGCTCTCTGCTCGCCGGGATTGAACGAACTCATTTGTAGGGTGAGCGATGGGGGATGCTCATCTGCGCATTGCACCATGCAAACCATTCGAAAACAACTAAAACAATGCGCAGCAGTGCGAAGCGGGCGGCGACGAGGCGACGGGCGGCGACGAGGGGGCGACGCGGCGGCCACAGCGGCCCGCAGGCCCAAGCGACGGGCGGCGACGAGGCGGCGCGGGGCGGCGACATGGTGGCCAGAGCGGCCCGCAAGCCCAGGCGACGGGCGGCGACGAGGCGGCGACGGCAGCGACGCAGCGGCCAAGGCTGCCCGCGGCCCCAGGAGAAGGGCGGCGACGACGCGGCGACGGCGGCTACAGAGCCGCCAGACCGACATGTAGGCCCAGTTCCTTTTCCAGAAGTAAGTGCTCCGAGTTGCAAGCAATGTTTGAAAAACTGCGCAAAACACACCAAATTACAAACGCGCGCACGTAACGTCGACAACGCGATGCAACGAAACCGCACTTCCCTCCCTCCCCTTGCCCCCCCCCAGCACCAATGCATAGACCCCGCGCGAGCGGGCGTCCAAGATCAATGATGGGGAGCTGAGAAGGCGCGCGCGCCTGAACCGCCATCGGGGACGTCCTCTTCCGCGAATCTCCGATGCCCCCGACTCCGCAGTTCCCGCAAACGTTCGCGGGCTGGTGAGGTATGAACGCGGGCCGCTGGCGGCCGCCGGCGGGGCCGCCAAACGGGGCGAGAAGGAATCGAAAACGAGAGGGGGGCCGAAAGAGAGGCGAACGGGGGGCTGGGCGACGAAGGGGGCATCGCACCTCCCCCATCCTGTCGATTAGAACGAGGGTGACTGGGCCAGGAGAATGGTAATATTATTGCCACCGAGCGTGAGTCCCGATCGACGCCGTTTGGCTCGTGTGGTTGATCGTTGAAACTGTCTGGGGGGCCCGAGCGCATCGGTCTGGGAAAACATCGCCATCTGTCCCGCGCCTGTCCCCCGAGGATTTGCGCGGCAGCGGAGCGAAGTTCACTCGCGAGCAATGGCGGGCACTGCCGCTGCCGCGGATGCTGCGAGGCCTCAAAATCCAGGGCGCAAGTTCAAGCGCGCCACAGGGCCTGGCCCGGTTCGCGGAGCACTGCGAGGCTGCCTTCTACAATGGGGACTACAGTTGCGCGAGTGTCTCGCTACGAGCCTACCACGCAGGCATGGGAAAGTCCGCTGAGCGATGAACTGCAACCGGGACGCGAAGAATTACCAAAGGAGGGAGCGATGGCCGACTGCTCATGACCCAGAATATGAATTCGCCGTTGCCAGGCGCGGTGAATAGAAACACGCGCGCCGAGAACGAGTCGAAAAGAAGCTGGGAAAAAGGTTAGAACGCCAAGAAGACCAAACTGATGTACAGAACAACGCATTTGACAACGACACCGAAATTAAAAGCGTCCATATCGGAGAGCAAACGAAAACCAGCGCATCTGGGTACAGCACCAATCAGCGATTACAAAGCCATGCAGCAGTTAAAGACGTTCGCTGGTGATCGAGGCAAGTGCAAGGGACGGAGCGAGAAGCAGGTCAATCCAGGCGACCGCAATCTATGTATATAGATATACACAACAAGCTGGAGACAGTGGACGGCGTATTAGATGAGGATGAAGACGACATGGCGAAGATACGCAGCGGTCGGAGAACGGCGGTTGAATAGACAAAAGTACAGCGGTGAAACAACAAGATGATGACGACAAAGATGAACTTGAGTTTGAAAGCGATCAAATCAACAAACGAGACAAGGACCTGCGGTACATCCCCAACGACAAGCTGGACAGGGTAGGACCGCGAGGAAAATTGAAGCGGATGCGCGAAGGAGACGGACTGCAGGCGTACAACAAATATACAAGTGGTACTTGTCAATTACCCAATGCCATCCTTTCTGCCAAAATGAGCTTGGCCATGAACCCAGACAAACCCGAAACCATCGGAGACGACGCATCAAAGTTCTAGTAGTGGACGGCATTCGTGGAAACGCTGGAGAGGCACGGACTGGGGTACTCGCTGAACCTGCCGATCCGCATCACAGCGTTACGAATCATCATGTCACACGCGGGAGACCGGTTCGAGGGTTGGCACCAAAACAATTTCAAACCATCTGACTCGTAAACTCAAGACAAGAAAAGCTAGGCGCGGACACGCAAGGAAACAGTGCCATGGAAATCTGAGGTGTTGACGACGTTAACGACACATGGGAAGGTGAACGCGAGTGGAATGAAGCAAGGTACGTCGGCGACAACGGCCACTGGTGGCCAGAAGAATAGGGGTACACGCGAAACCAAGAACATCTGCAGGATGAAAATGCAAGAGTACATGCCGCGAACACGGGAACAGGCAGAGGAAAAGGCCCCAAATATTACAAGTGTGGAGGATTCGGGCACATCGCAGCCAACTGCCGAGTAAAAGGCCAAAATGAAGAGAAAATCAATTACAAATAAGGTGACCGAATCACGTCCGGCACTATGGAGGTGACGGAGGTAAGTGAGGCCAAGGAGTAGTTAAACGACAAGGAAGCTGGGGAAAAGAGGGTCACGTTCAAGTCTCCGAGAGGGAGTGTTACGCCTATGGGGGCAAGAGACACATTGCAGCCAACTGGCCCAAGAGGCTGGGCGCGAATTAGGTTGAACAAACGCAGAGCAGACAAGATGGTTCAACAGCGCCGAGCATCTCGTCAGAGCAGCCCCAGACCCCAAAATGCTACTGTGTGGAACATGAAAAACCTCACGGGCTAGCAGGAAACAAGCGCCCTCCGAACAGTGCCGACGAATGGCTAAACCAGTATCAACAAAGAAGGAAAGACAGACAAGTGGTAACGTTCAACGCAAAGTCCAGCTACTAATACAAGTTTGGAGAGAACTGTGTGCATCGAGCTGGTTTCGACGCAAGAATGAAGAAGTACATCAAGCAAGGGAACAGCTAGTTCGAAACATGTGGACATGCAGTCAGTGGAGAGATCCGAGGGTGCTCCTGAAAACACGCAGTCCCCTCAAAATTAGCAAGAGGATGGGTTCGAAACGGTTGTTACATTCGACTCGGGGGCTGTAACACGGTGAAACCATCACAGGCTGGTTCACGCTTTCCTGCTACACCAACTGGGGTGGCCCAATCAGGCAAGCGCTACAACGCCGCCAACGGGTCCGCTATACGCAACTACGGTCAAAGAGTGGTCAAGGGCAGACGTGAGGAAGGCGCTGAGGTGACCACGGCCAATTAAGTTGTGGACGTTAACGACATGCGAGGGTCGGCCAGAGATCTTTGTGACACGGGTAACCGAAGTGTGCTGGACAGAGACGAGCAAGGAAGGCCCTGCAGTTGATTGCAACGTAAAATGTGCACAGGAAAGCTGTAAGGGAGAAAAGAGGAACGTTCCAAGTCAACATCAAGGTGCCGAGGAACACAAGAAGCGAGGACCAGAGCAACCTAGTGCAGGAAACTTACAGAAAGTATGGCTGTCCGAGTCAAGGAAACCTAGCCGAGGACCAGTTCAACCAAGTCTTCGCCGACCCGTAAGCCTCAGTCAAGCAATAGTTAGTCGTGGAGTTAAGTAAGCAAGTGATGCAGGTGACGGGGGCAGTGCGTTGAGTGTTGTGGAGGATGCGTTTGTAGGTGGGGAGGCAAAACTACCAACTACTGTATATTGCGACACGGGACCACGTAAGGCAGAAATGAATATACACAACACAACCCTCCTGATTTAGTGACGCTGGTGCCCCCATTGCGTTAGGGGCGAGGCCAAAAGGCGCAACTAACGAACAAACAGAAAAGAGACTAGAGGAGGAGTGGCCATTGGTCCAGTTGGCTACATGTGGCCGAAGGGCAAAAAAACACGGTGAAGATGAAGAGGACAGTGACCCCATAGTAATGATGCGCTGCCGTGAAACAAAACTAACTTGGAGCAAGGTGGTTATCACAAAAGGAGTCGACCGTACTCAGTTAAAGTGGTGAATAAAATGTTTGCATTCGCAGGCCAAAGAAGAGTGATAGTTAAGAGTGATGGTGAACTTGTACTAATCGCCCTCAGAGACGAGGTTAAAGCCTCATGTGATCTGAACAGGGGGAGGGAAGTCAGCCCAGTCGGATAGCCCAGTCCAATGGTGAACTCGGAACGGACATCATAATATGCAGCGACAAGTTATATCCATGACAAGTGCGTCAGGCAACAACTACAAAACTGGAGTTGGTGAACATCACGCGCTCAAGCCATGGTTAGTATCACATGCATCATCAGGCACAAGTATATTCAGAATGAGGAAGGTGAGGATGAAATACCCCCCGTGGATGTGAAGAAAGAGAAGGCGTCAGTGACGAGAGTTAACTATCTGGCACAGGATAGGTCGGACATTCAGTGTGCAGAAGAAGAGCTTCTCAGAAGCAGGTCATGTCCCACTAGAGGGTCCTGGAAAGCCTTAGTCAAGCTCGGGAAGTACCTGAACCCGCACAGCAAGTATAGCTACCTCTTTAAGTACCAGGAATTACCAGAGGAATTAACCATATGGACGGACATCGATTACGCAGGGTGCAATGCAAGAAGTCAAGGAAGTTTGCGAGTGGGGGAGAAGTTACGTGGGGAAACGCATCATCCAATCACGCTGGTCGACCCAGTGTTATAGCATTATCGTCTGGTGAAGCAGAGTATTATGGCATGGTGAAATGAGCATCAGTGGGTTTAGGCGTACAATATGTATTGAAGGATTTTGATACTGAGGTGAAGTTAACTCTGGAGAGCGGTGCCAGTGCAGCAGTAGCTATAGCCAGCAGGAGAGGATTAGGGAAGGTGAGGCTTATGGAAGCCTGCCAAGAAGAGGGTGATAAGAGAAACAAAAAGGAGAGGAGACATAGGAAACATCAAACTTTCCGCCCATGGACATCCGGCAGACACGTTAACCACATACGTTAGCAACAAACCATGCTCAGGAAACACATGCGTGGCACACGCCAACTCGCGCTTGAAGGGTAACCACCCTGTGCTGAGGGGCCCGCAGCCGTTTGAGGTCAGTTGCCGGCCGCCGCTGCTGATTGGCGTCCGACTGCCGCCCCGCTCCCGAGCGTGTGACGCGCCTGATGGGCCAAGATCCCGCTACCACGGTCGGGCCTCGCACAGGAGAAGAGGTTACCAAGGATCATCTCCTGGAACGTTCGGTGGCAACTCACTTGGGCCTCCCATGCCCTCTTGCTGGTTCTTGCGAATCGACGCTAATCGACGCTACATCGACGCTAATCGACGCTCAATTGACGCTACATCATCGACTACCTGACGATGACGGCCGCGAGTGCACTCTGAAGACAGAATCACGAGGGTAGACAAGGCTCCCGTGACTTGAAACCGAAGGAACGCCTGGCCAAGCAGAAGTTGATCATGGATCACATGGGCCAGGTGTTCGAAACGACCGAGAGTTACAGCCGCCGCCACCCTGGCAGGCCGAGACGGACCGCAACGTGCATCGTGTCGAGTTGCAACAGGTGATGGTGGATTGCGATGCAGCGTTGCAAGAAACGCTCAACGCCCGTATCCGAGTCACCCAGGTCAACAGTCGCAAGATCGCGAAGATCATGGCCAAGGTCGCGGAATTAGCCACTACCACCTCGAGGATCGTCCAAGGGCTACCCAAGCCGGCCAATATTCAAGTCAAAGCCGACGTTACATCTCAAATGGAGGAGATACCCGACATAATGTACTCGGTTAACGACGTCTCCCACAGCAAGGCCAGCATCGCAGAGTTTACGGGTCATGTCAGGGGGAAAACAAACCTACCTCGCTCTTGACCACCCTCGCTTCCAAGAGATACCAAACGATGCCACTTTGCAGCCTGTACTGGTCAGGCCGCCTGACGAGGAGGCGCGTGGCATGGCCTGGTTTTGCCTGGAAGCGAAAGCAGGGTAGGTAATTCACGCTCTGACATGTGCGACCCTTGTCACCCTCCGACAACCAAGACGTCTGGGTTACCGCTCCCGGGTCCATCACCGACCGAGGCCACCGAGGAGGCCAAATCGGCCAAGAGGCGCAGCCACTCCCAAGCCCAAGATGAATGACCGCTACCCCCGCGTCGACGGTAACGAAGGGGCCCCAGGACACACAAATAAATACACACAAATTCGCCGGCCCAACGGGCCAGAGGCGTGCTAAGATCTCCGGTAACTGGTTAACAATTTTCTAGTTCGCGCGCGCGGGGCGGCCCCTGGGGGTCCCCGGACGAAAAGTACCCCGACCAGGTCCCGGCCGGTCCCCGGCCGGGTCCCGGCCGGGTCCCGGCCGGGTCCCGGCCGGGTCCCGGCCGGGTCCCGGCCGGGTCCCCCCGAGCGCTCCATGAGCGCACCAACAGGGCTCCGAGACGTCCCCGAGAGCCCCAAGAAAGGCCAAGAGGCCCCCAAGAGGCCCCCAAGATGGTACACGAGGGGTCCGACATGCCACAAGATCGCTCCAAGACGCCCAAGATAGCCCCCAGACGCCCCAAGAGGCCTCCAAGAGCACTCCCAATAGGGCCCCCGGAGGCAAAAATCATTGTTTTTCCATAGGTTTTTGAGAGATTTTGGAGCTTCCACCTTTTCGGCTTCCCGACGCCCCAAGACGGCCCAAGAGGCCCCCAAGATCGCCCCAAGAGGGCCCAAGAGGCACCCAAGAGGGCCCCAAGATGGCCCAAGAGGGCTCGAAGACGGCCCAAGAAGCCTCCAAAACGGTCCAAGAGGGCCCCAAGAACGCCCCCAAAGGGGCCCCAGAGAGGGAACACGAAACAACATTTCGAGCCCTCGGCCCTAAGAAGCCCCTACGAGGCCCCTAAGAGGCCCCAAGAGGCCCCCACGGGGCCCTCAGGAGGCCCCCAAGAGTCCCCCAAGCGGCCCCAGGAGGCCCCCCAAATGCCCCCCCGAGCGCCCCAGGAGTCCCCCAAGCGGCCCCAGGAACCCCCAAAGCGCCGCATTGACGCCAGGCCCTCGGGCAAACGGCAGACATGAGACTGTATGGGCCGGCGGAATGAGCGAAGCGATTAAATAAACATTTTCTCCATATTTTCCCATATTTTCTGGGTTTCTGTCTTCCCCCCCACTTCCCATATTTTCCCATATTTCCCTGGGAATCGACGATTAATTGTGTCTGTGTGTTTTTTCCCCTCCTGAGGTAAGAAAGAGCCCCAGCGGGAGCTCTGACGTCACCAGAGGGAACCAGTGGTGCGTCGAGCAAAACGGGAGCACCAGCGAGCAGATTTAACTTGCCTCAAGTGGCTTCTGTGTTACATTCTCGAAAAACCTTGCCTGTCCCGTCGCGTCCCTATCCGCGTCGACTCCGTGTCGCGTCCATGCCGGCCTCGTTGGATCGGTGTCGAATCCGTGTCGAAGCCGAGTCGAATCCACGCCAAATCCGCATCGAGTTCGCATCGAGCTCGAAAATGTCGGGAAAGGCGATCAAAAAGAAAACACAAACATGGGCAGAAGAACAGTCACCCATTTTGGGGACCGGCGAGGTCCCCCGAAGATGCAACGTAAAATGGCGCCCCCGAAGATGCAACGTGAAGTGGCGCCCTCGCCGGTGGTTGCGGAGGAAGTCAAGGAAGTGGGCCCAATACCGGCTGACCCGCGCCAACGTCCGGTTCAGCCGACGAGCCCACGGAAACCACAAAAACCGCCAGGGCGAGTCCCCCACCTCGGGAAGGTAATCCGTTGCCTGTAGAAGTGCCTCTTACCTCTTACGAACGAGCAGACCGCTCGCAACCATTTTTCACGCGTGTCCGTGAGCAGCTGGTCAACAGCGACATGTACGCCCCAATTTCACGGCCACTCCGAATGCCTACAACATGGTAACCCAAACGGTTCATCACTTCTGCCGCAATTACAATGGTAATTGGATCGGAGAACCAAATCCGAGGTTTACTCACAAACGTTCATGGAAACGGGTTACCCAGGACGATTGCGAGAATTTCCAGACGAGGTTCGTGCCATTTTTCGGGGACCTGTATCGGCAGTTACCCATGACGCTGTCTGAAGGCCAACCTGTGTGGCAGACCGAGCACTCTGGGCACAGGGCCGAGCAGTATGAGTTATGTGTTCAAGCCATCTTAGCACTGCAATCTAAATTGCCCCTTGTTTACCAGGTGCCCAGGAGCGTTGTTGAGGTACACCCGAACTTCACCGCCCGTTCGCGTTCAGGGTTCCCGAGTCATGGTCCAGAGTCACAGATCTACATCCAGGACCTTGCAGAGTTACAGGAGAAGGAGTTGCTGGGATTGGTCGTTGTCTGGTTTGGCATGTGCTGGCCTGGGAACCCGTTGATCATCGGTGTTAAAGACTAACTGGACGAGGAGTCTGGGAATAACCATTGGGAGATCGCCAAGGGCACCATGGCCGCTAGGTTTGCCACCCAAGCATTCGCCGACCACCTCCTCAAGATTGCCGATGCGTCCGGGGTGTTCTACCAATAATGCGATTCCAACGAGCAGTTAAAGCGGGACGAGCTCGAGGTCTGGAGCCACACCCGATGTCGTCTGGTACCAAGCGGTCTTGAAGGTTTCGATGTCCACCAACGCTCGTCCCATCAACGTGTATGCTGGCTCGTTACCGTTAACTGCTCCGGGCGTGAGGCACCGTTCTGCGGGCAATATTTATATCCATATCCAGAGCGTCTTGGACTTTTTTGGAAGGGGCGCCGCAAGGCCGAGGCGCACTGGGTATGGGTAAAAATCTAGCCTTTTGGAGGCATATTCTAATCCATATCCAGTGCGCTTCATGCTTCTTGGGAAGAGAGTCCGAAACTCCAAGGCGCACTGGATGTGGATATAGACATTGCCCGCACGTTCGAACCAACGCAAGGAGTCGCTTCTGTGGCAGGTGATGTCATCGGGTCGCGACTTTGACACGTGGGTACAGGGCAGCCACTGGCTGGTTGACGACGATGTCCGCTGCGGGTGCTGGACCGGTACATCGAGCAGCTCCAGAACGCCTGGTTTGAGCACGGACTACTGTGACCCTGGCGATGCCGCCAATAGGTTGTCCATGCTTTTTTTTTCTGCCTGGGCTGTGTATGCTGATAATTGCGATTGTCAAGCGCGCTCGCTGGAGGGCGCCCGCGCGCTTCTCTGGGGATCCCTTGCCTGTCACTGCCTCAAGCTACAGCGATGTAACATCGCACTGCCTGCTGCCAGCGCGACTTGCTGCAGCCACTCGATGCCAATAGGTTGTCCATGCTGTGGTCCGACTACTACGACGGTGGCGCGACGAGGGCTGGTGGCCCGACGCATTCGCCCGTTGCACCTGGGCGTCGTTAAGGCACGGCTGGCAAGATCTACGTCCTCACATTCCTCTACTTTATGATGTTACCGAAGTGAGTGCTACAACCGACCAATTTTGACTACTATGATCATTTGAACGTGTTAACTCGATTTCTACGCAAATCGAATTCGCTTGCGTACATGCTTATTAAGCAACACTTTCAAGCTCGGCTCTTTTGACGCTTACCTATCCGGGTGACGTTGATGTTTCGTTTGCCCAGGTCACCCATTGTGTTACAACACCTTCCCCGTCACTGACGCGGCCAGTACAGGCCGGGGGGGATGTTAACTATAACGAGGGTGACTGGGTCAGGAGAACGTGATTATCCTCCTCCTCCTCCTCCTCCTCCTCCTTCTCCTTGCAGGGGTAAGGCACCTCCCCCCTCCCGGCTCGGCGCCCCGCCGGACCTTCGGCGAGCTCGTCGTGGCCGCGGCGGCCATCTGCTTCGCCGCGCGCCGGTTCTGGCGGGAGGGGGGCGAGAGGCACGGATGGAAGGATGGGAGAAAGGAGGAGGATGGTGTCAGGAGGGGGGAGGGAGGAACAGGTACAGTGGGGGCTCGGCCACAAGAAACCTCCGCAAGAAACCCGACCCTGAAATACGCGACTTCTTCGGTGAACATCCGCATGTGTCGATCGAAAGGCGTCAAGATCTGATTGGGAGCCCATCAAAATCCAAGAAACCCAGGGCACCCTGGCAAAATCGGACTGGTTTCTTGGCACGTGCCCCCACCGAAGGAAGAGATGGAGGAGGGGAGAGCAAGGCAAGGATGAGGCTGAGAATTGTAATCAGCTTGCGGCAGCGCTGGTCCTCCACATTCGGACGTTCTCGAGCACCTGGGGAATGACAAACTGGCTGCTGACGATCACCGAACGGTGACATCTAACGCGTTTTGTTTGGTGGCAGCCCGCTGTCGTGTAAAGCACCCGCGCTGCCTCGCCGAGCGCCCCCCATGGCGCCGCTGCGTGCGCCAGGCTGGGGACCCAGACTCAGGGGGGCCGACGCACACTTCTTACTTAATTAAGTTCCACACCCTCCCCCGACCCGGACGGCTGCGACCACGACCCTTGGTGGTCTCCAAACCAGGTGGTGAGACACCCGGTGGTGACCCCGATTCCCCCCAAAAATAATTCTGGGTCACCACCTGGTTTGGGGACACGCGATCGCCACGAGGTTTCGCGTTTCTGGGCCAACCAGCGCTCGAAAACCATTACCCAAATCGCCCAAAACTCACCACCGGGTGTTCTCACCACCACGTTTGGTGACCACCAAGACCCATCCCCCTGGGTACGATGCTCCCCGGAGCAAGATCCCGATCATGAGCGGGGCGCTCGGCCAAGGTCGTCGGGGCGCTGGGCAAGCCTGGGGGCCCCGCGAGTGCGGGCTGTCGCCGATGGCGCGCAGGAGGCGGGATGGATGCCATCGGCGGGGGCCGCCCCCCTACCCGGGGGCGAGCGGCAGGTGATCCCCGGGAGACTCTCAGTATGTGCGGGGCCATGCTGGTGCCCATCCACAACGGATGAGAAGCAAGGCTGGAGGATGAGGAGGAGGAGTCGAAGAAAGAGGAGGAGGAGGAAAAGGAGGAGGAGGAGGAGGAGGAGGGGGAGGAGAAGGTGGAGGGAGGAGACGGAGGAAGAGGGGTGCGCAAGCGGCGAGAACCATTCGTGGTGAAGCTTCGGTCCGAGTTGCTGGCATCAGAATGCTTCATTTTGTCTCGCGAGCGCCGGCGCAGTGGATGCGACAACAAATCGGCGCCGTCGTCGTCGCCGCCGCCGTCGTCGTCATCGCCTGAACCAAAAGCGTTGCCGTCAGCACCGCCAGCACCACCAGCATCGTCAGCATTATCTGTTCTGGGCGCCCCCCCCCCCCTGCTCCCGCCCATTGGCCACCCAACTCCCCGCCCCCGCGCCCCGCGATGCGCGGCTATCTTCGCGCCCCCGCGAATCAGCCCTTGAGAGAAGGCTGTCCCAGGCGCGCGACGCGCGATCATCCTCCATCCTCGCGCCCCTGGGGTCAGGAGGACGAGATTCTCGTCCTTTACCGTTGCTGGTCGTCCTCCCCCTTTTCCGCCCCTCCTCGAGATTCTGCTCCTCCTCCCCCTCCTCCTCCTCCTCCTCCTCCTCCTGCCCGTTTCCCTTGGAGGTGCCCGATGTGCACAGCACGTCGTTGGCGAATTTCGGCGTCAAGGAGCTCGGCGGAGGAATCCAATGTATACACGCTCTGGCGCCCCACAGCAAGTTGGGAAGGTCTGGAGCAGGGACCGACCGTCCTGGCATTCCTATAGTTCTACCACGAAATGTTCTTAAGACCCACAAAAGGTCTAATAACAAAAACCGTGTTCTTAGAACACTAACCCGGTGTGTTAAAAAAGAACAGTCTCAACCAGACATGTTCTAAGAACATTTCGTGCAAATCACAAAAGGTTCTTAGAACATTTTTGGGTGGGCCTACAGGCAAGCCAGGACGCTTCGCCACTGCTTGGAGGTCAGTCTCGTCTGTACACCGAGCCCCTCGGCCGACCAGACGACAATCTGTATACACTTCGAGCCCATCCCTATCCCCCAGGCGGCAACTTACGTGAGATCTTCGCAACAACTAGCAAGGACTGCGAAGGAGTGGCAGTGCAGCCAGATGGAGCCGGCTTTCGCCTGGGGTTGAGCCAGATTGAGCGCGTTGAAGCGGAGTTCGACGGGACCAGGCCAGGTCAGGCCGATATTCGACCGCGGACATACTGGTACCAATGCTGAACGAAGCCTCCCCGGAGCTGCATCCTAAGATGCATAATAACTTCGAGCTCCTCGAAGGCCAGTATCGGCGGTGAGCCCAGGGGGAAAGTGAGAAAGGGCGGGCCTTCCCAGAAAGCTCAGAAGTCCCCCAGCCTTCTGAGAAGTTTCCTACGCCTTCGCAGAAGACGCAGAAAACGTCTCCGAAGGCGCGAGGGCCTCTGAGAAATCCGCCGCCTTCTGCGAACGCCTTCTCCTTCTCACTTCCCCACCTGGCTCGCCGCCGAATTCGGCTTTTGGGTCATAATTCGGCTGTCCGGTGACCGTTCCGGATGATCCAGGTACCCTCAGAACGCCCTCGGCGAGGCACAGCCGCTGGAACGCATCCCGAGGGCGGGGAACCGCCGAGAACCCACGAAAAAGCCAGAAGACCTCGAACCTCGAGCCCGAAACTTCCCCCTTCCTTCTCAATTCCCCCCCTCGCCGCCGACGGCAGAGGGAAGAACACTAGGCCCGCGACTTCCCCGGTGCCCACTCCCTGGCGGACGCGTTTTTGGCAGAGCCATCCGCGCTCTGAGAGCGTGCCGGAACGCTCTGGAACGGATTTATCCTCGTCCCAGCCACGTCCGATGCAGTAGCGGCCCGACCATAGAAAACTTCCACAAGAAGCCAACCCCTGAGACCCCAGGACGTCCATCGATTCTTGGTGTTGTGAGCGTCACGCTCTATCGCAGAGCCATCGAAAACCAAGGAACCCAGGGCACACTGGAGGCAAGCAGGGTGTTCCTTGGCATGGGTGTTCACTGTACTTCGAGCTCCTCTCGGGCTGGGCGAAAGGGGGGACAGCCAAGGGGGGGTCTGAGAATCAGCTCGCGTAGCTGGTTTTCCCGGCGCCTCCCGGCGCCAGGAGGCGCCCATGTATCGAGGAGTGGGCCCGGCGGCGGGGCCGCAACCAGCTGCATGCAGCAGACTTCGTACCCCCCCTCCTTTTCCCTATCCTCAAGTCGGGCCTGTCCCCCTACAGGGGGATTTTCCACGAAAAATGAAAAATACCCTCAAAATAACAAAAAAATGCTATAAAAACAGTCTGGGTACAATTTTTGGAATATTCTTTGACCCTTTGGGGGTATGTTTGGGGTATTCTGTATTTTTCGTCGAAGGCCCCCTGTAGGGGGACACGCCCGACCTTTCCCTATCCCCCCCGTTCGTTCGGCCCCAGACGAGCGCCCGCATGCAAAGAGCTCCACCGAGCTCCTCCGGCCCCCGCGCGGCCCGCGGGCTCTCGAACGCGTGGGCGCTCGCCCTCGACGCTGACCCGCAGGCTTCTTCCCCGCCCCTCGGCGCGCGCCCCGGGAGGCGCCGAAGACGCGCCTGGCCCCGATCCTCCAAAGGCCAGGAGAGGGGAAGCGGAGAGAGCAGTGTAGGGGGCCACATGCGAACCCTACCCCTACCCCCCACGATTTCTGAGGGGGAGGGTGGGGTTCACTTCGCTCGGAACCTCCCGAACGAAGTGAACCCCACCCTCCCCCTCAGAAATCGTGGGGGGTAGGGGTAGGGTTCGCATGTGGCCCCCTACAGTGGGCACCGCCGAGAACCGACGGAAACGCCAGAAGACCTCGAACCTCGAGCCCGAAACTTCCCCCTTCTCGCCGAGAAAAAAATATGCACACGCCCGAGCGATGCCGGGAGGAGAGGGGAAGCGGAGAGAGCAGTGGGCACGCGCCTTCCCCGGAGCCCACTCCCTGGCGGACGAGCTCCTGGCGGAGCCCTCCGCCGGCCTGTCCACCGGCTTGACCTCCGAAGAGGGGCGGGGGCCGTCGCAGCGGGGGCGCGGCGAAGAGAGGAGGAGGGAAGAGGAGGAGGAAGAGGAGGAGGGAAGAGGAGGAGGAGGAGGAGCAGGAGGCGCAGGAGGAGGAGAGGAAGGTGAGGGAGGAGGAGGAGGAGGAGGAGGAGGAAAACGAGGAGGGAAGAGGAGGAGGGAAGAGGAGGAGGAGGAGGGAAGAGGAGGGGGAGGAGCAGGAGCAGGAGGCGCAGGAGGAGAGGAAGGTGAGGGAGGAGGAGGAGGAGCAGGAGGAGGACAAGGAGAAGTAGGAGGAGGAGGAGAAGGCAGAAGAGGAGGAGGTAGAGGAGGAGAAGGAGGATACGGGCGAGGAGGAGGAGGATAGGGAGTACAAAAAGGGGGGGGGAGGGGCAGGAGTGAGAAGCGTGGGGGGAGGGCACAGGGCGGAGGCGGAGGTGGGAAGGTTTATCAAGGGGCGGGTCGAGAAGCTGACGTGCAGATTTACAGACTCGTTGTCGTCGTGCCGTTCGGGTATGCGTTCACTGTCGGGTCACACGAAGACGCCCATGGTGCGCCACTCGAGGACGTCCCCGGCTCCCAGCCAAGCGGAGAGAGGATGGCGATCCTCCGCGTGGTGTCGCCCTCCTCCTCCTCCTCCTGCTCCTTTCCCTTCCTGCGACACTGCGACACAGGTAACCATAATACGATCATCGTGCTACCATATCGTGGAATTGGGAACGAAAAGGCTTCTCTGGCCACGGCGAGCCTCGGCCACGAATCCCCGACCTGGATGTACGGAATGGCCCGACGACCACAGCTCCCTCTGAGCCCCAAGTGGTCCTGGCCTCAACGTCTCGACTACACAAGCACCCAGAAATCGCAGAAACGCCAGAAGGGCGAGAGAAGGGAGAGGAGGAAGAGCAAGAGGGGAAACGAAGGAGAGGCCCGAGCCCTTCCCCCCGTCTGGCCCCGGGCCCTGCCCGGCTCCTCCGCGACCTCCCAACCGGGGGGCCCGAGCAGGTGGGGTCGGAGGACCGCGCAGCATCGGCGTGGAGAAAGTCGGGCTCCAAACCGAGCCGCATCGGCGATGCGGCGCGGTCCGCTGACCCCATCTACTCGGACCCCATCTGGGAGGCCCTGGCTTTCAGGCCATAACTCCACCCACCGACGGCCGTTCGGGACAATCAGGGCACCCCCGAAACGCTCTCGGCGAGGCGCAGCTGCTGGAACGCACAGCGCGGATGAAAAACCGCAGAGAACGGACGAAGATGAACGACGAAACGAAACGGGACGTACGCTAAATGACGTAACGACCTTACGCGGTGGCTGACGCGGGCCACCAGCGCGGCACGCTGCATTGAAAACGAGGGCTCGTAGGCGCGACGTTACGCGGGCACCCCGTTGCGGTCGTCTTGATTTACTCACATGTCGAACGCTTCGAACCTTGCTTCAGAGAACTTGTGTTTACCCGTCGGTCGGAGGAAGTGATGAAGTAGGAAAGCGGATGAAATAGATTGGGCTCGGGCCCAGAGAATTACCAAACACAGCAAGAGCAGAGCGATACGTGTATGCCCCCCCCCCTCCCAGGCAGGCGGAGGGTCGACCCCCAGCGTTCGCACTGGCAGCCTGGGCGCGGAGGCTCGCCGCGGGGCACTGCCGCGCGGGCGAAAGCACGGCCGACCAGAAGGCGGGCGAGGAGCAACAAGCCCTCCTCCTCCTCCTGCTCCTCCTCCTCCTCCTCCTCCCTCCTCCAGGTCACTCGTCACCCCGCCCCCTCCTCCCCCTCTTTTCCCCCTCCTCCCCCTTCTCCTCATCCTCATCCTCCTCCTCCTCAGCATCATCATCCTCCGTCTCTCCAGTCTTTTTTTGGCATTGGGCAAATTTGTGTCAGCGCGACCGTAACTTTCGTATGGCCACAACAAGAGCTCTTATGCAAAAGGGCTGCTTTGAGAGGCAATAGTGGCGAACAAAAATAAAGTGGCAGAACAGACTGCAGTACGATCCAAGTTGGGCAACGAGAGCTGGAAAATGATGGAACCCAGAAGCGGGTATTCGAGCATGCACAA
>CAUYUJ010015449.1:208767-216267 GCA_963575745.1 Prorocentrum cordatum
CCTGATTCGAATCCGACTGGCGTGGCGAACGTCAACGATGCTGACGTTCCTAAGACGAGCCTCGGCAGGATTGTCCGAGGAGTTATCGCCAGTTCGAGCACGACGCCAATCACGGATTATTTGCTTGCAGATTCCGACGGATGCTCCGTGCTTCGCATTCGGGCGGTGCTCTGAACCGACCTCATCCCGCCAGCGCGAACCAGCAGCTCGGTTCCAGTTGCAAGTTTGGCGCTGACGCGAGTCGCGTACATGGCCCTTGCTTGTTATCCAGGCGGCTGTCTCGCCGCGCCTTCCTCTTGGCTGTCGAAGACGACGATGGCGCGCGAATCTGCGCCCTGCGAGCGGGCGGGAGAAGCCATCTTTAAGGTGATTGCCCCCGCTGCTTCCCTGGCATCCCCCGCGGAGCGTGCAATGCGAGCCGGGGGGCGCATGGGGCAGGATCATGTGCCCATCGAGCGCCAGAAGATTGTCAAGACACCGTCGGCGACATCGGTGATGATCTATCGGAATTGGAAACAGTGGAAGAGCCGGCACAATGGGCACAGCGCGTGCACATTGCACTCTTCGTGGCCGGGGCCGCGGTCGGTCTCTGATCCGAGTTTTCCCTCTCGGTCTAGTTGGCCACCAACTTAAAGCAAGCCAACGCTATGACCTTCGCGCGGGGCCACGGGATAGGCCTCTATGAGTCGTGCGGAGGCGAAGCCCGCGCCTCGCAGGTCGCCGTGCGCCGTCAATTCTAGACAGGCGAGAACTTGGACCTGGTGACTGGTGGCAACCTGGTTGGCCTGCAAGAACAGCATCGCTTTCTCAGGTACCTGAAATCCAACCACTTTCTGGTCGTGGTGATGACGCCATCATGCCGCAGCACTGGATCTCCGAGAGGTCTCAGCAATCGTGCCAGTTAACCATGAGAGTTGGATGGCGCTCTATGATGATGACGCTCCCCACGCCATGTTCTGCGGCCAGGCGGCGACTATCCATGTGCGAGAGGATCGATATGCTTTCGTCGAACGGCCGAGCCCTCCTTGTATCAATACCGTACCGCCTAGAAACATATATTTCAACACCCGCAGGCGGACGCGGTGGTGCTCGACCAGTGTCAGCTGGGGGCCAAGGGCACGCGCGGTTTCCCGGTCAAAAAGCCCTCTTTGGTCATCGCCAACACAACATTTACTCGCACCGTTTCACAACTTACGGTGCCTAGGCAACCGCGACTCCGACGCCGCCTCAGGCCACAGGTCAATCCGCCAAGACACTGCAACTCTGGCCCTGGAGCTTGGCAGAGTGCGTGGTGCAGGACATTGTTGCGCTCGGGGCGTCGGTGGACAGCTCGGCCGCACTTGGCCGAGCTCTATCCGGCTACAGGTTGATGCCGCCCTGCCGCCTGGAATGGCTCGCGCTGCCTGGAATGGCTCGTGCTGCTCGCCCTGGCCATTCCGAGGAAGTTGCCCTGATGCGCCTCGCGCTGCTCGTCGCGGCCATTCCAGCGAGGCGCTGCGTGCCGATGCTTGTGCCGCGCCAGGGCCGCCCCCCCTATCGCGGTGCAGTCGTTCGCCCTCTTCGTCGACGTGCGCCGCTTCATCTCGGTGACTGGCTATGGGCTGCTCTTCCGCTGCGTCGACGCTTGGGCCGACTGCGCAGGCGACCCAGAAACGCCGCGAGGATGAGCTCACCGCCCGCACCTTCGTCATCGACGGCTACCTCGTCGCCTGGGCCGACTATGTGGACGACCAGAGGCAAGACGCGCTAACGCGCACTTCTTCGACCGCTTCTTGCACCGCCCACCAAGCCGCCCCAACCCGACCCGAAGGCTTCAATTTGCCTTCCATTTCCAGTGTGTGGGGGGGTCGAGGAACATTGAAAAAACAGATATGAAACCCGTGCCCCCCCAACCCGAAATTCGGGTCTTCGGGTTGGGTCGGGATGTCTTGGTATGTAGTCATTCTTAATGGCCTGGGCTGACGTCGACGTCCATCGAGCGCGGTCTGCTCGCGCACTCTTCCTCGACGGCTTTTTTTGGGCTTGGGCCCACTCCGTGGACGAGATGGCGGGTCCAATCAAGGTCCACTCCTGTCATGCTCCCCCCTGTGTTCTGCCGCCTGGTGTGGCCAACGTTGCTTGTCTTGACCATCCTGAAGAAGTCCTGCATGATGTTGCTCGTGCTGCCCCGCCGTCTGGAGGTGCTGGCGCAGAGATGCTCTTCCCGCACTGCTACGACCCGCGCGCGAAGGAGATGAACAGCCTGACAGAGCTTCCTAATGCTCTGCATGCTGACGTCCGTGGTGCTCTGCCCTGATGCTGCTGTCCCGCCGCCTGGAGTGGGTGACGCTGTGCCTCGTGGCCATCCCGACGTCGAGCCGCCCGCGCACCTGCAGCTTGCTCCATGGCGCCGTCCGGGTGACGTCGCGAAGAACTTCATGAAGATGATGGTGACGGATCCGCGTCCGCCGATCCCTACCTTCCCGGCGTTTCTCTCGACAACCGCTGTTTGACGCTTGTCCAGCGCGTGGGTACGTGCCCTTAATGGCGGCCTCGTGCCGACTGGCTACTTCTTTTTCGGCGGCCTCCTTTATGCCGCTGGCTTCAAGCGCAAAGTCTTCAACATCGACGGCCCCGTGCCGACTTTCCACATCGACCCGTTCTGAGGACGCGGGCACGGGCCGTTAGTACTGCTGCTGGAGTCCGCTCTCAGGCCCTACTGACGCCCCTCCTCCTCCTCCTCCTCCTCCTCCTCCTCCTCCTCCTCCTCCTCCTCCTCCTCCTCCTCCACCCCCCTCCTCCTCCTTCCCAGAAATCCGACGTCGCGCTTTTTCACAACGTGACCCCCCGGAGGTTTCGACACCTTCTCAGGGACAGTTTTTTTTCGTCCCGGGTGGTTTCTCGACGGCCCTGGGGCCTGGCGACTGCCCCTGGAGCCCGGAAGCGGCCAGAACCCCCCCGTCTTTGTTTTGTCGGGTGCTTTCTCCTCCTCCTCCTCCTCCTCCTCCTCCTCCTCGTCCTCCTCCTTTTCCTCCTCCTCCTCCTGCTTCTCCTCCTTCTCCTCCTCATCCTCGGGTGGAAGCTGTGCGGGGCGTTCAGGTCAGAAACTGTTGTGGCAAATCCATGCTCCCGCCTTCGGCCGTTGAGCACCGGCACGCCGCTCCTCCGCATGCGGCCAGGCCTCTCTTCCCGCGGTCCCCTGCGCGTTCGCGACGAGGCCCCGCCTCTTGTAAAGTCATCGTGCCGGCCTCTCCTCGCATGGGTCGGCGCGCTTCAGGCTACGTCTTCTCCTCTTTTTCCTCCTCCTCCTCCTCCTCCTCCTGCTCCTCCTCCTCCTCCGCCCGGGCGGATGAGCGTGCTGGCGGCGCCGGGGGTCCCGCCTGGCAGCGACCAGCCGTCCGATGAGGACGACGAAGACGAGGAGGACCCGCCCGCGGCCGCGCAGCCCGGGCATCCCTGTGTCGTGACCCCAGAAATAGTATAATCACGACGGGATGTTCCCAGATCTCCGACGATATGTTTTTATGAGCCCAAGTTGCTTTTCCTCGATTTCGGCCCTCGGGGGCCGCTATCGGTCCCCAGGACCATCAGATATGGATCGGGGGCGAAAAGCTCGCCTAGACGATGTCACGGTCCTCGCGTCGTGACGCATTCTTCAGATCACGAGGGAATGTTTGGGTAACTCTCGGCCTCTGGGGGCTCTCAGCGGGCCCCAGGGCTGCCAACGAAGCGACCCACGATGAGAAGCTGGTCCTGCGAAAGAGTCACGTCGTCGGGCGCCTGGGTGCCACCGCCCGAGGGGGTGGAGGCGGAGGAGCGCGAGGGCACCGCGCCAGGAAGCCACCCCAGCAGCGGCTGCTTGTCCGTGGGTCGGTTACGCGAAAGACACTTCGCCAGAGTGACCCTCGGTGCCCGCCTACAGGGGTACCCCTCTGGCACCATCTTTCGAAGAAGAGCAAAAATGCCATAAACATAAAATGTTGGCGCCTCGCGCGGATTTCTCGCATCCGCGCTGGGCCCCCCCCCCGGCGGCGCCCCCGGCGCCGCCCCTGGCCTGGCGCGCTCCGTGCGCCATAGAGGGGGGTCCAGCGCAGATCCAAGAAGTCCTCGCGGAGCGCCAGAAGTTTGTGTTTATGTTATGTACATGTACGTCCATACATCCACATATACATGTACATATACAAATGCCTATACATATACATATACAGGTGCATGTACAAATACATGAACATCTACGTATACATTTACTATACATAGGCAGGTACATCTACACAGTTAATATACATGTGTGTGTGTAAACTACATTTACGTATACTACACATATACTTATACATATGCATTTACACATGCATATACATCTACATTTACACATGCAACTGCATATACACATACATGTACATATACACATACACATACATATGCATCTACACATGCATATACATGTACATACACACTTGCATATGCATATATACAGAAACAAGCACACACATACATTTATATAATATGTATATCTACACACATATGTATTTACACATAAAACTTGCGCGCTGAGACTTGGGCCCTCCGCGGCCGCCCTTCGAGCCGCGCGCGCCCAGGGCCGCTCTTGCCCATGGGCCGCTCCGACGCGTGGCGCCGGTGTGGGGAGCGGCAGGCCCGAGGGGGGCCAGCCCCCGACCACCGCAGGGGCCCCCGAAGTTCTGGAGCGGCACCTGTTGGCACGCCGGACGTTTTTTTCTTTTTGGTTTCCCCCCCTCCCTCTCTCTCTCTCTCTCTTTCTTTCTGGGGCAGCGATGACCCGGCCACGCACAGAGGACGGGGGGAGGGGGGAGGCTTCTTGGAAGCACCCCTGCCTCTCAGAAGGCGCGGGCGTGGCCTGTCGATGCAAACGGCTGGCGCCTTCCAAGAAGCAGCCTCCTTCCAAGGAACCTTCCCCTTCTCCCCCTACCCCTCTTGTGCGCGCAGCCAAATCAGGGGGGATGGGCTCAGGAGGGAACGCATCGACCCCCAATCGCCCACTGAAGGCCGACAGGGGCCCGGTGGCCCACCCGCCCAGGAGCGTGCGGGCTCGCTATCGGGGGGCTGTCGCCGATCTGTCGGCGATGCATCGCCGAGTCCAGGTCGATGTGGCTCTCCCTGGGCTGGCTGCTCCCACCCGACGTTTCCCTTCAGGAACGATCCCAGTCTTGACCCATCGGGGTGTTTCATGTCTGTTGTCGCGCCGTCGGACCTCAGGGAGCGCACTGGGCGGTGCGCGTGGGGGGGCGGGGGGCGGCAGCGGCGGGCGGTCCGCCGCAGGGGGCGGCGGGGACGAGGGGGGCCCCGGCGAGCACGGCCAGGGCGACGGGGACTGACGGGGGCAAGGAGGGCGGCGAGGGCGGCGTGGCCTGAGGGCGGCGCCGTCGCGGTCGACCCTGGAGGGCTCTTGGGCGCCATTCGGCGGGGGTTTGCTCGGCGCCGCGGCGGGGCCTGGCTCCGGGCTCGTTTTGGGGCGGGCTCCGGTCTGGGAAGGGGAAGGGGAAGGGAGAGCGGTGGTGACGGCGTTGATGACGACGGAGACCACGACATCATCACGAGTGGAGGCGCGTGAGGGCGCGGCAAAGGCAGCGCGGGTGACGGCTCCAGATCGCCACCGCAGAATCCCCCAGCCTCGGGGGCGGGGGGGGCAGGGCGAGGAGCAGGTGGAGCGGACGGGGGGTAATTAGCAGAGGGAGGGGAGCGCGAGGGATGTGGAGAGGGATGTGGAGCATTAGCTTGTTCATTCGAGGCTGATGCCATCGCAATATTCGAAGATGTGCCCAAGCGCTGGCGAATCTGATCCCAAATTGCGCGCAGCCGTGAGGAGCCTCACCTTAACATGGCTGAGGCAAGCGAAACGAATTAGATCCATGTGGATGGGGAGATTGGGGAGGAAACGGATGACAGGCGCGGGGTGATGATGATGATGCTGCTGATGATGATGCTGTCGTTGTTGTTGTTGTTGTTGGTGCTGACTTTGCATGTTCTAAGATTAACAATTGTTACCCCCCCGGTGCTCATGGTGTTTTCAATTAAAGTGATGCTCGCGGGGCTCGCACAGTATTGGTACTGAGATCGCGCCCCTGGCCCTCGACTTACAACATCAGCAACAACAGCAACAAACATAACAGCTACAAGCGACACTACCAACAACAACACAAACAAGCAAACACACAAACAAACAAACAAACAAACAAACAAACAAACAAACAAACAAACAAACAAACAAACAAACAAACAAACACATCAACAAACAAGCACACAGGCAAACAACAACAATCACAGCAACACCAGCAACACCAGCAACACCAACAACACTAACAACAGCGACAACTGCAACAACAACAGCAACAACAACACTCATTTTAAGACTGTGCGCTCTTACTTGCCCGCGTGTCTTTTCATTTTGTGTACCCCAACCCTCAATACCCGCCCACTTCGTCTTCGATCGCACCCCCTTTTGGGGGGAATCTCTTCCTTGTCGGCCACTGACTGAAGTGCGAGGAAATCTCGAGCGAGAGCGCCGTTCCTGAGTTGGAGGGCCTTTCTGTCCAGGGGCTCTCGGAGTAAATCGTGAGGAAGTATCGGGCGGGAGTCCTTATCGTAGTAGTGGGGCCTCCACCAGCTTGACTAAATTATGAGGAAGTCTCGAGCGAGAGCGCCGTTCCTGAGTTCGAGGGCCTCTCTGGCCACGGGCTCTCGGAGTAAAATCGTGAGGAAGCATCGGGCGGGAGCTCTTGTCGTCGTAGTTGGGCCTCCACCAGCTTGATTGAATTCCGAAGAAGTCTCGAGCGAGAGCGCTGGCGTAATTCGTGAGGAAGTATCGGGCGGTAGCCCTTGTCGTCGTAGTTGGGCCCTCACCAGCATGATTGAATTACGAATAAGTCTCGAGCGAGAGCGCCGTTCCTTAGTTCGGGGGCCTTCCTGGCCAGGGGCTCTCGGCGTAATTCGTGCGGAAGTATCGAGCGGTCGCCCTTGTCGTCGAAGTTCGGCCTCCAACATCTCGATTGAACTACGAGGGACGTCTTGAGCGAGAGCGCCGTTCCTGAGTTCGGGGGCCTCGCTGGCCAGGGGCTCTTGGTGTAAATCGCGAGGAAGCATCGAGAAGGAGCCCTTGTCGTCGTGGCCGGGTCTCCGCCAAATTGGTTGACTTGCGAGGAAGTCTCGAGCGAGAGTGCCGTTCCTGAGTTCGAGGGCCTCTCTGGTCAGGGTTTCTCGGGGTAAATTTGTGAGGAAATATCGAGTGGGAGCCGTTGTCGTCGTAGCCCGGCCTCCAAGGGCAACATTTACAACCAAGTCCGCGCTCGAGCGGGAGCCACGTTTTCAGAAGAATTGCAGCCAGCGTCGAGACAAAAGCGCGCGGAACCGTTTCCGGATATCAGCAATAATTGTATGTCCAAAATGAGAATTCAACAGCGGCTTCCGCCTGATACTTCCTCACAATTTATTCCAAAATCGCGCTCTCGCGCGGGACCTCCTGGCAATGTATGCAAGAATCGCGCTCTC
>CAUYUJ010015449.1:221267-261267 GCA_963575745.1 Prorocentrum cordatum
GCTCTCGGGCACAGCAGAGACCTCAGCCTCCTCGTCCTCCTCCTCCTCCTCCTCCTCCTCTCCTCCTCCTCCTCCTCCTCCTCCTCCTCCTCCTCCTCCTCCGCCGCGCGGGTGCTTCGGAGATCTGCGCTGGGGGCCCTCCTCGGCGGCGCCCTCCCGGCGCCGCCCCCGGCGCGCCGAGGGCGCCGGGGAGTGGGGCCCGTCGTCTGGCCAAGAGTCTCGAGCGGACCCAGGGCTACGATCCCCCGGGCTCTCGGCCCCCTTCCCTGACTCCAGATCCGCCCTACTTTGGCTTTTTTTCCAACTTAAAATGCGTCGGAAATCCACCTATAAGAGGCCGAAAAAGTAGGGCGGAAATTGCTGCACCCAACATAAAATAGGGCGGAAATCCAAAGAAACAGCTACAGAAAAGTAGGGCGGAAATTGGCATCAGCGGGGCTTGAAAAGTAAGGCGGGAATTCCAAGCCCTACTTACGAATTTCCCCAAAGTAGGGCGGATCCGGAGTCAGGGCGGACCCAGGGCTCCGATCCCCCGGGATCTCGGCCCCCTTTCCCTGGGGCTGGTGCTTGAGGTTTGGCCATCCTGAGGCCCGGCGAGGGCCGAGGACGAGCCTGCACCCTGTGCTTTCCGCCGCGCCGGGGGTCCGGGGCCGGAGGTTTGTGCTCGTGCCGTTCTTTCTCTCCTGCCGCCTTCCGCGACCACCTGCCCGGCCTCGAGGAGTGCGGCCGGCTGCTGGTCTGTGACGGCTACCTGCGGGGCGACGGGAAGGCGCAGCTGTGCCCCGAGGCCGCCTACGCCGAGTACCTGGACGAGGTCGTGCTGCTCGCCGAGGGTGGGGCGCTGGGGCCCTGCCGCGTGCTGCGGCTGCAGGAGCGGCGGGGCTACTCGCTGGCCCTCGCCGCGGCGCTGGAGGCCGTGGAGACGGAGTTCGTGCTGGTGGTGCAGCACGACTGGCTGTTCGTGCGGCCCGCCGAGGTCGCCGCCGCCGTGGCCGCCATGGACCTCGACGCGGAGGTGCGGTACATAGGCATGCAGTCCATGACCACCCTGGACTACCCGAGGCTCGGCGGAAGCAGCGGCACCGCTGCCGCTGCCCTTCCCGCCGTTGTCGCCCCCTGGGGCCTCCTGGGGCTCCGGGGAGGCCCTCGTCGCCGCGGCTGGATCCGCCTCGGAGCCCTGGTCAGAGGGAGCCCCGGGAGAGGTCCAGGGAGTGGCGGTACGGTGGGACGACGAAATTTTGCAGAAAGCGCAGGTAACTTGCGATATTTTTTGTCCACCCACTGTATCAGTACCTTTTGCTTTCACCAAAGGCGGATCCGCGACAGGTACGGCCTGGAGCTGCCGCCCGCGCGGGTCGTGGGCGGCCTCCGCCTGGTGCCGCAGCTGCACTGGTACGACAAGCCCCACCTCCCGGAGAAGAAACCTGGGCGAAGGCATAAACTCTCGGAGGTCCGCGCGGATTCCTCGGATCGGCGGAGGTTTTTAGCAGTTTTCGGTTTTGGCGGCCCTCGCTGGGCCCTGGGACCGTCAAACAACGACTCAGGAGGACGAGCCAGGGTCGGGTCGGATCTCTGGGGAGGTACGCGCCAGGGGGAGGCTCCAGAGGCGCCGATCCGAGGACTCCGCGCGGGCCTCCGAGGGTCTGTGCTCCGGCCGATTTTCTTCCTCGGACCTCTGCAGGGCCGCGCACTACCGGGAGGTCGTCTTCGCGGACGTTCCCATCCGATGATCTTCACGGCGTGTACTCCGGCGGGGCGAGAGTTTGGGCCCATGTGCGTTCCCCGGCGGAGTTCCCTCGCGCCGGCGCGGAAGAGTTCCCATGCGTCTGAAAATGAGCGGGATAACTCATCCCCTGAAATGAACAGTTACTACGACTTAGCCCTCAGCGGGAACATTTTTTGTTCTTCCGCCGCGGCCGCGCAACCGCTGCGCTCTGGCGTCCTGGCGCAGGAGTCTACGGCGGAGGGGGGGCCATCGCAAGTCCTGCGACTCCCTCGGTCTTTCATTCGCCGCGGCAGGACACGTGGGCCAAACTGCTGTCGCGGCGGTGTGTGAGCCCACCGTGCGCGTTGCCCTCCTCCGCTGCACCCGGAGCAAGCGGCCCCCATCGCGCAGCCTGCGTCATGCGGGACGGCTTAGGTTCAGGAGGAGAAAACACACACAGACACAATTAATCGTCGATTCCCAGACAATATGGGAAAATATGGGAAGTGGGGTAGAAGACAAAAACTCAGAAAAAATCGGAAAACATGGGAAGTCCTGTTAGTTGTGTGTATTTATTTGTGTGTCCCAGGGCCCCTTCAATAGGTGGCGTGGCACAGCTCGGAGGTGTGCACTCCCTGCTCGGCGAGGCCAGCGCCGGAGTTCCCGGGGCCATCGAGGGGCATCCCGGGTCCTCCTGCGCGCGAGGGCAGCGCGCGAAGCCGAGCAACGGTAGAGGGAAACAATTAGTGAACACCCCCCCTGCCCCCCAAAACTCAAGGTTGGCACGCGCGGGGGAGACTGCGGTCGAGGCGCAACTCATCAGACCCACCGCCAACTCTGAACATTGGGGGGAGGGGGAGGCGTTCACAGATGGGTGTGGCATGAGTGTTCGCTATTTTTTTTCCGAGGCCTGAAGCGCATGGGGAAGGGGCGTCCGAGCGGTGGCAGGGTGGGCAAACGCACGCTGGCGTTCGGTGGCAGATCGTGGCACGGGAGCCTCGGTGTACCCTCACAGTTCCGTCCGTGGAGTGCACTCGCGTCGGTCAGCGTTTGGTCATCGATGAGGTGGCGCCGACTTGGCGTCGATCGGAGTCGCTTCCGCGCTGGTGCTGCATCGGTGAGCGTCGATTCGCGTCGGTCCGCAAGAACCAGCACGATGGTATGGAGAGGCTCCCGTGAGTTGCCGCAGAACGGGCGCTACCACGCGTCCTGCGGAGCATCGGCCCGTGGGCGTGGGCGAGTGTCCCGAGAGGCGCTACGGGCAGGAGCACATGTGGCCTCGGCTGCAGGGCGCCGCCGACCTGGCGGAGGCCCACCTGCGCTTCTGGAGGAGCACAGATCGACGGACGAGCGCAAGCTTTCGGGCCCAGACCTCCACGGGATCGTTTTCTGGTTCCCTGTTTTGCCGATCGGCGCGGGCTCTTGTACCCCCCCTCCCTCCCACCCCCATTTGTCCTGGCCAAGGTCTGCAGACCCCCTCTACCGCATATCTTTAGTGCAATGCGTCTGCGCCTCTTTGGCAGGCTCCTCCGCACGGGACCGCCGCACCTCACCTCCCTGCTGGCCAAGTTAGCCGCAGACATCCCAGACTCATGGCTTGCCCTGGTGCAGAAGGACTTACAGTGGCTGGGCGAATTTTCTGCCAATCTAGCTCAAATGCCCTCGCCAATGACGCACCTGGACCAGTGGGAGGCCCTCGCCCTCCAATCCCACACAGGATGGAAGCGTCGAATTCGCAATGCCCTTACAGCGGGAGCACAGCATTTCGCTCGCGCAGCACTCGCCGAGGCAGCTGCCAAGCACTTTTTTGCCATTACCGTCCCATGTGGGACCCCCCTGCCGACGGACCATGTACAGCACCCGATCGAGCAGCAGCGCCTGGCAGCGCACTACCCAGCGGTGCTCACCTGCCCATGGTGCCCGCGCACATTTTTAAAATTTCGGGGGCTAAAACAACACGTTGCCCAGGTGCACTGGACCTTGTCCCACAGGGTCAAAGGCCTAGTACCGGACACCCAGGCGTGCCCGGCCTGCAGTCTCCCCTTTGGCTCACGCGCCAGTCTCATGCAGCACCTTTGTTTCGACTCTTTCATATGTGCTCTCTACCTCCTCTGCCATTCCCAACGCCTTCCCCAGGAGCAAATCGCCGCGCTTGCTACGCAACGCTGCGAAAATGCCAAACTACAAGTGAGATCAGGCGTAGGTCGCTGGCGTGTTGCATTACCGGCACATCGTGCCAAGCGTGCTACCACCCAGCACTTTCGTGACTTTGCCAAACACCTGTCGCAAGCGGACGCTCGCGCCATAATGGCGGTTACCGACTACGCGCTGGACTCTGCAGCCGTCTCTTTACTTTTTCCCGCCGATGTGCCTCCGCCACAACCTCCTCCTCTTCCTGCGCTGCCTGAATGGCCATTTCAACCGAAGGATTATTCTGGTCTAGCGACCAGCGAAATTCCAGCCCGTATCAGGCGCAAGGAAATATTCATTCTCAATCTTTTTTCTGGCCGCAGGCGCGAAGGGGATATCCAGCATCACCTGGAATCATTCACGCCTGACCCCTCGATAGAGGTACATATACTGTCGGTCGATATTGCTATCGATCCCGACACAGGCGATCTCACCAAGTCGGAGACCATCAAGCTCTGGCAACAACATATTTATGCCGGTAGAGTGGTTGTTTCAGGTGGGGGCCCACCTTGCGAAACCTTTTGCGCGGCCCGCTGGAAGCCCAACGGACCACCGCCGCTGCGCACTACCGAGCACTACTGGGGCATCCCCAACGCTACGCCCAAGCAATCCCGCCAATTGCAGATAGCCAACTTGCTACTCGCTTCATTGGTCCTCCTCTTTGCCGCTCATTTGGAAATGGGTACCTCGGCATGGATGGAACATCCATGCCCTGCGCACTGGGAACCCAGGGCGCAGCCTAGCTGGATATGGAAGCCTTTAATGGCCCTGGCTGCTGCACCGGCGGTCCGCACAACGGACATTGACCAGTGCATGTTTCAGCCGTCTTGCCGCCCTCCTAACGAATTCGGCAAGCCCCCCACGCGCTTGCTATCGCTCCGCCTTCCCTCGCTCCCAGCGCTCCTAACTAACCGTCCCCAGGGGGCCAAGTGCACGCACCCACGGGGGTCACATCGTACACTTCTAGGTAAGGACGAGAATGACCGCTTTTTCACTGCAGACAAAAAGACCTATCCTTCTGCCCTTTGCGAATGTCTCGCCCAGGCTATATGCCAGGACGTCATTTTACCATTTGTCGACGACCCACAGGATCCTCCTCCCCAGACGGACCCCTCGGTTCTGGCTCCCCTTCTCCGCATCCATGACCAGCGACTTTTGGCTAGGCCCCGACTTCGTTGATTCCTCCGCCCCTCGCACCCGTGCTAAAGTGGATGGGGAGCTGGACCGCTTCCGCAGACTTTTGGCTCTCACCAGGCCCCGCGAGCCGCGGCGCCATAGCGACCTCCCCTCAGAGGCTCACGAGCAGCGTGATCCCGCCGATCAGGACTCGGAAGCGGAACAAGAGGCCATGCACTTTTTGGGCACTGCCCCCATTTTTCCCTCCACCCTCCCTCCGCCGCCACCCTCGCCCTCCCTAACTCTGGATCAGAAAAGGCGCATCCAGTGCAATAGGGAACGGGCCAGACAAATCAGGGCCGAGCGTTCCCGCCAAGCGGCGCGCCCCGTCCCGCTCACGGGCATTTCCCTCTCTCACATGTGGCACCCTGCTTCGCCCGCCCCGCGGGACTTCAACGCCGACATCTTCGACACTTAGCTAGGCGTCTCATGTCCAGACGGCCATGGGTGCTGGTGCCGCGTGAAGCCAGGCCAAAGCATCCTCCACCGGGCCAATTTCGGCCCGCCTCAGCTCCTCCACCCCTACTTTCGCCTGCACAATTCGCCCAGGTAGCCAAAGCGGTGCAGCGCTCTCTGTCCAGCACTCCATCAGCCGCAGATCCCCCGCGGCCGCCTGGCGATTTCAGCGGCCCCCCCATGGGTCGAGGCAGGCACATCTACGGGGCCACTTTTCATCCTCCGCCACCTCCGCCCGCCTTGCCTCCATTGCCGCCCCCAGACCATCCCAGGGTGCCTGCCAAAGCAGCCATTCCGGAAGGCTGGATAGGCCAGGCTGCTTCTCCCTTTTCTCCACCCCTTTCAGCGTGCACCTCGCCTCCACCCCCGCGCGAGCCTCGCAAACAGTCTCGTAAAGCTGCGCCACGCAGGCGCCAGCCGAGCAGGGCTTCTAGTCCCCCAGCATCGCCTAGAAGGCTGGATCAGGTGGACGACGCCTCATATTCCTCTGCCTCCTCACCATTTCCTCCGCATGACTCTCCAGGGCCGGCGGAACAGTCCGCTGCGCCCCGCGCCTCTGCAACTCGCAAGCGCAAGCAGGTCTCATTTGCGGACGAGTTCACGGCCAAAGCCCCTAGGGTGGCCTATAATTCGCGCTGACGCACCGAGCCGCGCAAAAGCGCGCTCAAGCAGCCGGCGCCGCAACGCAGAGAACCTGCGGAGGCACAAAGCAGCCCGCAGGAGTCCCTCGGCCCGCCACCACCTCCAGCCTCTCCTCCCCCTAGGCACCATAGGGCTCGCAAGGCCAAGGCTCACCGCGCGGCCCATGCAGCTCAGCGCTCACACTCGCCTGCCAAAGCGTCTGATGCAGCCTCGGACGAGCAGCGCAGTACAGTTCTCAAGGCGCACGAGAATAGAATTGCCCAGCTCAAAGAGGAGCATAGGCAGGACCAGCTCCGTATCGACAGGATACACAGGGAGCGCCTCAAGCTTCAGTTGCGAGAAGGCGAAAGCCTTTCGCATTGCGGTCAGCGTCTTTCGCCCAGGAGGCCGCGTAAACCTCATGAAGGAGGTGATGCTGCCAGGCGCTAGACCTTTGCCAGGCAGCTAGCCCTCAGCCTAAGCCTAACCTCTCCCTCTTTCCTCTTATCAGCTCCCTTTACTGCCTCATCCCCATCAGGCCATGAGGAGCGAGCCCAGTATCCTGGGCAACGCCGACGCAGACGAGGACATGCCCGCTGCTGAGGCGTACCCGGGACGACACTTAGATCTGCGCAGCATCTCGCCACCAGCCTCTCGCTTGGCTTCCTTATGGAAGCATTTGGCTGAGCGGCTTCTTTTGGCTCACCAGCAAGTCTACCGCTTTCTCAGCGGCGGCGCGAGGCGCCACGCACTCATTCTGTCTCCCACCACGGTGTACCAGCAAACTGCGGTACCCAGTGGCAAGCCACATGGCAGCTCGAGAGCGGGCCGCCCGCATGGCCACACGCGCGCGCTTACGTAGGACCTGTGCTTCACCAAGATTTGCCCACGGCCGTCAATCGCACGCTCGAGCGCTGGCATGGGCGCTGGCGCGAGGCCAACTCCCCTAACCTACTCCACATTTACCCTCAATGTGCAGCGGGGGACGGCCCCTATGATGCCCGTTTCTCACCCACCATAGGGCTAGTTACTGTTTACGTGCCTGATCAGCTTTTTCTGGACCTACTCCAATCGGGGGCCTGGGAGCAGTCCTCCCTCATCCCTCATCGTCTTTTGCAGGATGCAGCGGCTGGCAGCCCCATCCTAATAGACTTCCAGGCCATGATCCTGGTTCGGCCATTCTGCCTCCCGTTGTCCTACCTCTCTCGAATCCTCCGTCTCCCCGAACCCTAATCCCTCAGGCCATGCCGACCCCAGATGCGCAGCACCTGCCGCAGTTCGAGCACGGCGACTTCCGCTGCGCCCCCACTGAGGCAGTGCCACCACCGCCTACAGTCGTGCAGTGGCTGGTAGTGATAACGACAGGCCACATTTCGCTTTGGTCCCCATTGCCCATCAATGTAGGGCTCCTAATGGAGCAATTCCATGGGCAGGAGACCAGGCTGCCATCCTCTGCGGAAAGGCCGCGCTTTTTTCACCTCCCTATTCTACAGGAGATTGATGCACGGCCCATCCTATTTGGCACGGGCATACCCTGCCGCACCGGCCTTTCGCTGCGGGTCAACATGCGTAGCGGTAACATCCTCATCCCAATAGACTCCGCACCAGGCCAAGCATGCATCAGTCGGCCCGTCAGGAGGGTCCTCCTCACACAGATGCAAGCATAAGCCAGCTAGGTCTCACTCATATTTGGCCGTTGGCTTATGGGCTACTTCTTTTTGTTCCCTCGGCACTCCCCCCTTTTCTCAGCGCGCCCCACGCCGCCATGGTGCCCATGCCTCCTGCGGGCGGTTCCGCAGCGGCTGCGTCGGATGCGGGCGCGGCCGAGGCCAGCAGGGCGTCGCCCAACACGCGGGAGCTCTTCGGCCTCTCAGGAGACACGTACGCTGGTTCGGCATGGCAGGGCTCCCAATACACGGCCGCCGCACGGGAGTTCAAAAAGTGGTGGCCTCCCACATACCCTGGCGAGTGGAAGATGCCCAACGGCATGCTCTACCCGTTCGTGTGGAAGCTCAAGTCGCTGGACGTCATCGACGGCCAGGTCGTCGAAACCTGGGACTGGGAGTGGATCGAGACCCCAGGCCTGGCGACCATCTCTGAGGTGGAGGCCATGCTGCGGGGCCACTACAACCAGCAGCAGGCTGCCGCGCAAGAGGCCCAGGCGCGAGCGGCGGCGACAGCGGCAGGTCTCTCGGCGCTCTCGGCTGCCGCCCGCGCGGCATCCGAAAGGGCCCCGGCGCATCCGACGCTCAACCCGTCGCCCTTCGGTGCCTGAGCGAGCCGCAGAGAGTGCTGCATCAGTCAGCGCCCTGCTAGGTCGTCCTAGGCGACCTCGGCGCAACTAGCAGCGCGCCCTCATAGGTGGTGGGCTCGCCTAATACTCTCCTTTTGTCCATCTTCCCTATTCTGGTTTCTCTTTACCTCGGCAGCCCACCACCTAAACAGCTGGAGCCATGCCGCTCCAATTCAAGGTCGGTCGAGCCGTCCTGCATAGCTGAGTAGTAGGCCACGCAAGTCTAGCAGCATCCAGCCTATCCCGACATAGTGCGGCTCAGCATCTTTGAGCAGCCCCGCTAACAGTGAGGCGGCTAAACGCCGCTCACATATCTCAATTCGCAGACTCGCCACGGCTGAGTCTTCACGCATAGGTGGTGGGCTAGCACACTTCTCGGATCCTGGTTTATCGGCAGCCCACCACCTATACAGCCCAAGCCACCACATGAGCCAAACTCTAACAAAGGAGAAGCCGCGTCTCCAATTTAAGGCCGAGCCGACATGCAGTCCGCCGCAGTGGGTCCTTCAGGTACACATTCTCACTGCAACTCTTTCGGCGCCAGTCGGCACCATCTCAGGTATACATGGGATGGGCGCCCATGGTGCAACCGTCAATGCGCCGCACAGGGGCGGGGCCAGCCTAATACATACCTCGGCAGCCCACCTAGTCACTCTTTTTTCTACCGGCCCCCCCTTGGAGGGCCCGTGCAAGAGTAGTTGCCAGTCATGGGCGCGACTTTTCACTTTGCCGCGCGAGTGCGGCCAACGCGGCACTTTTTAGCAGCCTCGCTAAACAGCGATCGGCTTAAGCTCACACAGCAATTCGCAGACTCGCCACGGCTGAGTCTCCTAGGTGGTGAGCTGGCCTAATACTCTTGGTTCACCTTGGCTGCTCACTACCTAGACAGTCCTAGCCAGACTGCCACGGCCAAACCTAAGCTGTGGCAAGCAAGGACGATGCTACAGCACATCCCCGCCGAGTAACTCTCGGCTAAGGCGGCCAGCGAAGGTGCCATATATGCAGACAGGCACCATGCCCTAGTGCGTCTTGGCTGTGCGGCTGAGTCAAGGCCGCGGCAAGCATATGTGCCTCGTGGGAGGACCGCGGCACTGTGCCTCGGCTTGTCTCTTTGGCCCTCGTCCAGGTGTAGCAGGGTCCCCTTGGTCCCTGTGTGCCTGTGAGGGGCCACACGGAGGTGGGTCTCCGTTGTCTGGTCTCGGCTAGCGCCCAGGCACACCCACCTCCCCATCGCGGACGGCCCGTGCAGGCCTTTCAGCTGCAGCGGCCGCCCTGCAGCACGGCAATGCCATTCTGGCCCTCCTTCCTCCCCCCGCCTCTTCCTCCAGTCCAGCTCTCCTCCCCTGGAGGTTTGGACAGCCGCACGGCGGCCTGGCCAATTTGGCCCTCCTTCCAGCTCTTCCCTCTCCTTCAGCCGACCAAAACTTGGACGGCACACCTAGGCAGGTCTCTCCTTTTCCAGCCTTGCACTGCTCTCTGCCTCGAGGGCCGCCCTGCTATGGGCAACGAAGCAGGGCCCCGCTGATGTCTCTCTTCGCACGGCGCTGCAAACTCCTCCTCTCTCTTTTATGATTCCTCTCTTCCCCTCCCGCAGCGCCAATACCTCTCTCCCGACAGTTTTCGGGACGAGAGCGGAAGCAGCTCAGCGTCCATGCTCTCGGGCTTCTCGTGTGCAGCCTGTGCCAGTCCTGTTGGCCGCTGCGCTCAAGCTACTTGCAACGAGCTAAGTACAGTCAAAAAAAGCCTGCGCACTGACGGCCGCGCGGCGGAGTCTCCGCCGAATCCGCAGCGCGCGACCGCGGCCGCGCGCCCAGCTCTGCACCGAGCCCGCCCGTCGTGACCCACGCTCCTGGGCCCGAGACCCCGCCGAGGAAGAGGAGAGGAACCGTGGAAGCCTCGATGGGCCACGAGGAGGGGGAAGGAGGTCTCCTTCCTCCGCTCCTCCTCCCCCCGCGGTGGCCAGGGCGGCCCCGGCCTGAACGTCTTGCTGCACCCGTAGTACGCGCACGAGCCCAGCGCGTCGTCGCCGCCGCTGGCCTCGCCCAGCCTGCGCCCAGGCACGCCCGCGGCGTCCTCCTCCCGTGGGGCGCGGAGAGCGGCGCGGAGAGGGGGGATACAGAAGGGGCGTTGACCTAGGGAACCCCAAATCAGGAACGAGGCCCCTTTTTCCTACGAGTGAAGCGCCGATTTCCCATCGAAAACCTCAGGAAAATCCAAGGCAAGCTGCGAAACACTCAAGGAACGCGGAGCCCCTCCCCAACCAAAAGGGTTCCTTCTTCAGGGCCCCGACTGTACAGGGCGGAACGTGGGTGGTGGTGGCGAGGTGATGTGGGTGGCACTCCAAGGAGCGGCAGCCCAGGCACTGCGCTCCCTCTGCCGCCGCAGCTCCGGTGCCCTGCGGCCAAGGAGCGCGGGGGGGCAACACGGCGGAAGGATGAGATCTGCCATCCCAGACCCCCGACGTCATGATTTTTTCATGACGTCGACCCCCCGGGTCTCGACCCATTCCCCGCGGGACCGGTTTTTCGTCCTGAGTCGTTTTTTGACGGTCACGAGGGCCGGTAAGGGCCCCCAAAAGCCAAAAATAATGAAAAAGCTCCCGTCGTGATTTTTTCACGACGCGAGGGGGTCTGGGATCGAGGCCTCTCCCACACGCCGTGCCCACAGTCAGAGCGCCACCCGTGGCCAACGCCGAACCAAGAGCGACGGGGCCTTCTACGCTCGATCCGGAACGGCCCCAAATCCCACCACGCGCCCTTCGGTCGTGGGTGGTGCAACGAGATTCGTCTTCTCTCCCCCCTCCTTCCCCCTGCTCAGGGGAGTGGTTTACCCCTCCTCCTACCCCTCCCCTGTGCCTTGGAGGGGGGGGGGCGGGTAGTCAGAGCGCTCCAGATGCGTCAACTCTTGCTCCAAGGAGGTCCTCGGCAGCCCAAGGCGGCATCAAAGATGGCTCAAGATGGCCGAGGATTCGCTCAAGATAGCCGCGCGCAGACCTCCGGGAGGCCCCAAGACAGCCTCGAGACGGTTCCGAGTGCCCTTAGGCACCCTCCAAGATGCCCAAATCCTGTAAACACCTTGAAAAGCAATATCGCCCCAAGACGGCCCAGGAGCGCCCAAGAGACGCCCGAGAGCGCCCCAAGAGAGTCCCAAGAGGCAATGCTTGAGCCTCCTAGGGGGAACCTGAACTAGGTACTCCCCTCTGTTTGAACAATGGGGGACCCATGCAGCCCCCCGAGACCGTCTTGGGGCTCTATTGGGAGCCTCTTGGGCAATCTTGGGGTGATCTTCGGGGCCTCTTGGGCCGTCCTGGGAGCTCTGATGACTTGAGAAAAGATTATGCTGAACATGTATCTATGTATATAATGTGTAAATCTGTATATTCAGACAAATATGGCTAGGGGATTCCAGGGGGTCCGCAAAACCGTGATGTAAGTACCTGTGTTCCACTTGTCCATATTCCTCGCTGTCCGTTTTCCTTGTTCTCTCTCCTGTTCTTGGCTATCCTGCATCTCTTGTTTCACATCCGTGTCCTTCCTCTCCGCCTGGCTCCTCCCAGCTGCGTCATTTTCCCTCCTCCCTCCCCCTCGTCTCTCCTGCACGCCTTCCTTTCTCCGGCTCCCTTATGCTGGTTCGGCTTCCCAACTCTGCACGAACCCAAGATGTCCCCAAGACAACACCAAGACAGCCCACCAGGTCCCCGCGACGGCCCGAATACGACGCAAGAGGGCGCCAAGACTGCCCCAAACGCTGCCACGACGGCCCAAGAGGCTCTCAAGACGACCAAAAGACAGGGGCAATAGCGGGGATCCAAGCCGACATTCCCAGCGCAGATGCCAAGAGCCCCAGGAGGGCACCCGAAGCGCACCCAAAAAGTCCTAAGAGGCCACCAGGCGACCCCAACAAAAACCAGAGATGCCCCATCCGCCAGAAAATCCCAAGAGCCCTCCAATAACGTCCCTCAAAGGCATCATCGAACAAAAAATCCCAGCATGGTTTTGACAGGCTCTTAGGGTGTTCTCGGGCATCCTCCCTTAGGCTGCCCTGAGACCCCCTCTTGGATGCCTTGCGCGACTTCCTGGAGCCTTGTTCAGCGACTCCTGCAGCATCCACCAGGAAGTACGCTCCCATATGGTGACCCTTGCGGAATGATATCGGTCCTCATCCGATCTTGTGTGGTTGGCTTGGACTGCGCTGGAACTTAAACGTGCGCGAAGCGCGCGTGGTTCTAGTGACTATACACATTCCGAATGGAATGGGGCAACTTTAGCGGGGCCCTCTTGGGAGCATCTTGGGGCCTTCTTGGGGCGTTGAGGCCTCCGTCTTGATGCCATCTCGGGGCGTCTTGGGCCCCGCTGCGCCGCCGCTCCCGTCGCTATCGTTCGTACCCCCTGATCAGAAGGTGTTTTGGGCGGCCAGGGTGGCCGCGGGGAGGCCCAGGAGAATCCCGAGGATAGGGGGCAAACAAACCTACCTCGCTTTTGACCACCCTCGCTTCCAAGAGATACCAAGCGATGCACAACTACGGCCTGCACTGGTCAGGCCGCCTGAAAAGGAGGCGCGTGGTATGACTTGGCTTTGCCTGGAAGCGACAGCGGGGGAGGTAATTCACGCTCTGAGAGGAAGGGGGCCAACAAAAAGGCCTGTGTGGGGGGGGGGGAATCCGGGAGGGCATGCTGGCCCGTGGCCCGGGCACAGGCACTCCGGCATGAGATACACGCATCGGCGATGCACCGCCGACGTCGCCGACGCCCCGGCGACGTCGGCGTGGAGCAGATCGGGCTCCACGTCGAGCCGCATCGGCGACGCCTCGGTGATGCGGCGCATTCTTGGGAGCCCACAAAGGACGTACGCGCCCAGCTATGTACATGAACACGGCCCCTCGATCTGCGAGACCGGCCGCGTGATACGAACTTTCGGGCAATGCGTACTCTCGAAACCAGCGTGGATTCATGTACGTCCTTCTTTCGCTCCTGAGCATTCCTCCGACCCCGTCCACCCCGACCCAAGCATCTGGGAGGCCCAGACCACGGCCGTGCTTTTTGACCCCGTGCCTGGGACTGGTTCTTCACCCCGAGTCGTGTTTTGACCGTCCCGGGGCCCGGCAAGGGCCCCCGGAGGCCGAACATAGCGAAAAACCGCCCGTCGTGATTCTTGCTCCGCGCGAGAGGCTCTGGGGCGATGCTTCCCCAAAGGTCCGATGTCGTGATTTCTTCAAGTCGGGGTCCCCAGAAATCTCGACCCATTCCCCAGGACCGGTTCTTCATCCTGAGCCATTCTTTGACGGTCCTGGGGCCCGGCGAGGGCCCCTGGAGGCCGAAAACTGGGAGAAAACCTCCGTCTCGACTTTTTTAATACGTTCGTCGGGGATGGACAGAGCCACCCTTTAGCAAAACGTGGTTTAGTGAAAACGACCTCGGGCCCGAACCTGGCAGGCGCAAGCCTGGAAAATGACGGCCGCGGCGCCCTCTCGAGAAGCGAAAACGGACAATTCACTAATCGACGTGTCAGGGTAGGAGGTCTGTCCACCCCCGAGTTTGATCTCTTGAGGGGGGGATCTGGGGCGCTGCTTTTTGACGAACCAACAACACACACCCATACCCATAGAGGGGTTGGAGAGGGCTATGGGTGCGTGTTGTCGGATGGGGGTCCCCGCTCAAACGGGAGCGTTGCCCAGGGTGCGACAACCCGCACCCGCACCCATACCCATAGTCCTCCTCCCAACGACCCCCCTATGGGTATGGGTGTGTGTGTGTGTTGCCCATTCGTCACTCCCAGAGATCCGACGTCGTGATGTTTTCAATACGGGGTCCCCGGAAGTCTCGACCCACTCCCCAGGACCGCTTTTGCATCCCGAGTCGTTTCTTGACGGTCCCTGGGCCCGGCGAGGGCCCCTCGAGGCCGAAAATGGCGAAAAACCTCCGTCTCGAGTTTTTTTCGATGCGTTGGACCTCTGGGCTTCGTCGCTCGTGGACGCTTAGATGCTCATTCTGGGGACCTTCCTGGAGCCACTCGCTCCACTCGTGCGTCGAAGCTGCGTCGAAGCTGCGTCGAAGCTGCGTCGAAGCTGCGTCGAACCTGAGTCGAACCTGAGTCGAACCTGAGTCGAACTTGAGTCGAACCTGAGTCGAACAGATCCCTTAGCCGGGCCCCAGGAAGGTCCCCCAAACGGGCATCGAAGGAAGCCGCTCCCTTCCCGGCGGCCGGCGGCCTCCGCGGCCGCGGCCGCGGCGCCCGCGGCCGGGCACCGCGCGCACAGCAGCGGCAGCAGGGCCAGCGCCTCGGCGGGCGGGCGCGCGCCGCTGCCCTCCGCCGCGGCCCCCGGGGCGCTCCAGCCCGGGTCCTCATCGTCATCGTCATCGTCATCGTCATCATCATCGTCATCATCATCGTCGTCATCATCATCATCATCATCATCATCATCATCATCAGAATCCTCCTCCTCCTCCTCATCATCACCATCAGCAGCTCCAGCTGGACTCTGCTGGGTCGGGCGAGAAATGGACGACGACGACGACGACGACGACGGGAGCACAGAGGCGGCGGCCCGGTGCCCCTGCAGGGGGACGTGTGGACGAGAAATGAAAAATACGCAAAACATGCTCCCGACGAGAAGACGCAAAAGAAATACGCAAGTACGCAAAAAATCCGCAACATACACAAAATTATGAAAAACATGCTCCCGAAACAAAATACGCAACAGACGCAAAACAAATCAACAAATACGCAAAAATAATAAAGAAAATATGCCCAACGATACTCACAAAAAAAGTCCCCTGACTATTTTTGACTATTTTTGAATATTCCCCCTGTAGAGGGACAGGCCCGACTGAACGCTCCAGCGCTCCTCCCCGCTGACCTGATCACTGGATGCTGGAACCTTCCAGTCGCGAGCGACGAGATCGGTCGCTACTGGCTGTGCTTCCAATCTCGGTGTCGGCCGCGACCGATCTGCTTCCGAATCGGTTGCGACCGATCGGTCGCGACCAATCGGTCGCGATCGGTGGCGACCCGCCACGACCGATTCTGGGAACGGCCGCGACCCGTCGAGACCGATTTGGAGTGCCAATCGGTCTCTACCGATCACGACCGAAGAAAAGAGTATACAATGATCTGGGAATCCTCCTCTCGCCAGACCCCCTCCCGTTATGAACAAAAATCGCGGCGGGAGGTGTTTCGCTGTCTTCGGCCTCGCGTGAGCCCGTCCCGGGCCTCGCGGGGACGTCAGACAACGACTCGGGATAAGAAACCGATCCCAGGGAATCGGTCGAGACCTCCGGGGGTCGACGTTACGAGAAAATCATGACGTCGGGGGTGTGGGTTCCCCACTCGCCTTCCCCTTCTCCTCCCTCTTTCCCCGACCCCTCCCCCCACTCCTGGACGGACTCCTCCTCCAGCGTCCCCCGCCAACCCTTCCCAGTGTCCCCCCCCGACCCCATCCCCGAAATACCACTCTCTCCCCAGACCCTTCGGGGTATCCTCGACCGTCTTGGGTGCCTCTTGGGCCGTCTTGGACACAGTGGAAGCCCAAAAGGCGAACACGCCAAAAATATAATTCTTCCTATAGGAAATCGTCGATGTTTGCTTATTTGGGTCTCTATTGGGGTGCCTCTTGGGGCGTCTTCAGGGCCTCTTTTGGTGTTTTTTCGGGTCTCATAGGGGACTTCTTAGGGCTTCTTGGGCGCTTCTTGGAGCCTCTTGGGGTCTCTTGGGGGTCTCTTGGGTCAAAAGGCGCGAACTTCCGGTTCCTCGTCCCCGTCTTGGGCGCCGCCTTGGGGCGTTCTTGGCCCATAAGGCCCCAGGAGACCCCAAGATGGCCCCAAGAGGCCGCCAAGAGACCCCAAAGACGCCCAAGAGGCCTCTAGGACCGCCAAGAGACCCCCAAGACGTCCCAAGAGACCACCAAGAAGCGCCCAAGAGATATCCTAAGAGGCTCCGAGAGGCATCCAAGAGACCTCTGGCCCTTTTGCTTGCCTTCCTCCTCCTGCTCCTCCTTCCTCCTCCTACTCATTCTCTTCCTCCTCCTCCTCCTCCTCCTCATCCTATTCATTTTTCTTCTCCCCACTGCCTCATCCATCCTTCCAGCCTCCTCCTCCTCCTCCTCCTCCTCCTCCTCCTCCCTCCTTCGCACGGTTCGGCCACCCCCCTCTTTGCTCCCGCACTTCCCTGATCACCTCAACCCGCCTGGACGTCGTTTCTGGAGGGGCTTGTGGGTCAAAACCCTGGCCCCTGCCAGGAGGAGGAGGAGGAGAAGGAGGAGGAGGAGGAGGAGGAGCAGGAGCAGGAGCAGGAGGAGGAGGAGCAGGAGGAGAAGGAGGAGGAGGAGGAGGAGGAGGGCCCCTGCCCCCTGGCCCCCCCCTCCCCGCGGCCCCGCCACCCCCCGCCCACCCTCGGGGCACGCGGGCGCGGGCCGCCGCCGCGTCGTGCCGCCGCACCCCTGCAGAGAACGAGGGAGGAGGCAAGGCTGGAGGGGCACACGGGGGCACACACTGAAGGGGCCCCAGGACACACAAATAAATACACACAAATAAAACTATTTCCCATATTTTCCCATATTTTCTGGGTTGATGTCTTCCCCCCCACTTCCCATATTTTCCCATATTTTCTGGGGGATAGACGATTAATTGTGTCTGTGCTTTTTCCCCCCTGACACACGAACCAGACGCAAATCTATAGGCCTCGCAGATGGGGTCGGAGCAGGTGGGGTCGGAGGATCGCGCCGCATCGCCAATGCATCGCCGATGCATCGGCGATGCGGCTGCTAGAGTTTCTCTCCGCCGACGTCGCCGATGCATCGCCGACGTCGCGGATGCATCTGTGATGCGGTGCCATCATCCGACCTCATCGACTCGGACCCAATCTAGGAGGCCTCGAACAAAGATCCAGGCTTCCGAACTGTTCTGGATGTTCGTCTCCCCCTTCACTTCCCACGAATAAATCTAAATCTAGGATTCCTTACCTGTTCCGTACGAAAGACGACCGTAAAAAAGTCTCACGCGAGATCACATTGCGACCTTACGCGGGCCGCCCGCGCGACACGCCACATTTGAAGCGAGGGCGCTTACGCGCGACCTTGCGCGGGCAGCTCACGCGCCAATGTCAGCGCAAACGACCCCGCTTTTTTGAGTCGCTCATATGTTCTGGATGTTTGTTTTCCGCTCCGCGTCCCATATTTTTCCATATTGTCTGGGGAATCGGCGATTGATTATTGGTGTCTGTGTTTTGATAACTCCCCTCCTGGAAAGGATACTGCAGACAGAACACTTTTCCAAAGACTTTCACGATGCTGATGACCCCACGCGAAGGTGCCCTGGTCTCCCGGCTGTAGCACCGGGTAAGCTCCCTCCCGACCGCCGCCGCAGCTCGTCGCTGCTGCCGCCACAGACCCTAGAGGCCTCCTAGTAGATGGGGTCCGAGCAGATGGGGCCGAAGGATCGCGCTGCATCGCCAATGCATCGCCGATGCATCGGCGATGCATCGGTGATGCGTCGGTGATGCGTCGGCGATGGATCGGCGGCGCCAGCGTGGAGAACATCGGCTCCACATCGAGCCGCATCGCCGATGCATCCGCTCTGCGGCGCGATCCTCCGACCCCATCTACTCGGACCCCATCTCTGGCCATCGCTCGGACGTCTATTCCCTGTGTTTTTTTCGGTTTCGTGCGTGGTTCTTCCGCCAAATGATCAAGGATGCTCCTCGATGGTCCTCGCCGAGAAAAAATGCACACGTCCGAGCGATGCCAAGATCTAGGAGGCCTAGCAGCACCGGGCAAACTCCCTCCTCACCGCCGCCGCCGGTCGTCGCTGCCACCGCCCCAGGAAACCCCGCGCCGTCGTGCTTTCCGTCACGACGCGGACCCCCAGAGGTCTCGACCCCTTCCCTGGGACCGGCGTCTCATCCCGAGTCGTTCTTATTTATTTGAAGCCCCATGGAAGCAAAAAATGGTCCAAAACCCGCCGCTGCGATGTATTTTCTGGACCGCCGGTGCTTGGGCCGGTCCGCTCCGAGGGCGGGGCGGGGCGCAGGGCCATCGGGGCGCCCCTGGGCGCCATGGCGGGGCCTGCGGCGCGCCCGCGGGCGCTCGTCGACAGGCACCAGGCGCCCTGCGGCCAGAGGTGATGATGATGATGATGATGATGATGATGATGATGATGATGATGATGATGAATGATGATGATGATGATGATGATGATGATGATGATGATGATGATGATGATGATGATGATGATGGTGATGATGATGACGATGACGATGATGATGGTGATGATGGTGGAAATGGGGGTGACGATGGTGGTGGCGAGGATGATGATGATGATGATGATGATGATGATGATGATGATGATGATGATGAGAATGATGATGATCATGATGATGATGATGATGATGATGATGATGATGATGATGATTATGATTATCATTATCATTATCATTATCATTATCATTATGATTATGATTATGATTATGATTATGATGATGATGATGATGATGATGATGATGATGATGATGATGATGATGATGATGATGATGATGATGACGGTGGTGATGGTGATGGTGATGGTGATGGTGATGGCGATGGGAATGGTAGTCATGATGATGGTGGCAATGACCAGCCTGTTCAAGATTGCGATGATGGTGAGGATAACCATGAGGATGATGTGGGCGGGGAGGGAGGGGGGGAGCGGGGAAACACAGACCTCGAGGCATGGAAAAGTAAAGACGGGGAGTTTTTCGTTGTTTTCTGGTCCCGGCGAGAGGGGTCGAGACTAGATGGGGTCGACGCCATGATAAAATCATGACGTCGGAGGTCTGAGGAGGGAGGGGGGGGGGCTGGGCCAGGGGCATTTTCTCCCGCATTCTCGTGGAGGCTTCGACGCCTTCCACCAGGGGACCATCATCGGCCTCGATGCGCCCAGCCCCGGTGGACTGAGTTAGATGTGTGCCAAGGCTGCGGACTAGAACGGGGATTCAGACCCCCGACATCATAATTTGTTCGTGCCGTCGACCCCCAGAAAAATCGCCCCCTTCCCCGGGACTGGTTTCTCATCCTGAATCGTATTTGACCGTCCCGAAGCCCGGTAAGGGATCACAGTTGCTGAAAATAGCGAAAAAATCCCGTCGTGAAAATCCGCCGACCCTGTCGGCGTGTGTGAGACGCTTTCGCCCGCGTGGTCGCCGCCATCCCTCCTGCAGCAATCCACTCCAGCCACTACGCCACATAACATCGTTGACATGGAGGTTACGGCGAAGCGATCCACTCCAGCCAATACGCCACATAACATCGCTCACATGGAGGTGAAGGCGAAGCCCTTTTCTTGGCTCCCTTCCCGGGGCGGGGGGGGGTCCCAAGGGGCGGGTCCTGGGGGGGGGGGTCCCCGGGGGTGGTCCCCGGGGGGGGGGGTCCCATAGGGTAATGTGCCCCCACATCCCCGCCCTGGCCCCAATCCCGCCGGCCCTGGCTCCCGCCCCGCCGGCCCTGGCTCCGGACCCAATCCCGGCCACGGCCCCGCCCTGGCCCTGGCCCTATAGGACTGGGGCCAGGGCCGGGGTCAAGGCCGGGCCGGGGACGGCCAGGGCCGAGGCCGGCGGCCCCGGCCCCGGCCCCAGCCCCAGCCCTGACTCCCGGCCCGCTCTGGCCCCGGCCCTGGCCCAGGTCTTGGCCCTAGTGACCTCCAAATCTAGCGACACCTCCGTGGCCTCCCAGATGCCCAAGATGCCGAACCTAGCTCCGAAACAACGAAGCCTGGAAGTCGCCTCCCCAGGAGGGCTCCACGACGCCCCATGGTCCTGATAGGCAACCAGCGTCGTCGTCAGCATCGTCAACATCCTCGCCATTATCTCCCTCCTCCTCCTCCTCCCTCCTCCTCCTCCTCCTCCTCCTCCTCCTCCTCCTCCTCCTCATGATCGCCACGCTCTACTCGCCCCTGCCCTTCCTTCGTGCCCCCCCCCCCCCCGCGACCCTGCTCGCCTCACTCTCCTCCTATTCGTTCCCCCCCTGTGTCCCTACTCCTCCTCATCCGCCTCTTCCTCCTGTCCCCTTCTTCATCTTCCTCCCCATTCTCCGCACCCTCCTTCCCAACCTCAGGGTCGGCGGCACTGGCCGCAAGGCCTTCGCAATAGCGAAAAACTCCCGTCGTGTTTTTTTCATGTCTCGAGGGGGTCTGGGGACTGAGGGGTTGGAGGGAGCGGGGAAGAGGGAGGGGGGGGGAAAGGAGGGGCAGGGAGGGAGGGTTGGAGGGCCGGAGGGACGATGAAGAGCGGGGCATCTAGAAAACCGTAATTACTTGAGCAGGGCCCGACCGTCCAAGCATTCCTGCAGGCCTGCCACGCCATGTTTTTTCTAAACCCCCAGACAATGCTCTTATAACCCGATGTGTTAAAACGGATCAGGTCTCAACCAATAATGTTCTAATTAAGAACATGTCGTGCAAACCGCAGAAAGGATCTCAGAGCATTCTTTGGTGGGGCTCTAAATCCAGGAGATCAGACGTCGTGAAGTGTTCCCTGCGGAGGTGCACAGAAGTCTCGACCCACTGCCCAGGATCGGCCTTCCATCCTGAAGCGCTTCTGCTGACGGCCCCAGGGCCAATCATGCCGAGAACTGTGAACAAAAACCTCCGCCTTGATTTTTGCCACTATACGTATTGGACCCCCAGCGATCCGACGTCGTGGTTTTTCCACACGGGGCCCCCGGAAGTCTCGACCCATTCCCTATAGGACCGGCTTTTCCCCCTGCATGAGTCGTTTCTTGACGGTCCCGGGGCCCGGCGAGGGCCCCTCGAGGCCGAAAAATACCCTATCGGGAAGTTTGGCCAATGACCCAGCGAAGTATCAGTCCTTCCCGATGTGGGCAGAGCTGCAATGCCAGAAGGAGGCCCTAACTAAAGTGGCATCTTTTGGCAATTGTCCAAAATACCCGGTAGTGAGTACCCGCTACGGTGCCGCTGAATTGTGCGGGGACCGACGAAATGTTCTCAGAACGCAAGAATATATTCGAATAGCAAAAAAGCCGATCCATTGAACCAGGACGGCCGGCCGCGGCCCGAACTGTCCTAGTAACATTTCGTGCACCCACGAACGGTTCTTAGAACAGTCCCCGGTGGCCCTATCAGATGACAGCCAGAACGCCTCGCCACTGCTCGAATGGAATCCAACAACAACACACTACGGGAAACTTTGGCCCGATTCCGGCCGCTGGGGGCCCGCTCCGGGCGGCGAAGGCCCGATTCGCCCGAGTCTCGATGCGCGCCCGGCTCGATCCGCCCGGGGCTCGGATCGCCCGGCCCGATCCGCCCGGGCCTCGATTCGCCCAAAGTCAGTCCGCCCGGGCCTCGATCCCCCCCGTCCCATTTCCACCAACCGGACCTGCCGTCACCCGAAAAAAACACCAGCTATGGCAGACCTGGTTTAGTGATTCTGGCCAATTCGAGGGCTCCGGGGCCCCACCACTAACCGGGTCCCCTTACCAGGGGTCCTGGCCATACCCGAAGATAGTAGAAGTCTGTTTGGATGAGGACCTCTCAGGGTGGGACCAGAGAGCCCCGACTGGGCCCCCCGCTCGGCCCTTAAAGCCAGCTGCGACTTCCGGGCCCCCCGTCCAGACGACACGGCGACGACGTCGTTGCCGACGGCGACACGACGCCGTCGAGGCAACGAAGATAAAGACGGCGGCGACCGCGACGGCGGCCTCGGCGGCGACGACGACCACGACGACTAAGACACCGGCGCCGACAACGACGACGGGCATGGCGCAGCGCGCGCGCGCGGCGACGGCGCGCGGGGAAGCGCGCCCCAGCCCCTTGAAGGCAGCGCTCAGGGTGCCAAGGAGGCCCTTGGACTTGCCCGCCGCCTGGCCGCCGCCCTCGTCGTGTCGTCGTCGTGGTCGTCGTGGTCGTCGTCGTCGTCGCCGACGTGTTGGGTCGTGCTGCCGTCGACGTCACCGCCGTGCCGTCGGTCGACGGCGTGCCGTCGTGTCGTCGACGGCCTCGTCGGATCGTCGAAGATGTTCGGCCACACGCAAGAGTGGTCCTAGGCAGGAAAGTCCTCTTGTGCGCGCAATACCTGGGGGACGCGGGGTGGCCGAACGAAGGCGCGCGCTAGCCGCTGCTACCGCGTCGCGTTCCGCGGTCGGGCAGGACCCCATTGGGCCCGCACCAAAGGTGCCTCTAGCGAAAATTAACTCTTGCATCTACTCTCAGAAGCTCCCGTGGTGCGCTCTAACCAGACATTCGAGGCGAATCCAGCCGTGGCGACGAGGGCCTCCGAGGATGCCGATAAAAGGGGGGAACTGGCGAATGGAACCAATATGGGCACGGTAGGTTCGTGCGGCGTCGGCGCGCGCAAAGTGTTGTGACACCGTATCCATCATTCAACCTTGAACCAATCGCGGCCACGATCGTTCAAGGTTGAAATCCGTCGGGTCCCGTCCTGATACCGTGTCCCTCAGTGCTTTCGCGCCGTTCTATCATGCGACATTCCTTTTTGAACGCCTTTGCCGGCGTCGCTGGCGCACCATCGCCGCATGAACCCACCATACCGTGTCCTCCTCTGAGTTGTCGGATCGTCGACGATGTGCCGTCGCTGGGCTTGCCCGGAGCCTTGTACTTGGCGGCGGCGCCGAGCGCGGACTTGGCGGCGGCGCTGAGGCCGCTGCGCCTGCAGCCGCCAGGGCGGCCCCTCCTCCGCCAACACCGTCCGCCATCCCGTCGTCCCTGTCCGCCTCCTCCGGCCCTCACGCCCTCCTCCCTCCTGCTGGTGATTACCACCGTCATCATCGTCGCCATTTCCTCCTTCATATCATCATCATCATCACCACCACCACCATCATCATCATCATCACCATCATCGTCTTCATCACCGTCATCATCTCCACCACCACCAACATCATCATCAGCATAATCAGTGCCATCATCACCATCATTTTCAACAACATCACCATGAGCAACAGCATCATCAGCATCACCAGCAGCATCGTCAGAGTCATGGTGCTGATCATCATACTCATCATCAGCAACAACATGACCACCACCAGCGTCATGCAAAGCGTCATCATCACCAACATCACCATCCGTACAAACATCGGCAACAACACTATCAGCAACATCACAATAATGATCATCATCAGCAACATCATCATCTTCATCGTTATCATCATCACCGTCATCACACATCATCACAATCTTCATCATCACCACCACCACCGTCATCATGATAATGACCAGCATCATCAACAACACCATTATCATCATCAACAGCAGAGACACACCCATCAACCGAATCATCATCCATAACACCATGGCCATCATCGTCCTCATCCTCATGATCGTTACCATGGCCATCAGCAGCGGGATCAGCATCAGCATCAGCGACATAATCATAATCATAGCCATCAGCAGAAACGTCGTCGTCATCATCATCATCATCATCATCATCATCATCATCATCAACGTCCAAATCAACAGCAGCACCGTCAGCATCATCATCATCATCATCATCATCACCATCATCATCATCAGCATCGACATCCGCATCAGCACCACCAACATTACAATCACCATCACCACAATAATCTTCACTATGACCATTGCCATCGTCATCGCCGACATCAGCAGAAGCATGCTCAGCATCATCATCGTCGTCATCCTCATCAACATCGTCGACATAAACAACATTATGATCATTGTACTGATGATCCGCCGACCCCTTGTGGGTCTCTAGGCGAATGAGATTGTTCCCCCCGTCATCCCCCCCTGGGAACTTCAACCCAGCAAATTGATGCCCCCCCTGGCACCGGGTGGCCCCGGACCGAACTCACCCGGGGCCCGGACCGAACTCACCTGGGGGGGCCTGGCCCTCCCCGGGTCCCCGTTGGAGCGCCAAGACAGCCCGAGGCCTTCGAAGAGGCCCCCCAGACGTTCCAAGATGGCCCCTACTCGCCGAAATATCGCTCCAAGCCACCCAAGATGGCCTCCACGCGGCTCAAGATGCTTCCAAGATGCCCCAAGAGGCCTCGAACAACCTCCCCCTGAGGACCGTCAGAAGCCAAAATCGCCCCATTCCCTCCGGGAGAACATAAATGTTTACCAGATTCGCCTCCGAGGCTTTCACAACGTCCTAGACGGGCCAGGAAGCCCCGGGGGCTCCAGGACGGCCCATGATTTTTTGCGGCTCGGCTCCAGCGGACAGCCACGCCCCAGGCTGGGGCAGATCTGCGCTGCAAACGGCAGCGCCCCTTCAGCACTCCGAACTCGCCGCTGGCCTCCGCCTTCGGCTCGTTCTCGACGGCGGCACCTCGCCGCTCTGCACGGCTCCGCTGGGCATTCCCTGCTTCGCAGGTGAGTCCATCTCCGCGTTGATCCGCACTCCGCTCTGGCTCGCCGTAAGCTCGACGCCCGACTCCTCCGCGCTGGGCTTCCTCTGCCTAACTAGCAGGTAAATCCTGCTCCGCGCCGGCCTGCGCTCCGCTCGGGCTCGCTGCTGTCCCGACGCCCGTCTCCTCGGCCCGAGATGGCGCGCTGCCGTTGGCCGCGCCCCCATCCTCCACCAGCTGCAGCTCCGCAAGAAAGCTGGCGACGTAACCTCCCGAATTAGCCGCCAGGCTACAGACCGCGCCGCCAGAGACCTCTGGCGGCTTGGCCCCGACGCCCAGCGACGGGACGGGAGGCCCCCCTGCCTTCTGGCTCGAGGCTTCACTGCCAGCAACATGCACGACGAAACCTTCCATGTTGGCCGCTGAAGCAGCACCCAGCGGCGGGGCGGAAGGCAAGAGGAGCCATCTCGGTCCGCCGCCGCGCTTCCAAGCGAGAACTCGCTCTGACTGCCGCGGATTAGCGGTATCCCTTCGTCCCCAGGGGCAGCGGCCCCCTGAATAGGACATCGTGAGCCAAAATGGCTACGGAGGACGGCCCAAGATAGCCCCAAGACGATGACCAAAGAAACCCCCAAGCCGGCCGAAGAAGGCTCCCAGAAAGGGCCCAGAAGCGGAACCCGACCAGAAATTTCGACCCGTCGGCCCCAAGAAACCCCTAGGTTGTCCCAAGAAACGCCTAAGAAGCCCCAAGGGGCCCCCTGGGAATCCCAAGAGATCCCCCCAACGGCCCACAAGACCTCCCCGGGAGATCCCTCAGATGCTTAAAAACTGGCTAACACGCCCCCAAGAGCCCTCTCACGAGACCCCATAAGCCATCCGAGTGGCCTCAAACCCACAACCCCGTTCGCGGTCCGGGTACCCGCACACTGCCTCCAAATCCAAGGTGATACCATGCGTTCTGGGGGTGCCAGGATTGTTCCGAACGGCCTCCGGAGGCTTTCCTCAGTTTTCAGTTTTCAGTGTTCTCAGTTTTCCTCCTCCACCTTTTCCTTTTCCTCCTCCTCCTCCTCCTCCTCCTCCTCCTCCTCCTTCTCTTCCACCCCCTCCTCCTTATCCTCCTCCACCTCCACATGCCCTTCCTCCTCCTGTCCGCCCCTGCGGCCCCGAGCACCGACACAAGGCCCCAGGACAGCAATAGAAGGTCCCCGACTAGATCACGGGGTCGGCGGATGTGGCGTAAGCCTGTATAAGCATCATCATCATCATCATCATCAGCATCATCACCACAATCAGCATCATCATCATCAGCATCATCATCACCATCATCATCGTCGTCGTCGCCAGCATCATCATATTAATCCTCAATATCACTATCATCAGCATCAGCATCATTATTATCCTCATCATCATCAGCATCGCCATCGCCATCGCCATCGCCATCATCATCATCATCATCATCATCATCATCATCATCATCATCATCAACATCATCATCATCACCACCATCATCATCATCATCATTATCATCATCATCATCATCATCATCATCAGCATCATCATCATCATCATCATCATCATCATCACTATGACTATCACCAGCATCATCATCAGCATCGTCATCGCCATTATCATCAGCATTGTTACCGCCATCCTCATTATTCTCATCATCAGCATCATCGCTATCAGCAGCCCCCTTCCTCCCTCACTCCTCCCAAGCTTCCCCCCTCCTCACAGCCTCACAAGATCCACGAAGGTGCAGCCATAGCTAACTCCTATTCCCTCTCTCCCCCACCCCGCACCAACCCTCTACCTCGCCATCATCCCCGCATCACCATCCTCACAAACACTTCAGTTCTTGATCCTCCCCCCTTGTCTTTCTGTCTCGATCGTGCAAGATGTTCGAACTTACACGTGACCTCCCGTCTTAAGTGTTGCATTGGCTTCAGTACTGCTGTACGCCCCATTCAAGGGCCAACACTTGGGTCACGAAGCTGCACAGCATCAATTGTCACTCCTACGCTATATGCGAAACTTCTGGCACCACCCGGTGAATACGCGATCATAACCGCAAGCCGCTTCACAGCCAGACCTACGCTGGGCCCCCTCCACGCAGAGCCTGATATTACGTAGCCCCCTCGCCGTCCTCCCCCATCACTGCCATTCCAACTCTGGAGCCAGCGGTCGGTACTGGCGAGGGGACGTGTGGTGACTTCCGTAGCTGACCATATCTGGTCCTCATTGGATGAAGAATTGCCTGTCTGGCCATATGTTCGCAACCTCGACACCATAACGCAGAAGCATCGGCACAACATGTGTCATCCTCCTGCGTTGCTGCACCGCGTGGATCGCTCAACCTCGGTCGGCGGCTGCTGTTGCTCCCGCTCGAGCGCCCTCGCCACCAATGCGGGGGGCAATCCTCGGCACGGAGGAACGGGGTCTGGCGGGAAGCGAGCCCTGGGCCCTGGCCTTCCTCTGGGACCAGCTCTTCATCCCGAGTCGTTGCCTGACGGCGCAAAGGCCCTGCAGGGCCGTCCGCTCGGAGCAGAGCTGAGCCTTCGGATCTGAAAACGAGGCTCGCATCCACTCCGAGCTTCGGGACACCTCCGGATCAGATCCGGGCCTCTGGATCTGAGAATCAAGGTAGCCATCGGCAGGATCTCAGGGGAGATCCTCGCAACCACAGGATGGGAGCCCGAAGCTCTACCTCTTCCTCTTCCTCCTCTCCTCCTCCTCCTCCTCCTCCTCCTCCCCCTTCTCCTCTTCCTCCTCCTCTCCTCCTCCTCCTCCTCCTTCCTCCTCCTCTCCTCCTCCTCCTCCTCCTCCTCCTCCTTCGAGAAGAACCTCTGGACCCCTTTGCCTCACGGCGAGGTTCGCGCCCCTGCGCCTCCCGCGGGAGGCGCGGCGAGACATCGCGCTGCGCACTGCCGGAGGTGGGAGGGCAGCGGGGTGCCGATGCCGCTCCTCCACGGGCCGCTTCCCGGGAGGCGTTCCGACCAGGAGCTCGAGGCCGCACCCCGCCGCGGCGACGACAGAAGGGCGGCGGCAGCTCCTCCACTGGCCGCTTCCCAGGAGGCGTTCCGACCGGGAGCTAAAGAGGCGCACCCAGCCGTGGCGACGGCAGACGGGCAGCGGCAGCTCCTCCTCCTCCCCAGGGCGCTCCCAGAGAGCCTCCTGGCCAAGAGCTCGAGGCGCACCCAGCCTTTGGCGACGACAGACGGGCATAGCGGCAGCGGCTCCTCTCCCTCCCCCTGACGGAGGGGCAAGCTACCCCAGCGCGGTTCGATGAGAGGAGGACGGCTAGTGACAACGCGTCCTCCTCCTCCTCCTCCTCCTCTTCTTCCCCTCCTCCTCGTCCTTCCCGTACTTGTCCTCCTCCTCCTCCTCCTCCTGCATTCCGAGGTATTCCTAGGGATACCTAGGAACACCGACAGGCGGGACAAGGGCAAGAGCACGGCCATGTGCACCGCAGTGTTTCCTTACAAGGGAACGTGGCCGCCCGGACCAAACATGCAACCGGTATTGAGGCGAGAGCACGATTTCGGAAGAACGTGGACGACTATCGAAACCGGGTCCTGCGCGAGATGGCGTAGCGACCTTGCGCGGCGACTTGCGCGGGCCGCCAGCGCCGCACGCTCCCTTTGAGACTAAGGCGTTTGCGCGCGACCTTACGCAACCAACTTACGCGCCGATGTCGGCGAAGAGGACCCGCTCTTCTCGCGTCGCTCACGTGGGGAAGTCTCCAGCGAGCCTGCTGCAGGCACGCGGGCGGTCTGGGGCGCACCGCCCCCCCCGTGCAACTTCTTGCTGGTCCTTTGGAACCATGTGTGACCCCCCCCTTGGCGAGACGCCCTTTCGGATCATGGAAGCACACGCACACCCCCAGTCCTCACTCCCCACGTGGACGACCCCGAGTGGGCTGGGCACACCTTCAGCAACCCATCTGCGGCAAATCATGGGGGCCTCCCATGGCGTCTTGCTAGCCCTTGCGAGTCGCCACTGGCCGAAGCCAACCGACGCTGACTGACGCCAACCGCCAACCGACGCCAACCGACACCGACCGCCAATCGACGCCAACCGCCAACTGGCAACCGACGCTTGCCGACGCCAGCCGCTAGCCGACGCCAGCCGCCAACCGCCAACCGCCAACCGACGCCGACCGACGCCAGCCGGCGCCAGCCGATGCTAGCCGCCAGCTCCTCCGTCCGTCCGCCCCCGCGGCGCCAAGACGGGGGGCCCGCGCGCGCGCGGCCCCGCCTCTCCATCTTCTTCTCCGGAGCGGGCGCGGCGGCCTGCCAGGGACCCGCACTCCCGGCGGGGGGGCGGGCCGGGCGGCTACTGCGCCTGGAAGCGAGCGCCACCGACCCTTTCGTTTTTTGTTTGTTTCCCTCTCTCACTCTGTCTCTCGCTCTCTCTCTCTCTCTCTGTCTCTCGCTGTCTCTCGATCTCTCACTCTTTCTCTTTCTGTCTCTGTCTCTCCCTCTCTCGCTAGCTCCCTCTCTCTCTCTCTTTCTATTCTCTCTCTCTCTCTCTCGTTCTGGTCTCTCGCTCTCTCTCCCTCTCTCCGTCTCTCGCTCGCCTCCCTCTGTATCTCTCTCTCTCTCATCCTCTCTCGCTATCGCTCTCTTGTGTTTGATTTCTCGCTCTCTCTCTCTCTCTCTTGCTAGATGACGTTCTCTCTCTCTCTCTCTCCCTCTCTCGCTTTATTGCCATTATCTCTCTCTCTCTCTCTCTCTTTACATGACCCTCTCTCTCTCTCTCTGTTTATACATATATATATATATATATATATATATATATATATATATTCGCTGGCCCAACGGGCCAGAAGCGTGCTAAGATCTCCGGTGACTGCTTTACAATCTTTCTACTTCGCGCGCGCGGGGCGGCCCCTGGGGGCCCCCGGGCGGAAAGTAGCCCGGCAAGGTCCCGAGAGAGTCCCGGGAGGAGTCACCAGGGCGCTCCAGCAGCGCACCAACGCGGCTCCGAGACGTCCCCGAGAGCCCCAAGAAGGGCCAAGAGGCTTCCAAGAGGCCCCCAAGATGCTACATGAGGGGTCCGAGATGCCACAAGATCGCTCCAAGACGCCCACGATGGCCCCCAGACGCCCCAAGAGGCCTCCAAGAGCACTCCCGAGAGGGCCCCAAGAGGCAAAATTCATTTCTTTTCCTTAGGTTTTGGAGAGATTTTGGCGTTTCCACCTTTTCGGCTTCACGACACCCCAAGACGGCCCAAGAGGCCCCCAAGACCGCCCCAAGAGGGCCCAAGAGGCCCCCAAGAGGGCCCCAAGACGGCCCAAGAGGGCTCCAAGACGGCCCAAGAGGCCTCCAAGACGGCCCAAGAGGGCCCCAAGAACGCCCCAAGAGGGACCCCAGGGGGGGAACACGAAACAATATTTCGAGCCCTCGGCCCTCAGAAGTCCCCAGGAGGCCCCAAGAGGCCCCTAAGAGGCCCCAAGAGGCCCCCAACAGGCCCTCAGGAGGCCCCCAAGAGGCCCCCAAGCGGCCCCAGGAGGCCACCCAAATGCCCCCCCGAGCACGCAAGCAAGTGCCAGCGACGCTACACTATGGGCCGGCGGAATGAGCGAAGCGATTCAATATATATATATATATATATATATATATATATATATATATCCCGCTCTCTCTCTCTCTCTCTCTCCCCCCTCGCTCATGATATATGTACATTGTGTGTATCTAGGCATACCTGCGTAACTAGTTGTGCACGAGGCTGCGAAAGGGCTTCGCGCCATGCATCTTGACATCTCACATCTCGCACACAAGCGAAATTCGAGAAAGAAGGCAAGAGAGAGAGAGACGGAGTGGGAAAGGGAGGGAGAGAGTGACGGAGAGGAAGAGAGACGGAAAGATAGAGAGATACCAATTATACTTTTACCGTGAAGCCAGCTGGGTCAGCCTTGGGTCGATCTTGGTGGCCGCTTCGGCGGTCTCGGACGACCGAACGACCGAGGCAGCGGGCATCCACGAATCTGGATGGTTCCTATGTTTGTAAAGCGGCCAAAAACGACCGCCTAAAGAAGCCCCCCTCTCCCGTTTCGCTCCCTCCCCCCCCCACTAAAGAGGCCTAGGGACACACACACACATACATATAGGCACAATACTAGGATGCTCCATGTTGCAATATTTTCTGGATGCTCGTCTTCCCGATCCACATCCCAGAGTTTCCACCTTTTCCTGGGAATCGACAATTATGTGCGTATTTGTGTTTTGGTTCCCCCCTGACTTGCCTCCAATGCACTTCCGAATTGTGGTCTTATCGACATCTGCGGACGTCCAGCAGCCGCGCTTGCCTCCTTCGCGCCGGCGCCCTTCTTGGCGCCGCTCCGGCCGCCACGGCCGCCCTTCTTCTTGATGACATCATCGAGCGACATGTCCTGCGCCGAGGTGCGTCGTCGTCGAGCGTCCTCTTCGTCCTCGACCATCGTTGTGGCGAGGTACGTCGTTTGACTGATGGCGTCGCAGTCGCCCTCGCGTTCTGATAACGTCGCCGAACGTCATCCTCTTCGCTACTCTTTCCCATCCCGACCATCCTCTTCGTTACCAACATCACCTTCCTCATCGTCAAAATACTTCTCCTGCCCGTGCTCATGATGATGCTGCTCATTCTCATCCGTCTCCTCCTGGTCCTGCGTATCAGAAACCTAGGCATTGTCCCCCTCCATCGTCATTCCTCCTCGGTTCTCGTTGTCCTCATCCTGCTCCTGGATGCTCCAGGCTCCATGGAACGCAGGTGCGTGGCAATCCTTCGGCAACGCGAGTCTGACTAATATCCCACACGCCGCTGACTCCTTGGCGCAACACGCCCTCTGGCCCTCTCCACACGACTCTATTCGAACTTATCGGCTGCAGTGCTCATTGGCACATTGAGGCGTAATAGAACGTCCAATGCTGTAGCAGGGGTTCCGTAAAGCTCTTAGGGCCCCCCCCCACGCCTCCTTGTGTGCACTGGTGCCCGTCCCGAGTTCCTGGGCGCGCGACGCCTCTCCGCGGCCTGCCAAGACTTTCCCAAAGCTACCAAGACGGCCCATGATGGCCACCAAGGCCGCCAAGATGATCCGACACCATTGCCCCAAGAGGCACCCAAGAGCCCCAACGTGGCTGGGAGAGGCACACCCAGGACGCTTTCCGCAAGGGGTTTCAAGTGGGCAGGTACCGACCGTCCAAGCATTCCTATGCGCCTACCACGAAATCTTCTTAGACCCTCAGAATGTTCGAATAACAGAAACAATGTTCTTAGATGCGTTCAAACAAGACAGACTCTACCAGAAATGCTCTAAGAACATTTCGTGCAGACCACAAACGTTTTTTGAACATTCTTCGCTGGGCCTATAGGTCAGCCACGACGTTTCGCCACTGCTTGATTCAAGGTTAACTCCCGCACCCCGGGAAACCAACAAGTTCCGATACCGCTACTCCCCAGACCTCTCCCGGGTTGCGTTCTGACCAGAACACAGAAGCTCGAAGCGAATCCGGCGGCGGCGACGAGGGCCTCATGAGGCCTCCGAAGGTAGCGAATGGGAAGAGGGCGGAGAGGTAGCAGCATGTGCACCTTGTCCTCTTCAAAAGTTCTTTGTTGAAGGGGCCCTGGGACACACACAAAAATACACACAAATAACAAGATTCCCTACATTTTCCTAATTTTTTGTGGTTTTCGCCTTCCCCCCCACTCCCCAGATTCTCCCCTATTCTCCTGGAAATCGACGAATCACTGTGTCTGTGTGTTTTCCTCCCTCCCGATCTGTGTCGCTCCCATGGGGTGCCCTGCCCTGGGCCATCCGCCCTTGCAGCGGCCGCCGGCCAGGAGGAGCGGGAGAGGGAAGGGCTATCGCTATCGATCGCTATCGCTATCGATATCGATCGCTATCGCTATCGATCGCTATCGCTATCGATATCGATCGCTATCGCTATCGATAGCGATAGCGATAGCGATAGAGGGAAGGGAGGGGGCCCCAGGGCCCGAGGGCAGCGGGCCCCGGACCCCCGAGCGGTCTCCGACGCCCCCCTTCTCGGGCCCCGGGAGAGGGGGCCCAGGACGCGACGACTCCGAAGGAGCCTCCGGGGCCCGTACCCATCGGTCGGAAGAAGTAGGTAGAAACATGAAGTAGGGAGGCGTTGGAAATAGATTGGGTTTCCGCCCGCCTCCTGAAGAGGAGGGAAGAGGGCGAACCACTCGACTCTTGACGTAGGAAGGCGCTCAAAGTAGATTGGAATCTGGGAATCCAAAAATACCTACTTTCAACGACCGATGGGTAGCCCTCAGGACTCCTCTTCCTCCATGATCACTTGCCCCGCTTGCCCCACGTGGGCCCCCGCCGCCTCCTCCCCCTGCTCCTCCTCCTTCTCCTCCTTCATTCCTTCGCCTCCTTCCTTCCTTCTCCTTATGAAGAACGTGTCCCTGTCGCACCCCGAGGCCATTTTTTAGGGCGGGCCGGGCGTTTCGCTTGAGACTTCCTTACCATTTTGACCCTGAAGCTTAACCATTGATAACAGCTTCACAGATGGAGGGCGGGTGGTTTTCAAAATGTGGCTCTCGCATTAGCGCCGCGCGCATTCGTTTTTGACATGTGCAAGAGTTTCGAGGATTGAGGGCGGGTGGTTTTCAAAATGTGGCTCTCGCATTAGCGCCGAGCGCTTTCGTTTATAACACGTGCAAGAGTTTCGCGGATTGAGGGCGGGTGGTTTTCAAAATGTGGCTCTCGCATTAGCGCCGCGCACAAATCGGTTTTCCTCAAGACCTTCACGGATTGAGGGCGGTTCCTTTCCAAAATGGGGTTCTCGCCTTAGCGCCGCGCACATTCGCTTCAACAAATTACTAACTAAAAGTCTCACGGGTTCCCATGATCAACGTACCAGAGATGACGTTTAGGAAATATCTCGGATTATGAGGGTGCCGCAATTACGTTCACTCGCGGTGTTGAAGTCCCAAGAATGGCGTTCTGACACGATTCAGGATCGTTAAGACGCAACAGTAAGGCTGATCCGTGGCGTTGGAATCCCGAGAACAATGTTTTGGCATGTTTCTGGGTTTTTTGAAACGGTTGTCTTCCCACGAGGCAGTTCCCTCAGTGGAATTGAACCCTTGCAGGGGCCTATGAAGAGGGACCTTGGAGGGAGGGTTTACTCCAACATCGTTGATGACTCTTGGTTTACACTGGTCCTCCTCCTCCACCTCCACCTCCACCTCCACCTCCTCCTCCACCTCCTCCTCCACCTCCTCCTCCTCCTCGGGAATAAGAGGACGCAGTTCCTGCCGCCCATCTGCCGCCCTCCTCCCCTCCCGGTCTCCCCCCTCCTCCCCCGCTGGCCGTCGCCCCCTCGCCGTCTGCTGCCCACACCCTCCCCCGAGCAGGAGCGGACACACGCGAGACTCGCCATCGCTCGGACGTCCATTCCCTGTGCTTTTTTCGATTTCGTGCGTGGTTTTTTCGCCAAATGATCAAGGATGCTCCTCGATGGTGTTCGCCGAAGGAAGAATCCACACGTCCGAGCGATGCCAAGGAGAGGGACCCCCTCGGCAAGAGCGCCCTTGGGGCTCCGGGCGCCGCTTCCGCTGGGGCGGGGGTGGATGCCAGATCCAGGCGCGCCACCACGAGCGGCGAGCACGTCTCGGGCGGGCGGTAATTTACCAGCCTGGAACATGTCCCTATCCCTATGCTGGGCACCTCCTCATCACGATGCCAATCTTAGGGATTCCCTTATTTTTTGAGGGCGCACCCCTAAGATTGTCATCGCCTTTTGGCGTGGCAATATCTTAGGGATAGGGATAAGTTCGAGGCTGGTCAGTAATGGGGGGTGGGCCAAATCCGGGGTTGAAGGCATTCTCCATGGGCCCTTCCACCCCTTCTTTGGGAGCCAGCAGGGGCCCAAAAGGGGCCCCAAAGTGCCCCTCGAGGGCCCTTTCCGCCCTCCCCCCTCTCTCTATATATATATATAGATATATATATATATATTATATATATATATATATATATATATAGATGTATACATATAGATATGTATATATACAAATGCATGTATACATCTATATATCTATGTATATATATATACATATATATATATATATATATATATATATCGCCCGTCAACTCCCAATGCCATCCGCTCGAAGATCCGTGTCCGCACCCTCGCGGCCCGGGCTCCTGGGCCGCGACCCCGCGGAGGCGCAATCGCACGAGTGCGCTCCGTGCGGGGCACCCGCGGCAAACGCCCCGCATCCGCGGGGTCGCGGCCCGGGGGCCCGGCCCACGAGGCAGCGGAAACACACACACACACACATATAGATAGATGTTTTTCGCCCACGACGCAACCCAGACCCCCGACGTCATGATTTTTATCAGGTGGCGCCCCCGAGATCCCGACCCACTCCCTGGGACTGGCTCTTCGTTCTGAGTCGTTGCTCGACGGTCCCGGGGGCCGACAAAGGCCTCCAGAGGCCAAACATCGCAAGACACGGTACGCTGTTTTTTGTTTGAGGCGAGGGGGTCTGGAGTGGGCCCGCGCCTAAGTGCTTTTGAATGGATTCTGGCACGGGCAAGTTCACCTGCGTGCCATTTCGCTCCGCCCCCCCCCCCGCACACCTCCTCCGCCGCCGTTCCAAGCAGCGCTGGGCGCGCCTTGCGTGAGGCGAGCCCCGCCTTGCCTACGTGAGTGCCGCGCGGGGGCGCCGAAAAGGCGTGCAAGCGAGACCCGCCCTGCGTGAAGTCCGCACTCCCGCTCGGGCCTCGCTACGCCGCACCCCCCCCATGCGAACAGACTCTCTGGCGTCTACTGAAAAGCGGCGTCCATGGGGAGACAACAGGGTACCAACACCGCCACTCCCCGGACCTCTCCCCGGGCGCGCTCTGACCAGAGATTCGAAGCGAATCCAGCCGCGGCGACGAGGGCCTCCCAAGCGGACCAAAAAGGCACACACGACGGAATGGCAGCGGTATCGGCACCTTTTCCTCCTCTGCCTCGAGGCCACTCCGGCGAGAGCCCACTGGAGGGAAGCAAGACGGGGCGCATCTCAAGCGCGCCCGCGCGGTGGAGGGGAGGGGGCCGCAGGGAGGAGGAAAATGTAGATGTGGGGGGCGGCAGGGAGGAAGAGGAGGAGGAGGAGGAGGACCAGTGTAAACCCACGAGCCATCAAGGATGTTGGAATTAACCCTCCCTCTAAGTAAGTTCTTCATGGGCCCCTACAACAGTTCATTTCCATTGAGGGAACTGCCTCGTTGGAAAACACCCGTTTGAAGATCCTGCAGCATGTCAAAAAATTGTTCTCGGGATTTATATGACTGCTGCGCTTTGGCGATCCAGAATCGGGCCATAACGCCATTTGTTGATTTCAACACCGCGAATCAATATACCTGTTGCACACGCACAATCCTGAATCCTTCCAAAACACAATGTTTGGTACGTCTTCCCTGGGAATCCGTGAAACTCTTTCCATTTTTTTAAATGAGTGTGCGCGGAGGTAAGACGAGAACCACATGTTGAAACGGAACCGCCCTTAATCCGTGGAGCTCTTGCAAACGTTTACAAATTATGTGCGCGGCGCTAGGGCGAGAACCACATTTTGAAAACGGCCCACCCTTAATCCGTGAAAACCTTTTTATTTTCTTACGACGGATGAGCGCGGCGCTTAGGCAAGAACCACATTTTGAAAACGACCCGCCCTCAATCCGTGAAGCTCTTGCAAAATCTAAAACGAATGCACGCGGCGCTAAGGCGACGGGAACATTTTGAAAACGACCCGCCCTCAGTCCGTGAAACTCTTGCAACTGTTTGAAGCGAATGTGCGCGGCGCTAGGGCGAGAACCACATTTTGAAAAGGAGCCGCCCTCAATCCGTGAAACCCTTGCTTTTTTACAAAGGATGAGCGCGGCGCCAAGGCGAAAACACATTTTGAAAACGGCCCGCCCTCAATCCGTGAAGCTCTTGCAAAGTTAAAAACGAATGCGCGCGGCGCTAAGGCAAGAACCACATTTTGGAAAACCACTCGCCCTCCATCTGTGAAACTGTTGACACCGTGTAAGCTTCAGAATCATAAATAGTGAGGAGGTCTCCGGGGAAACGCCCGGCCCGCCGTAAAAACTGGCCTCGGGTCCTCGGGGTGCGACAGGGAGGAGTTATCTATAAGGAGAAGGAACGGATTAAGAGACAGCCCACAGACATGGCTGGACCGGGGCGGCATCTGCCACAAAGGCACCGCGTTGCCGCATCAGCGCAACGGCATACATGCGTGAGGGATGCGGGCTACAGCAAGGGACCGTCCATCGGCCCCCATGTACATGCTAACCTCCAAAAGGGGATACCTCAAAAAGGGGCGAACAACCCAACCCCCCGAGACACAACGGACCGGTTGCCCAGCGCCCAACCCCCGTAGGCACGTCTCACATCACTGTTCCCCCAGCGCGAGCCCCAAGCCCAGGAAGGCAACGGGCATGAGCCAGGGGGGTGCCCGACAACGCATCAGCGCGGCACCTTGGCATCAGCCGCGTCAGGATACGATCCCGACTCTTCGGCGAAGGACCCAACCACCACGGCTCAAACCTGGCTACGAGGACCTGGGAGGGGTTGGAAGGGGAGGGAGGGCAGGGCCATTCTCCGTCCAAGGGTGCGCACAACGTCCACCCCTGGCCTTTTCAACCCAGGGGCCGTGCCGCCTTCCCTTCCTGAGGGTCCGAAGGGGAGGGGTGGAGGGACCTCCTGGCTCACGCCATAACAGCGACCGCCCCTAGGAGAGGAAGGGGGGGAGGGGACATGACTCAGCCAAAATTGGATCATCGGCAGTGCTCCTCATTCAGGAGGTGCCATACGGCGCCCAGGCTGCACCGCTTGGCCGCGGTGGCAGGGAATGTTTAAATACCCTGGCCTAACGGCGGAGGAGGAGAAGAAGGATGAAGGGGAACTGGAACACACAACTAAACACACACAAAAAATAGATCCCCCATACTTTCCAATATGTTCTGGGTTTTTGTCTTCCCCACCACTTCCCATATTTTTGCATATTTTCCTGGGAGTCGACGATTAATTGTGTCTGTGCGTTTCTTTCCCTCCTGAAAGGAGTAGGAGGAGAAAGAAGAGGAGGGAGGGAGGGAGGGAAGGAGGAGAAAAAGCACCAGCAGGAGTCTGGCCTAGCACTTGGGAACGAGCAGGCAAACAGGCAAGCACACGGACAGGAACGGGAAGGAGGGAGGCAAATCAGCATTGGGGAAGCGGGTCATGAGGGAAACTCGCCCTGGACCCTTAGAGGAAAGAGCACTATGCACATACACCGATTCTGGCCAGGCCCATCCTGAGCCCAGGATCGGTGCATACGCCCTCCTGCCTTGGCCAGGAAGGCATATGCACCGATCCTGGGTCAAGGATGGGCCTTGCCAGGATCGGTGCATGTGCATAGTTCTCTTCCCTTGGCCAGGGAAACGGGCCCTGGACCCTGAGGCCTTCCCTTGGGAACCCCCAAACCGGGTGGTGAGATACCGGGTGGCGACCTGGAATCCCCACAAAGGTCACCGCTGGGTTTGGGGACGCGGGGTCACCGCCGGGTTTTGTGACTCCTGGACCCACCAACGTCCGGGACATCCTCGGAAAACCGCACGAGCCCCAAAACCGGGTGGTGCCACCAAATCGCCCGAGACTCACCGCCAGGTGTTGTCACCACCACGTTTGGGGACTACCAACCTGTGGCCTTCCCTCAGGACAAGTTCTTCACCTGGAGTGCCCCGGAGCCCGTGGACGGCCCCGCCGAGCCCGAAAACGTTGAAACACTTCAGGGCCCATTCCCCTCCTGACCCCTTTCCCTCATGGCCAGCGACGCTCGGCGGCGAGCGAGGGGGGGAACTGAGAAGGGGCGGGCCTTCTCAGAAGGCTCGGAAGCCACCCGGCCTGGTGAGAAGCTTTCTAACCCTTTCCCGGAAGACGCAGAAAACTCCTCAAAAGGCCAGAGGCCTTCGGAGAAGCCCCGCCGCCTTTTGAGAAGGCCTTCTCCTTCTCAGGGACGAGCGCGTCCCACTACTCGCAAAAAGACCACTCGCAGATGGCCCAGATACAACGCGGGAGATCTACGATCTATGACGTCGAGGCGAACATGTGCTTTTCGGATGTTTGCAAGTATAGAAGAATAAGAACAGTCATAAACATAAGCATTTGGCGCTTCGCGCGGAGTTCTTGGATCTGCGCTGGACCCCCCTCCCTGGCGCACGGAGCGCGCGAGGGGCGGCGCTGAAGGCGCCGCCGGCGGGGGGCCCAGCGCGGATCCCAGAACTCCACGCGGAGCGCCAAAAGTTCATATGTATGGTTTCTCTTCTTCGAGAATAGGCGCTTCGTGAACAGTGGAACGCGCTTGGTGAATCGGCGGTGGACAAAACCCCCTTTAGTAGACCTTCCCTTAATGAAAACGGCCTGGGACCGAAACCGACGGACCTGGACCCGCAAAAATAACGGCCGCGGTGCCCTCTCGCGAACCGAGAACGGCCAATTCGCTAATCGACGTGTCAGGGTATTGAGCAGGGACCGACCGTCCCGGCATTCCTATAGTCCTACCACGAAATGTTCTTAGAACCCAGCCATGTTCCGAGAAACTCAACAATGTTCCTAGAACATGGGCCCGATGTGTTAAAAACAAGACAATCTCAATCAGAACTGTTCAAATAATATTTCGTGCAGACCACAAACGGTTCTTAGAAAATTGTTTGGTAGGCTGGGTAGTCGAAGCCAATCTGGCGCCACTCTGGCAGGCCTAATCTGGCAAGCGGGGGCAATCTGGCGAGGGAGCCAACGCGAATCCAGTCTGGCGAATCACCCAGATCGTCCAGTTTGGCCGGGCCAGACTGGCCCTTGGGGCCCGATCCAATCGGACAGTCTGGCCTTCGACCACCCAGGTAGGGCTATGGGCGAGCCGGGACGCTTCGCCACTGCTTGAAGGGTTACGGCAGGTTCGTGTCGTGCCGACCCCAGCGTTGCTTTGTGACACCGCAGGGATCGTTCAACCTTGAACGATCGGCCGCTGCCGCAACGTCCGATCGTTCAACATCGATCGATTCTGGGTCGCCCGCGGCGTTCAAGGTTGAACGCCGCTGGCGGGGTCGCCGCTGGTCGACACGACGCAAACCTACCGTATAGGAGGTCTGTCAACCTCCGAAGGAGGGGCGGCTCTCCAGCGCGCCGGCGGCCGCCATGCCGGCCGCGCGGCGCGCCGGCGCGGCCCTCCAGGGCGGCGCGCGGGCTCCCGGGCTGCGCGGCCGAAGGGCGCGGGCTGC
>CAUYUJ010015449.1:263767-283767 GCA_963575745.1 Prorocentrum cordatum
CCTCCTCCTCCTCCTCCTCCTCCTCCTCCTCCTCCTCCCCTCCTCTCCCTCCTCCTCCTCCTAATCCTCCTAATCCTCCTGATCCACTTCCTCCTCTCCTCCTCGTCCTCCTCCTCCTGCTCCTCCTGGCAAATTGGTGTCCCCCACCGACGCTCACCTGCTCATATTCGACCTCAAACAAGACCTCTTGCTGCTGCTGCTCCTCCTCCTCCTCCTCCTCCTCCTCCCCCTCCTCCCCCTTCTCCTCCTCCGAGTCCCTGACGCCATGATTCTTTCATAACGTGGACCCCGGAGGTCTCGAACCATTCCTCAGGACCGGCTTCTCACGAGCGCCGTTTTCCCACCCCAAAACAAAGTCGGTCGCGTTTGTTCCACGACGAAGAGAAGGTCTCGGATGGGCCAGCGCCGCCAAAGGAGCGCAACTTTATGGCAAGTTTACCTGTATGCCATTTCGCCCCGCCCCCAGCCCCCCCTCCTCCGCTGCCTTTACCAGACAGCGTTCGGCCCAGCCTTTCGCCGAGCCTTTCGTGAAAAGTGTCCCGCCCTGCGTGAAGGCCACACTTCAGCTCGGGCCTCGCCACGCCCCTCCTCCCCTTCCATGCAGACGAACTCGCCAGGGTCTAGTGAAACGGCGTCGATGAGGAAACCGAAAGATACCAATGCCGCCACTCCCCTGACCACTCCCAGCCGTGGCGGCGAGGGCCTCCCAGAAAGCGCAAAAAGGCAAAACGACGGAAGGGTAACTGTATCGGCACCTTGTCCTCCTCTGTTTGGAGGCGACTCCAGCGACAGCCCACTGGAGGGAAGCATGTCGGGGCGCCTCTCCAGCGCGCCGGCGCGACGGAGGGTAGGAGGGGCCGCAGGCAGGAGGAGACTGTGGAGGGGGGGAGGCGGCACGGAGGAGGAGCAGGAGGAGGACGAGGATGAGGAGGAAGAGGAGAATGAGAAGGAGGAGGAGGAGGAGGAGAAGGAGGAGGAGGAGGAGGAGGATGTTGAACGGGGGGCGGCAGAGATGGGGAGGAGGAGGAGCCGGGAGGGAGGAGGAGGAGGAGGAGGAGGAGAGAGGACGAGGGGAGGAGGAAAAGCAGGAGGAGAAGGAGGAGCAGGAGGAGCAGGAGGAGGAGGGGAGCAGGAAGAGGAGGGGAGCAGGAGGAGGAGGAGGAGGAGGAGGAGGAGGAGGAGGAGAGGAGAGGAGGAGGAGGAGGAGGAGGAGGAGGAGGAGGAGGAGGAGAGGAGGAGGAGGAGGAGGAGCAGGAGGAGGAGGAGGAGGAGGAGTCTGGCCAAACTACGCTCTCGGGAACGCCCAGGCAGACAGGCAGGGAAAAGAACAGGGGACAGGCAGGACGAGCCCTCCTGCTGCTGCTGCTGCTGCTGCTGCTGCTGCTGCTGCTGCCACCCGGTGGGGGCCTCTCCGGCGTGCGGAGCGCCCCGCGCCCGAGCCCGCGGCGGCCCCCGCGGCGCGCAGCCCCCGCACCGGCGCGAGTGGGGCCGGCGGGCGAGCGCCGGGAGCGGGGTGGAGGAGGAGGAGGAGGAGCAAGAGGAGGAGGAGGAGGAGGAGGAGGAGGAGGAGGAGGAGGAGGAGGAGGAGGAGGAGGAGGAGGGGGAGGAGGGGGAGGGGGAGGGGGAGGGGGAGGGGGAGCAGGAGCAGGAAAAGGAGCAGGTGGTGTCGGCGGTGGACAAATCTCCCTTTAGTAAACCTCCCTTTAGTGAAAACGGCCTGGGACTGAAACCGACGGACCTGGACCCGCAAAAAGGACGGCCGCGACGCCCACTCGCGAACCGAAAACGGCCAACTCCTCAGTCGACGTGTCAGGATAGGAGGTCTATCCACCTCCGATGGTGGCGCGGAAGAGAAGAGGAGGAGCAGCGGGGGGAGAGGCGATCCCCCTGCCCCTCCGTCCTCCCTCCAACTGCAACTGCAACTGCAACTCCAACTCCTCCTCCTTTTTCTGCTCCTGCTCCTGCTCCTGCTCCTGCTCCTGCTCCTGCTCCTCCTCCTCCTCCTCTTGCTCCTCCGCATCATCACCTGAAACAGCAAAAACACACTCGTCTTCATCTGTAGCAGCAGCATCAGCCTCATCGTCACTACCACCACCAGCACAAGCATCAGCAGCTTCATCAGCCTCATCAGAGTCATAATCATCCTCGTCATCATCCTCATCATCATCATCATCATCATCATCATCATCATCATCATCATCATCATCATCATCATCACTCTAACCAATACGAACATAAGCTACATCAGGTTCATGCCAAGCATCATCTTGAACATGCTAATCCTCGTCATCATCAATATCATCATCGCCTCCAACGTCACCAACACTATCATCATCACGGTCACCGTCACCATCATCACAACTACCACCATCATCGCCCGAATGATCACGCATGACGGTCCTCATCCAATTCCACCTCCTCCTTTCGCCATCAGCATCGTCATCCTCACCCCCATCGTCAACACCACAAACTGCGCCATCACCACCATCCACATCACTAATTACCATCATTACTTCCCCCACAATCAATAGTAACATCACCAACATCATCATCAACGTCGTCGTCACCATAATCATGACCATTGCCATTTTCACACGCGTAACCTCAACCATCGTGATCATCAACATCATCCCCATCGCCATCAACCTCATCGCAATTATCATCATAATCGCAATCGTCGTCATCGCCGTCGTCGTCATCAACATCACCCGCGAAGGGGGGCGAGGATGGGCGACGAATGGGGAGGTGCAGCGAAAAGGAGGAGGATGAGGGGGTCGAGGAGGACGTGGCGCGACGAGGGGCCAGGAGGAGGAGGGGGACGACGGGGAAAAAACAGTGAAATGAAGGCCCGAGGAGCAACAAAAATACTAGACATGTAAAACTGCTTACATGGCATGGCTATGCCTGCCACGACGTGTAAAACTGAAGGTGCAAAGCGGGTATTGCGGCGGGAGAGCAAAAGTCGACCTTGAGGGAAACGGCGGCAACGGGAAAAACCGTCGGACATCAGGCAATCACTGGTAACCTACCAGACGAGTCTGGTGCTCAACCGGGCCCGTCGCACCTCGGCGGTCTCTCAGTCGCAAGCTCCGGGTAAAACCCCCCAAACACAACGGACTGACTACAGTTAAAAACTTAATCGCAGACGAAGGCAAGGCAGGGAGTGCTGCTTAACAGTTCCTGCGTGAGCAGACAGAGGAGGGTGGAATATTGGATCGAGCAAACCTTCAAGGTGAACCGCTATTCCATCAACAGAGTTGCTGGAAACAGCAGCACTCACGTAGCATGCTCAACTAAGGCCACGTCTGCCACTCCACTGACCGAGCGGCAGCAGCAATCCCTTCACTTGCATGCTCGTCCACTCTTGTCATACCTGTCACGATTGCTTGCAAGCTTGGGCGATTTGCCAGTAGGACGTCGCATTCGCGAACAATGTCCGGGAGATGCGAACGTCGGATGATTCAATCATTCGTGTCCCCCTTGTCCTTGACGATGATATCACTATGTTGTGAACTCGGTGCAGCCTTCTTATGTTTCTCTCCTGGCTCAGCTTGATCGCGCTGTGGTCGTAGCTGAGCTTGCTGTCCATGATGCTCAAAATCAGATCCCTGCTGATACTCCACATCGTCATAGGGCCGGCTCTCATGTCTCTGGTGTCGCACCAATGTCGTCGATCTGCTTGGTGCGGAGCTGATCTGACAGCTACCAGAGATGTCCGGCCATGCTGTTCTCCGCTGGGGGTCGAACAGAATCCATGGCCAGGGCCGAGAAGACGGACATGCTGTCGGCGACCAGCTCGTCGCGTGGCACCCACGCTGCCAACCCAGAACCCCAACGTCATGATTTTGTCCTGACGCCCCTCAGAGTTCTTGACCCGTTTCCCAGGGCCGGTTCTTCATCCTGAGTCGCTTAGTCGAGGGCCCCGAGGCCTGGCGATGGCCGCTGGAGGCCGAAACTGTGGAGAAACCTCCCGTCGTGTTTGTTTCATGACTCGAGAGAACTCGTGAAACCTCCTGCCCTCCTTGCTTCTGCTTCACAATCGAATCGTTGCGCCGTCTATCATATTCTCCCAAGGAGGTGCCACTTGCGCACTCTTCTGCCCGCGCGTCTTGCCGGAAACCAGGCTCGGTGGCGGCAGTGGCGCCCAAGCGCCGCGCCAAGGGCTGGCGCATGGCTTCTGTACTGTGAAGCCGAGGGGGGTCTGGGACGGTGTGCAGCCCGAGGGGCCGGCGCTCGCAGATCGCGCCCCGAAGCCCCAGCCAGCGGGTCACTGCGCCCGTAGGGGTTCGAGTCTGGTCCGCGCGCCCGCGCACGGGGCGCATGTCTGCGGAAGCCTCGCACGGGGGCGGCCCCCGCACTTCTGCAGAAATGCCCGACGTCACTTCTTGCCACGCACCAGGAGGTGAAAGGAGGAGGGGGCACGAGGAGGACGAGGAGGATGAGGAGGACCAGTGTTTACCCCAGAATCACCATCGATGTTGGAATAAACCCTCCCTCCAAACTCCCTCCTCGTAGGCCCCTACAACGGTTCAAATCCACTGAGGGAACTGCCTCGTTGGAAGACAACCGTTTGAAGACCCAGAAGCGTGCCAAAAAGCATATCGGGATTCCGACGCCACGGATCAACCTGACTGTTGAGTCTTGACGATCCTGAGTAGCGCCAGAACGCCATTCCCGGGACTTCAACACCACGAATCAACACAACTGTTGCACCCTCATAACTCGGAATCCTTCCAACACGCCAATTCTGGTACGTCGAGAATGGGAATCCGTGAAACACTTGCAAATGTTGAAAACGAATGTACGCGGCGCCAAAACGACAACCACATTTTGAAAAAGAACCGCCCTCAATCCGTGACAACCTTGCACCTTTAAAACAAAAAACGAATGTGTGCGGCTCTAAGGCGAGAGCCGCTTTTTGAAAACGGCCCACCCTCAAGCCGTGAAATTCGTGCATATGTTGAAAACGAATGTGAGCGGCGCTAAGGCGAGAACCACCTTGTGAAAACCACTCGCCGTCAACCCGTGAAACCCTTGCAAATAAAACGTATGTGCGCGGCGCTAAGGCGCGAACCACATTTCAAAAAAGCATCTGCCCCCAATCCGTGAAACGCTTGTAAATGCTTAAAACGGATGTGCGCGGCGCTAAGGCGAGAACCACACTTTGAAACCGACCCGCCCTCCATCTGTGAAATTGTTGTCAGGTGTTACGCTTCAGGGTCATAAGTGGTGAGGAAGTCTCAGGCGGAAGGCCCAGCCCGCCCCAAAAAACTTGCCTCGGGATGCGACAGGGAGAAACTATTTCTCAGGAGAAGGAACGGAGGAGGAGAAGGAGGAGGAGAAAGAGGAGGAGAAGGATGCGGATGCGGATGCGGATGCGGATGCGGATGCGGATGCGGATGCGGATAAGGAGGAGGAGGAGGAGGAGGAGGAGGAGGAGGAGGAGGAGGAGGGGAGGAGGAGGAGGAGGAGGAGGAGGGGGGGAGAGGGGGAGGGAGAGAGAGGAGGCGAAGGTAGGTGGTGGAGGAGGGGGGGTGGCGGGAGGGGGGGGGAGGGAAGGAGGGGCACGAGGAGGAGGGAGGTGGAGGGGCAGGAGGAACGAGGAGGGCGAAGGGAGGAGATGGAGGGAGATTGAGGTGAGCGGCGGAAACTGTTCAAAGGTGAGCTTCCTGGGACAGGTCTGCGTGTGGGACTCCCGCCTGAGCCACTCTCCCGTTTGGGGGGGTATGATGTATGATGGCGCGGGGTCGGAGTCAGACTAATCCCAGGCTGCCGCCTCTTCCCATCCTGGCAAGTGTGCTTGCATGCTGACCAGACGGCAACTGAGAACTGAGAACTGGATGGGCAGGGGCAGGAGGGAACAGGGAGGGAGGGAAGGGGGAGGGAGCAGGGAGGGGCAGGAGGTGGAGGAGGCCGAGGGTGAGAGCGCTGGAGGGGGGGGGGGGGGGGGCGGCCGACGCCATTTTCCAGCGCGCACGCTCATAAGAACACCGCCCGCGCCGCCGCCCCGCCGAAAGGGCGCGCCGAGCAGGCGGCCCGCAGCGGCGGGCCATCCTTTCCCCGGCGGCGAACGAGCAGGAGGGACGGAAGGGATGGAGGGAGGAATGGAGGGAGAGGGAGGGAGAGAGAGAGAGAGAGGGAGGGAGGGAGGAGCAGAAGAATGATGATGATGATGATGATGATGATGATGATGATGATGATGATGATGATGATGATGATGACGATGACGATGACGATGACGATGAATGATGATGATGATGATGATGATGATGAGATGATGATGATGATGATGATGATGAGAATGATGATGAGGAGGAGGAGGGTGATGAGGAGGAGGAGGAGAAGGAGGAGGGGGGGGAGCTCTACACCGCTCGCTCTCCCAGGGCCCCGTTCGGGCCACCCACCCCCCCCTTGCCCCTGTGCTTTTTCCCGCCTCTTGCGCCTTCCCTCCCTCTCCTCCCGCCCGCCCCGCCTGCTGCGCAGCCCGCCACTTCGACCTGTCCACAGCGCCTGTCGCCTCACCCGCCCTCCCCTCACCGCTCGGGGATCTTCTGACCCGGGTCAATCCAGACCCGGGTCAGTCAAGCCTTGCATAATCCTGCAAAGTCCTGCACCCAAACCCGGGTCCATGCGAGGGATCCTGCAGGATCCTGCACCCCAGCCCGGGTCGGTGCGGCCCTGGCCCTGCAGGATCCTGCAAGATCCGGTGCTCTGGCCGACCCCCGTTTGCACTGCCCCCCGTGCCTTGAGCCCCGCACCGCCCACCCAGACCCCCGACGTCATGATTTTTTCATGACGTCGACCCCCCGAGGTCTCGACCCATTCCCCGGGACCCGGTTTTCATCCCGAGTCGTTTTTTGACGGTCCCGAGGCCCGGTAAGGGCCCCCGGAGGCCGAAAATAGCGAAAAACCTCCCGTCGTGATTTTTTCACGACGCGAGGAGGTCTGGGCACTCCGCTGCGCCTGCCGCGCCGCGCCTGGGAGCACCGCACCCCTCCCGGCCTCACCTCGGACACCCGGCAGGGGACGGGGAGGCGCCGGGCCTCGCTCCGGGAGGAGGCGCGCCCCGGGGGCTCCCCCCCAGGGAGGGTGGGGCCCACGCTGGGGACACACGCGCACACGTGCCGAACGCCGCTGGCGCGCACGGGCGCCGCTCTCCCCTGGCTTCTTCCTCTTGCAGTCGGACTCGATAGGACAGGACACGCGAGAGGACACGAGACCCTTCCGAGGGCCACACTGCCACAGGGATGCAGGAGGCACGGGTCGCGAGACACAGGACACAAGGGCACCCTTGCTTTGGCAGGGTCGACCTACTAATCCGGGCCGCCTTTGCCACAGGTGCTGGTGCTCATCATCGTGGCCTACAGTGAAAACCCATCTTAAGGATGGGTGGTGAGGACGCCAGGCCCTTGGAGGCCGAAGCTGGGATGTTTGGGCGATGGGCGACCAGTGAAAACGTCGAAGGACGGGCCGCACTGAAAAGGACGGCCGCAGTAGCAAGGAAGCAAGGGTACCCTAGAAAAGGCGCGCGTCCTTACTATGCGCGTTGACTGTACTATCCGTTCCCTCTCTCTATATCTCTTTGTCTTTACCGCTTCCTTCATCTGACATTCCTCTTTTGGCCTTGGCCCGGTGGTGAAGGCCAGGTGGTAAGGAGTCGAGGGCTTCGCTCGTCATGAGGAGACAGTCCACAGGTCCAAGGTCCAAGGAGGAGGAGGAAGAGGAGGAGGAGGGCTACGAGCCTCGCTCAAAGATTGCCCAACGTGAAAGGAGGAGGAGGAGGAGGAGGAGGAGGAGGAGGAGGAGGAGGGAAGGAGGAGGGAAGGAGGAGAGGGGAGAGGGGAGAGGGAGGCTGGTGGATGCAGGAGCAGCAGCCGCGGCGGGCACGGCATCAGCAGCAGGAGGGGGCCCGGCAGCGAGAGGGGAGCCAGCATCAGCACCAGCAGGGGCAGGGAGCGGGAGGGCAGCGGGAAGGGCGGGAGCAGGGGGCAAAAGGCAGATACAAGGCAAGAGGGCCAGGCAAAGGATAGCTGGGAGAACTACAGTCGGGGGCTTGACCCAAGGAACCCAAAATAAGGAACGAGGCCCCTCTTTTCCATAAGTTAAACTTCGATTTCCTATCGAGAACATCAGGGAAACCTGAGGCAATCTGTGAAAAAATCAAGGAACACCGAGCCCCTCCTCAACAAAAAGGGTTCCTTCTTCAGCGCCCCGACTGTACAAGGCACGAGGGCCAGGCAAAGGATAGCTGGGAGAACTACTGTCGAGCAAGGCCACCGTGAGTTGGGCAGGCAGCATTTCGGCGGTGGACAAGCCTCCCTTTAGCAAACCTCCCTTTAGCGAAAACGGCCTGGGACCGAAACCGACGGACCTGGACCCGCAAAACCGACGACCGCGACGCCCTCTTCCGAACCGAAAACGGTGAATTCGCTAATCGACGTGTCAGGGTAGGAGGTCTGTCCACCCCCGAACATGAGCCCCTTCGCCAGAGGCCCAATGCACCACGGGGAAGCCCGATGCGAAGAGTGTGCCAAAATCAATAGCCCAAGCGCGACGACCATCCAGATACTCTTTCAGATGCCACGGCTGCTCTTCACCCTCTTGCAAGCTGTACCCTGTTTCACTCGTTCACAACTCCCTTCCTCAACAGCACAGCCCGACGAGCAATCAGCTAAAAGATCCAGCAGAAGATTCGACGACAGAAGCGCGCTGACCGGAGGGAGCGAATCAACACCATTTTGGAGCAGTAAAAAGGCCTCAAGAACGTCCGCTCCATCAACACAAGGCGGAGGAGGACGCTAATTTCGGAGATGGTGGCGGTCGACGGCAGCAAGCAGACAACGAGACAAGGGATAGCAAACACGTTTGCAGATTTGTACGCTCAATTGCATAATTACTTATCCCCGCAGCCTTGACCCTACGCCAACCGCAGCGCCCAAGCCACCTGAGATTCTGCCTTCCACGACGACGGAGCTCACCGCAGCAATCTCGCAGCTCAAGGGCAGCAAAGCACCAGGCACTACTGGAATTCGCGCTGAAATGTTTCACAAACCAGGTCCAGAGCTCCAGCGTGCATTATTACATTTGTCCATCATACAGGCAGACGCCCCTATGCCAGCCAGCTGGAGAAAGACCGTCATCACCGTAATCCCCAAATCGGGCGACTTAACGCTTTCACAGAACTACCGCCCGATCTGCACAATACCAATGCTGTGTAAGCTCTTCAGCCGACTACTGTACAACAGGCTACAACCAACCTTAGACAGACAGCAACCCGACGACCAGGCGGGCTTTCGCCCCGTACGAGGCACACGCGACCACCTCTGTACTTTCAACATGTTACGTGAAAGGGCAATCGAATGGAAGCACAATCTCTGAGTTGCAGCCATAGACTTCAAACATGCCTGTGACACGGTCGAACACGACAGCCTATGGGCAGCTCTGCTTCACCAAGACGTCCCGCCTCGGTACGTAGACCTTCTACGACGCATGTACAAAGACCAAACGGCCGTGGTCCGCACCAACACTACCAGTAAAATGTTCGACCTCAAACGCAGCACAAAGCAGGAGATCCACTGAACTCATTGCTATTCAATGCACTGCTCCAACACGTCTTAGCACCGCCGATCTCAGCTTGGCAGAGGAAGCACCAAGGCGTCCAACTGGGACACACCGATACGGCGAAACTCACCAACCTTTGGTTCGCAGACGACATCTTGCTGATAAGACAAACACTGCCAAATGTAAGAGCAATGCTTTCAGACCTCATCACCGCGGCCAAACAGCACGGACTGGAAATGCACCCGACCAAGACGAAAATCATGACCAACCAGCCTCGGCACCGTGACCGAACAGCTAAAGAAGCAGGAATGGACATCGACATATCACCACGAACAAGCACGATCAACTACCTGGGCCAGACAATCACTTTCCACGACGCACCCGGAACCGAAATAAAGCACCGAATTCAAGCAGCACGGGCATGTTTCAGCAGCCACAGTCAAGAACTTACCAGCAAACACTGTCCACTACGTCACCGATTACGACTATACAGGGGCACCCTCATCCCTACTATGACGTACGGAGCAGAGACGTGGACTCTGACAGAGCCTCTCAAGCAGTACTTACGCAGAACACAGCGACGGATGGCAGCGACGGATGGTCAGAATCATCATCGGCACACCAAAGAAACGCACAGCAGCGACACCGACACCACAACACTATCCAGAGACACGCCCAGACAATCAATAACCACGACACCAACAACACTGCCCCAAACGACTCCAGCGAGTCCGACGTTTGCAGCAACCCGCCTGCCCACCAGCCAAACGCGCAAGACGACGTCAGCGACGACGAAAACACGCAACCCGGCCACATGCAGAACGAAGACGTCGACTTGTGGTCCGCTTTCATCCGCAGGAGTACACGGAGAGCAGAGACATTGATGCTTTAACATGACATACCAGATGTATTCCACATGCGCCGAAGGATGGCCTGGCGCTGGGCGAATACGGTAGCTCTTCGCCCTTCGACACGCTGGACACAGAGTGCTGAATTGGAGACCAAATCTCAACAATCGACAGCAAGGACGACGGTAACGTGGAGGGCAAGAGAAACGATGGGACGACGACATCTGGACACTTCTCCACACACTGGACGGGCATCACCGCGACGCCAACACCGGGCAGGAGCAGATTCGAGCGGCGACCCAACCACGGCAACACCAGTACAACAGCACACACGACCTGCGGTGGTTACGGCTGGGAGCACTGAGTGGTGGCTGTCACGCGAGTTCGCCCATGTTTCTCATGCTTGAGGCCACGGCGTCCACGCCATGCCCAAGTGGGCACGGGCGGGCTCCCTTTTGAGGAGCACGCACGACTCCGGCGTTCGCTTAGCTTCGCTTCTTCAAGGAAGTGAACTCAAACCGTCGACTTGCCCAAGCAGCACAGGCAGCCATTGGCTTGTCAATGTAAAGGCTACTGGGTACTCCCAGCCGAAGATCCCAATAAGTCACAGCAAGCAAACCCATGTGCGACAATGTCCTCCTCCTTCTCCTCACCCATCCTCCTCCTCCTCCTCATCCTCCTAATCCTTCTCCTCATCCTTCTCCTCCTCATCCTCGCATCCGCTTGCGTCACGGATCTACCGCGTCTCCCAAACGGTGTCAAAGCACGGTGAAGTGAGATAACGACCGTCGATGCCAAAAGACCATCCGCGCGGCAAAGGGAATCGGAAATTCTCTGCCCACACGGCTAGGACGAAGCCTGGAATGGGGGGCGAAAAGAGAGAGCCTCAGAAACTCTGCCAGCCGTGACGAAGCTCGACCAGAGTGGCAGTGTGAATAATCCCGCAAACAACACCCTTATCAAAACAACTCTCACTATCTGGTTCGCTGTTCCTCCTCGTGCTTATCGCATTCCAGTATTGCTCCTCCACCATCTCCCCATCCTATTCTCATGTCACGGCGTCCACCGTGTATATGTAACTGGCTACCAAAGGGAAAAGGCATGCGTAAATCGCAACCCACGTCTCTGGAACACAGACACCTCTGGCTGAGTATATCATTGGTTCTGCCACTGCATTTCTCTGACCCAATATTGCCTGGATCTGGGCTGCCTGCGCAAAGTCATGTCTCGCTTGCGGTCGTTTCCACCGTCATTTCTTGAGCGTGCACCACGGAACAGCGGTCGTCGAGTCCAGTCCCAAGTGCTCGAGGCAGCGGCATCATCCAGGCGTGCTGTTGCTTGCGCCTGCTGGTGCTTGCGCGAGGGCATGGTGGTACGTATGTATTCCTGATGACTTGATTCATGCAGATCACTTGCGACAGAAGAGAGCAAAGGAGAGAATAGGGAAAACGAGGATGGGGGCACAGCACCTGGCCAGAGGCGACCCCACCCGCCACCACCCAGCCCAGTCCGCCTTCGACAATGGCGGGGAACGTTGGGCGCACTGGCAACTGGTTGTGGATGCGCTGTCACCCCCAGCCTGGCGAAACGTGCCGTCTGCCGCGGGCGTCATCGTGCAAAATCCCGCTGCATCCCCCAATGTTTCTACAACGCATGGGCCGCTACTATTCGCTCTGGCATTGGTCTGTAGAAATCCGATCCCTCATGGGCTTCCGCATTCTACTCCGCTCCACCCCCATCGCGCATTCACCTCCTCGCCTCAAGCAACCCTGGGACTTCTCATTGCCCCGCTCTTTCCTCTACACAGTCCCGCTTTGCCCCATATCCGCCCTTATGTTGCTCCCACGGTACTTGAGAGAAACGTATCGAAACAACGTCGAACGAATATCGCCTCCCAGGGCCCGACACGTGAAAACGCTCCAGTCTCGGTATCTTCTTTGTGCTCGAACTGGTTTCTGGTGAGCGAGGCGAAAGTAGGCTGGAAGATCAGAAGTCCGCCCCCTCCCCCTCACAGCCCGAAGCATACGCTTACTGCGAGAGCGCGTGCGACAGGCCTCGGAACAAAAATAGCGAACACTCATGCCACATTCATCTGTCAACGCCTCCCCCTCCCCCCAAGTTGGCGGTGGGTCTGATGCGTTGCACCTCGACCGCAGTCTCCCCCCGCGCGTGCCAACTTTGAGTTTGGGGGGCAGGGGGGGTGTTTACCAATTGTTTCCCTCTACCGGAAGGAGTGTATGACAGTCATACTCGGCCTGGCCCTCGCCCTGCCTCGAACTCTCGCCATTCATCCTATCTGCACGCCGTCCTCGCAGTCTGGCGCCCACGCGGGCCCTGGCGAGCGACAGCTCCCCGAACACGGACGGTGAACGACCAGACGTCGAGCACCGTGTTGGTTCGTGGCTGCGCCAGCGTGCTGCATGCCGAATGCTGACCACTTGCTACTAATCAGGGCGAGGGGGCCGGACGGTCTTCGGCCGTCCCCGGGTGCGTGGCTGAAAGGGAATTCAGCGGTGCGGATTTGCACGGCTTGTTCGCAGTCGTCGTTCCACCCACGTCCCGCCTGCTGCACTCCCCGTGACCCGCCCGCGCCCCGCCCGCGACGCGCCCCCGACCCATCCCGCGACCCACCCACGACCCGCCACCTGCGACCCGCACACGACCCCCCCCGCGACCCCCCCGCGACACATCGGCGACCCAACGACCCACCTGCGGCCCACTCTGTGACCCACCAGCGACCCACCTGCGACCACACGTGACCCACCCATCCGTAGCACAGCCGCGACCCGTCCCCACCCTGCCACCCTCCCGCGAACCACTCGGGCGCCCCCTCGCTCTTATCCGCAACCGCGGATGGCTAGGCACACCTGCCGCTGCTATAATCACGAATGCTGTTACTGATGCTCACGCCCAAAAGGTCGGTGGCGAATGCGACCGTGCACTAAACGCGTGCAAAACCAGAGACGATAAACACTGTAGCACTGCCAAACCTCAGTCATCCACCATGAGTCACAAGAACCAAATCAGGTCCACTAAACGAGGGACAGAGTCGCTGCGATCCTACCCACCCAACTACCACGATCACCTGTTCACACCCGGTTCCCCTTGTGCCAGAGTGGGACACGTCCCGGGCACAGCCCTGATCAGCTAGAGCATGCCAAACGTTGCACCTTGACGAAAAACACAAGACTACCACTCACAACGCTTCACGGGTGGCACCCAAGGTGCTTTACACGGAAGGGTAAAAGAGGTCACTACCCCTACTCCCACCTCTCTTCCCACAGGCCAGGGAGAGGATGCTGATAACCCTCCTGCGTCCTGGATTCGTCCTGGGAGAAGGGGATATGGGTTGGATGTAGTAGACCTTGTTGAGGACGAGGGAGGAAGTGATGAACAACAGGAACGTTAGGACAAGCAGGCCCACCCGAGCTCCCGACCAAGGCACATCAACAAGCAACATTTTGTTGTACCATCCGTCAGGGAGACTTGTGGCGACACCAACAAGCAGCATACCAAAGTTCAGCACGCGCAAGCAGGCACGCCAAAAGGCAACGTGACCTACACGGCAAACAAGCACACCAAAAAGAAGCCGGTCAATCATGCTGGCCCGCCCTCCCCCTCCCTCTGGCTGGCGCCTGGATAGCCAAGCTGCGGCGACCTGGTGTGGAAGTGACCACAAACGTGGTTTTCACTCCTCTCCCGCCCCCCCTGCTCGACTCCCATCTTCCCCCTTTCCCCAATTCTCCAGCTCGCCTCTGTAACCTCTGAGTTCGACTGGCATGCGATTCTCAACTACCTAGGCCAACTAAGCAAATATGCACGAATTCTGCCGAACAACAGGGCGATGCTGAACCACCCGAAAGCCTTCACACACTTTCCGTCTGCAGAGGCTCGTGATTAAAGAAAATTGGCGAGGTAACTTCGAACTCTGGATACGTGATGGAGCCAAAAAGCGAACATTGACGCCCATGGTTCTGCCCAGGCTGAAAGACTTCACTTTCGCACGCCCCTCCCCCATTCTCGGCCCTCGCCTCCCCCTCGACTCGCTTTCCCTCCCTCCCCGCCCTCTGCTTACACGTCCCTCGCTCACCACGCCCCTTCCAACGCTCCCGTCCCGCCTTCCTCCCTTACCTGGTTAAGACAGAGCCAGGACAAGGACAACATCGGGTGAAGATCGATCGAGGTTCTTTGAGATCCGGCGACTCTGGAGAATGTCTCGGGCCCTGCGGCCTTCTCAGAGCGTCCCAGAACGCTCTGGGAGTGCTCTGGAACGTTTTGGAGCGGAGCTATCCTCGTACTAGCCCCGTTCGATGGGTGGATCTCGGACATTGCCACAAGATGCCCCGCCCGGACCCCATCATGAAGCCGCCGCCGCAGCCGCCGCAACCGCAGCCACCGCAGCAGCCGCCGCAGCCGAAGCCGCCGCAGCCGCCGCAGCCGGCGCAGCCACCTCGGGAGACGCGCGCGCGCGGGGGGGAGGGGGCGGAGGAGAGATTGCACGCGGACGAGGAAAGGAGGGGAACCGCAACCATATTTTTGGGGTAGCCCCCCTCTCCCCGTATTGTGACGCACAATGACACACTAGTACGTGCGTCCTCCTCGGAGGAGTGAGTCCGTTCCGGACATGTAGCACAACCGTGTTGTAGTAGATCGCTTCCTGAGCAGGATGGCCAGAAAGCTCCCGCAACGGAACTTATAGTACAAGATTTTTCGGCGCGCGCATCGCCCCTGGGGGGGCGACGCACAAATAGTATCAGTATGTTTGGTGGCGCTGGCTCATCCCGCCTTCGTTTCAGGGTGCCGCACCCTCTTCTGAGTGGCAACGATGGGGTGGGGGGGGGCACACGGGGAACACCTCGATGTGGAGTTGGCGATACATCACCAGCAGATCGGCGATGGGCCCCACATAGCGAATCCGCACGCTCCTGGGCAGGCTGGAGCTTTCCGGGCCCCTCTCGGCGATCATGTACGCAGAAAACAACTATACACAACCGCCGTGCCTAAAACAGTGCTAGGATCAAGATAAATCGCTCCAGAGCGTTCCGGAGCGCTCTCAGAGCGTTCCGGAACGCTCTGGAGCGGCCGCGGCGCCCAATACATCCTCCAAACCCGCCGATTCTCAGAGATTTAGAGTTATCACGATCCATTTTTGTCCCGATCTTCGCGTCGTTTTAGTGCCAAGCCAGGGCCATCCTGGGGCCCAGGACGGCCCTGGCCTGGCACGGTGGTGGTGTATAGACGCCTCCGCCGGACGGTGGGCGATTGGGGGCCCATGCGTCCCCCGCTGTGCCTACTCCCCCCCCTTCGTTCGTCGCCCCTGCGCGAGGCGCGAGCGGAGAGAAGCGCAAGGGAGAGGGGGGGGGACTGGAGGGAAGCTCCTCCTCCTCCTCCTCCTCCTCCTCCTCCTCCTCCTCCTCCTCCTCCTCTTGGTGCTGTCGCGGCCCCAGCATCCATCTCTTTCTGGAATGGGCGGCCAACGGGGTCAGGCGCGCGAGGAACGTCCAACGCAAGGCTAACAGCGATGCCCTTGGCGCCCCAGAGGCCGCCTTCGGGCCCCCGGGTCGTCGGAACTCATGACAGAAAACAACGTGGCACTTGCGAGTCGGAGGGGTGCCCTTTACACTTCTCCGCCCCCACGGTGCGGCTTCGAATCGGCGGCGCACCAGGGAACGCGACAGGGCCCCCCCTCCCCAACAACAGGAATGAGAGCAGCAACCCTGCACGCCTAGGAAAGACGTTCTCCCTCGGAGGAGGAAAAGGGGAGGAGGAGGAGGAGGAGGAGGAGGAGGAGGAGGAGGAGGAGGAGGAGGAGGAGGAGGAGGAGGGGAGGAGGAGGAGGTAGGAGGAGGAGAGGAGGGGAGGAGGAGGAGGAGGAAAGGAGGAGGAGGGGAGGAGGAGGGGGAGGAGGAGGAGGAGGAGGAGGAGGAGGAGGAGGAGGAGGAAGGGAGAACGGAACTAGCCCCCGTGGCCCCGGGCTTAGGGTCTGCGCCACCGCACTCCCACGCAAGGCGCCCGTGGGGCCGCGGGCCAGGTCGTCGCCGCGATGAGGAACGGGAAGAGGAGGAGGAAGCATAGGGGGGAAAAGGACCGAATACCCCCCCCCCCCACGCGCGGGAGCTAACATGCTCGTGCTCCCGGGGCGCCATCGCGCCGAACACCACGGGCACGCGGCACCCGCGCTGGCGGCCAGCAGCGAGGCGGCGACGCCCCGCTGTAGCGACACGGCCAACCGGCAGCGTAGCTCAGCGAGTCGCTCCGCCCGTCGCGGACACCCCGGCAGGACGGAACGAGCCCAGAGACTGACTTCGCGCCCCCAGCGCCCCCCTGCCTCGAGGACGGGTGGCAGCGGCTCTTCACCAGGGTAGCGCGGTTGTTTCGTGCGTTCCCGGTCAGCTGCAGCCAGTCCTGGACGTCGGGCGCGGGCCCGCACGGCGCTGGCGAAGCCCGAAGTCGCCTCCGCGACCGACACGTCGATGAACAAGGGCCCGGGTCCGCTGAGAACGGGCCCGGGCCTCCTCCTCCTCCTCCTCCTCCTCCTCATCCTCCTCCTCACCCTCCTCCTCGTCCTCTTCCCCAATCCCCCTAGAGCGCCCCAGAAGATCTTCTCCCCCCCCCCTCTCCTCTCGCAGCGCTAGCGCGCTTGCCTTTCCGCGCCCTTCCGCGCCCGCGGCCGCCGGCGGCGGGGCGAGGCACGGGCGGGCGGGCGGCCCGGCTCGAGGGCGGGGGGCGCCCCAGACGCCACGAGGGGGCCCTCGCCAGAGGAGAAGGGAGGAGGAGGAGGAAAAGGGGAGGAGGAGGATTGGATTGGATTGGACACGTCGGGAGCAAGGCTGGGCCATCCAGCAACGAAGGATGAAGAGCCGACCCTGCACCGCTAAGCGGCACAGGGCGGCCCTCCAAACAACATGCCAGAGGACCCGACCTAGAGAGAACAACCGCGATGAGTCCCACGCAGTGCAAAGCAGGGGCAAGCAAGCGGTAGGCTACAAACCAGTTCCATTGATTGCCTCCGCTGGCAAGAGGAATCAATGAACTGCGCATGATATAGCACACTCGTTCAAAAAGAAACAATATCCTCCTCCTCCTCCTCCTCCTCCTCCTCCTCCTCCTCCTCCTCCTCCAAGCCTCCACCACCCCATAATCGAGCAGACAACTCCGGGCGAAGAGGCAGGGGGAGGGAGGGATACAGAATGAGGCAGGAATGGAGAGGAAGATCTAAACGGGAGCAAACCGCTTGGCCATCACATCCTTCTCATTGTCCTTGCTCTTGGCAGGAGGCGCTCCCGTACTGAATCGAGCAAGACGTTCTTCACGAGACACATGGCGAGCAGCAGGGGCTCGCACCTGGGCCCGCGAGTCATGGCCATCTGCCCAGGCGTCCCGACTGGCAGAGGGGGCGGCAGCATCGCCAGGAAGAGCTCCAGGAAGCGGCGCATGTCCCGCCTGGCCGGCAGCGCCTGCAAAGGGAGCAACTCCACTGCCGTGAACAGCTCCAGAAGCACGAGGAGTGGGTGCAGCATCAGCAGCAAGAGGAGAAGCAGGAGGGTTGCCGGGGGGCGCACCAAAGGCCTCCTTGGCCTTGCCCTTGCCGTTCCCGATGACCCTGCCCTTGTCCTTACCGGCCTCGGAGTAGGGCCCATCACTTGGGCCTCGGCTTTCGCGAACTGCACGAGAGTAGCCAGGAACGCCAGAAACAACATGGGGCTCAGGATCTTCACCGAGACCGTGAACAGCTGCCGAGAAGTTCAAGTGCCCAGCTGACGCGAGCAGCATGCGGAGCTCTGAAATCTCCTGTTTCATCACGCTGAGCTCGCGCCGCAACTCGGAGACCTCCGAAGCCCCAACACTACCTGGAGCGGAGGTGTGATGCGCGGCACCGGCCTGGCGCAGCGAGAGCAGCCATTGCACGTTGCGGGCAGTGGAGCGCTGTTTCTGCACGCGACGGCGGCGAGCAACACCAGACGAGGCAGCGCCGACAGCCGCGCCAGACATGGCCGCGGCGGCGCGAGCGGGGCAGTCAACCTGGGGAGGTCGCCTGCCAAGTGGCCGCGGGGGTCGACCCGGGAGGTTGACCCAAAGCGGCAGCTTGGGGAGGAGGAGGAGGAGGAGGAGGAGGAGGAGGAGGAGGAGGAGAGGAGGAGAGAAGGGGGAGGAGGAGGGGAGGAGGAGGAGGAGGAGGAGGAGGAGGAGGGAGGAGGGAGGAGGAGGAGGAGGAGGAGGAGGAGGAGGAGGAGGAGAAGGAGGAGGAGGAGAAGGAGGAGGCAGAGGAGAAGGAGGAGGAAGGGGAGGAGGAGGGGGAAAAGGAGGAGGAGAACGAGGAGGAGGAGGAGGAGGAGGAGGAGGAGGAGGAGGAGGAGGAGGAGGAGGAGGAGGAGGAGGAGGAGGAGGAGGAGGAGCCCGCCCTGGAGAGAGGCGAAGGCTCGAGCGGCCAAGGCCCAGACGGCGGCTCCAGCGTCGACCCGGAGGCCAGTTGCGCGCTGCCTCGACGACACCAGGGGCTCCGGCAGCGCCGGTGCAGGAGCAGAGGACCTCGGGACACACTCGAAGCTGCTCGCCCAGGGCAGCGGTCGGGGGGCGGGCGACGGCGGGCGGGGCAGCCGCGAGGCGGACGGCAGGCCGTCAGGAGCGGGCGCCCGGAGCGGGAGGAGGCGCGGGGGCAGCCGGGCAGGCCGGTCGCTGACCTGGGCCTGCCCCGATCGGAGGGGGAAGGCGGCTCGCCTGGGCCCTGGCGGCGCAGATGCCGCACGAGGCAGAGGGGCGCAAGGCAGGAGCTGTCTCCCAGAAGAAAACGAAGACGAATAATGATGATAATAATAATAATATTAATAATAATGGGATAATAATAGTACTAATAATAATACAACAACTACTACTAAAATTATAAAAATAAAAATAATAGTAATAATAATACAAATAATAATAGTAATAGTAATAGTAATAATAATGTTATTAATACTACTAACAATAATAATAATATAATAATAATAATAATAACAATGACAATAATAAAAATAACAATAACAGTAATAATACTAATAATACTAATAATAATAATAATAATAATAATAATAACAATAACAATAATAATACGAATAATAATAATAATAATAATAACGCGAATAACAATTAGAAGAGGAAGAAGAATAGTAAGATGACACATAATAAGAAACATAAGAAGCGAGGCAAGAGCGTGGACCCGGCGCAGCACCAGCCGCCGAACCTACTTGGGCCAGAAGCTGTCCGAGACAAGCCCAAGCCCCGGACCTCAAGACACGCGGGGACTGGGAGAAGGCCAAGCTGAAACTCCTCCTGGACAAACTGGCGAGCTCGACCATCAAGTCGCACAGCCTGAGCAGGCGGCGGTGGTCTCTCTTCTGCCTCGCGCGCGGAGTCAGCCCGCTACGAGAAGTCACGCTCGCAAATCGGAAGAAGGAGGAGCTGCTGCTGGAGTTTGCCGCGCACTTGTCCAGGCGCGGGCGCAGGAGGGCGGGCGCCAAGGAGCAGTGCATGAGTGCTGTCCGCGCCCAGCATTTCGCCCTCGACGCGGGCGATCTGACGGCGGGCGTAAGGAGCCTCTGGATGGCGATCGAT
>CAUYUJ010015449.1:288767-363767 GCA_963575745.1 Prorocentrum cordatum
CGTCCTCGTCGTCCTCGTCCTCGTCCTCGTCGTCGTCCCCGTCCCCGTCCCCGTCCTCGTCGTCCGTCGTCGTCGTCGTCGTCGTCCTCGTCCTCGTCCTCGTCCTCGTCCTCGTCCTCGTCCTCGTCCTCGTCCTCGTCGTCGTCGTCGTCCGTCGTCCGTCGTCCGTCGTCGTCCTCGTCCTCGTCCTCGCCGTCGCCGTCGCCCCGGAAAGGAGTGCGCCCGGGAGCGGGCGACGGAGAGAACGGGGAGGCCGGAGCGGCGGCCGCGGAGCGGCGCGAGGGCTCGGCGGGCGCACCGTAGGCGGCGGGCGCCCCGTACCCGGGGAAGGCGGCATAACCTGGGCGGGGGGCGACGGGAGAGCGGGAGCGGCCAAGAGGGGGGTGTCCAAGAGGGGGGGTGCAGATCATGACCGGCGGCATGTGCGCGGCCCCGCGGGGGGGCCAGGGACGTAAAGAAACAAGAAGAGGCGCCATGAAATCTGGGGGGATATCATGGCCCCCGCCATGATATCCACCCCCCTCTAGGCGCCCCGTACCCGGGGAAGGCGGCATTACCCGGGTGGGGGCGGCGGGAGAGCGGGAAGGCGGCACAGCAGGGCTGATCGAACCTGAACGGTGCTGTTCGTTTTCGTGTTGTTGCCGCTTTCCCTCGTTCTGTCGTCCATCCGCCCTTGACGCAAGACGAAGCCGAAAGGAAAAGAACCCACGAAATCGCCCAAACACCGTCTAGGTCCACCCCTGAGGGGAGGAGTGGGGAAAAAGGTGCAGTCAGGGGAACGAGCGTAGGGGGGGGATAGGGAGGAGGGGAGGGGGTGGGAGAAGCGAAGGGGGAGAATGAGAGGAATGGAAGATGCATCGGCGAGGTCGGCGACGCAGCGGCGACGTCGGCGTGGAGAAAATCGGGTTCCGCATCGAGCCGCATCGCCGATGCCCCGGCGATGCGGCGCCATGCTCCGACCCCATCTACTCTGACCCCTTCTGGGAGGCCTCGAAAAACAGCAGGACGAAGAGAGAAGAAGAACAAACGCCATAAGCATAAACTGTCAGAGGTCCGCGCGGCTTTCTTGGACCCGCGCTGGACCCCCCTCCCTGGCGCGCGGAGCGGGCCAAGGGCGGCGCCCCAGGCGCCGCCGGGGGGGGCCCAGCGCGGATCCAAGAAACCAGCGCGAAGCGCCAACAGTTTATGTTTACGTCGTTATTCCCCTTCTTTGTCGAGAAGGCGGGGGACCGTCGCCTCGCAGAAGCGCTGGCGGGGCGTGAAACTGCGGCCAACCTCTCCGCGGGAGAAGGGGGGCACGGGGGGGGGGGGGCGGGAGGAGTCGGGCGTGCAGTTAAACAATTCGTATACACATCTCGATGTGTGCGTGACATCCTTGCGCGGGGGCTATGCTAATCTTCTCCGTATCGTTCCAATGTTAACGGATGATCCCCGAAGGGAATCCAGGGGGGGAAGGGAGGAGGAGGAGGCGGGGGATCGTCTGCGAGGACGGGGAGAGCTCCGAGCATTGCGTCGCGCATCGGGCGCGGCGCGGCGCGGCGCGGCGCGGGAGAGGCCGCTTCGCCCGCACTGCGCGCGGCGGGGGGTAGCGACGGAGAGACGGGATAGGAAGAAGTGCAGCTGTCCATCGCTCGGACGTCCATTCCCTGTGTTTTTGTTCCGGTTTCGTGCGTGTTTTTTTTTCGCCACATGATCAGGGATGCTCCTCGATGGTCCTCGCCGAGAAAAAATGCGCACGTCCGAGCGATGCCAAGGCAACGAGGGGGGGAGAGAACGGGAAGAGGGGCACCGGGAGTGCGTCGCAAATGAGCGCGGCAGGGTGAGGGTGCGTCGCGTGCAGCCACTCAGCCCAGCTGGCTGGCGCAAGGGACCGGGAGACATGCGCGACAGCATTCACGGTGCAGGCCTGGGTCTTGTGTGCGGGTGGCCTCTGGCGCGCGGGGGCTCGCTCTTATCGCGGCCCGCGCAAGCCACCCCACAAGCTCTGCCGACAGATGTCGCGGGTCAAGCGTGACCGTCTTGCCAAGCAACCTGCAAAAAGAACTGTGTACAACACGCAAAAACGGGGTCGCCTGCGCCGACAGTGGCGCGCGAGCTGCCCGCGTACGCTAGCGCGTAAGCGCCCACGTCTCCATTGTGGCGTGCCGCGCTGGTGGCCCGCGTAAGTCACTGCGTAAGGTCGCTCTGTCATCTCGAGCAGGACCTCTCTTTTTTCGTCGCGCCAGGGTCTGGGCGCCAGGCTCGCCCTGACCCTGGCGCGGCGAAAAGAAAGAGGGAGGAGGTCCTGTGTCTGGGCGCCAGGCTCGCCCTGACTGCCATGACTGCCATGACTGCGAGGAAAAGGGACGTGGTCCGCAACGAATGGCGCCATCGCAGAGATGCTGCAAACTCAGGCCGCACCGTGGCCATAGCAGCAGGTGCTCAAATCGCGAGTGCGGGCCCGAACGTTCGCAGCTGGATGTAAAAATGTCGTCTCGCTCTGCACGGGGAGCGGGAGAGAGCAGGCATGACGGCAACATCATAAGTGTCATGCGTGCTTACCCACTGGTCGGAAGAACTAGGTAGAAACATGAAGTAGGAAGGCGTTGAAAAAAGACTGGGTATCCGCCCGCCCCCGAAAGAGGACGGAAAAGGGGAAGTCACTCGATCGTTGAAGTGGGGAGGCACCTTAAAGTAGATCGGAATCTGGGCATCCAGAGAAGCCTAATTTCAACGGCCGATGGGTATGCTTGCTCATCTATCCACGTACAGTCGGGGCGTTGACCTAAGGAACCCTAAATGAGGAACGAGGCCCCTCTCTCCCAGAAGTTGAACTTCGACTTCCCATGGAAAAACCTCAGGGAAACCCAGGGGAAACCGCACAACAAGCAAGGACCACCGAGCCCCTCCCCAACGAAAAGGGTCCCTTCTTCAGCGCCCCGACTTCGGGGATGGACAGAACCCCCTTTAGTAAAACGTGGTTTAGTGAAAACGACCTGAGGCCCAAACCTGGCGGGCGCAGGCCTGGAAAATAACGGCCGCGGCGCCATCTCGAGAAGCGGAAACGGACAATTCACTAATCGACGTGTCACTGTTGGGGGTTCTGTCCGCCCCCGACGACTGTAGTTGTCGGCGGGGGGGGGGGGGCAGCCGCGGCCCCTGGGGGCCGTCGCGGAAGCATGGGGCTCAGCCATGGGCGCTGCCTGCCTCGGGCCACTTGCCGGCGCGCAGCCGCCGGCCGCAGGAATCCGACTCCGGCTGCCGCCTCCCCCCCCTTGGGCGGCGCCGCGAGGGCCGACCCGACGCGACGCCCGCGGGGAGCCGACCTGCAGGGGCCACAGGACCCAGGAGACCACGCTGGCCCCGCGTTCCTCCGACGTGCTGCCCCGCCCACGCGATCCGCCCGCCCCTCCCATAATCGGAGCAGGATCGCGGGCACGGCGACTCACGGGCCACAGACGCAAGCGCTGACGGCATCAACCCGGAACTGTCGCCCATGTCCTCGTGGCCGGTACTGCACGGGCAGAGCCAGGGATCTCGTGCTGCTCGCCGCACCTGGGGCGCATCTCGGAGACGTCGCGGCCCGCCCGTCGAGCCTGGCCCTCGGCCACTGCGACCCCGGCGTGGCGCAGACGTTCCGGACCCACGCGTCGTGCTGCCCCTCCTTCGGCCTCTTCGTGAGCTCGTGAACGGTGCCCGCGACGTCGGCGTCTCCTCGGTGCAGTCCACCTCCGCGGTCCTGCTGCAAGGCCCTTTCCCAGAGCTGCTGCCGCGTCCGTCCTGCGCCGCCGTGGGGCGTGCCGCCGGAGGCGCCCGCGGCCCCGGGCGCGCGGCACAGCACTCTGCCAGGAGCCCCGCCCCCTGCCCAGCGCTGCGCGCTGGCTCGGCCGAGCGCGAGGCCGTGCGCGCGCGCCGCCGCCGCGTCGGGCCTGCACTGCCGTGGGGCAGCCGCCGAGGGCGCCCGCGGCGCACGGGTGAGCCCGCACGGCGCGCCCCGCCTCGCGCGGCGCGGCGGCTCGCGCTGCAGCGCGAGGTCGGGCGCGCAGCTTCAGTTGCAGCGTCTGGCGCGCTGCAGAGGGACGTGCCTCCGAAGGCGCCCGTGGCGCTGGGCGCGCGCTCGCGCAGCCAGCGCCCCTGCGGGCTGGCCCCCGTGGCGAGCGCCGCGCTGCGCTCGTGCGCGCCGGCTCGCGGCCTGCGCGCCGTCCCGTGGCGCGGTGGAGGAGCCCGCGCCCGCAGGTGGTCCCGAAGCGGCCCGCAGGCTCCCCGGGAGGGTGGGCGAAAGAGGACCAGCTGGAGGCTTCTCTGTCTCAAGAGCCCACCGGTTGCGTGCCTTAGCGGCGCCCGCTCCGGTCCCCAAGCGGCTCTCGGGATCCACCCGGCGGGAGGTATGGCAGCAGATCGCGCGATGCTGGTACCCAGACGGCCCAAGAGGCGCCCAAGACGCCTCGATAGGGGTCTCCAAGATGACCCCAAGACTCTTGAGGGTCATCTTGGACCCTCTTGGGCCGTCTGGGGCCCTCCTCAGGCCCTCTTGACGACCCCTAGATGACCAAATCATGGATTTTCCCTGGTCGCGACGAAGAGAAATTCCAGCGTTCCACGGCGCTCTTGCCTCTTCGGGCTTCCAGCGCTGGGGGCTCTGGCAGCTGCTCGCGCCTCGCGCGAGGCCTACGGCCCCGCGCCTGGACTGGCGCGGGGTGCAGCACAGCCCACACGTCCGCCGTGGAACCCGCGCCGTCGTTCGCGAGGCAGCGCGGGGGGGCGTCAAGGAGGGACTACAGTCGGGGGCTTGACCTAAGGAGCCCTAAATAAAAGACGAGGCCCCTTTTCTCCATAAGTTAACCTTCGATTTCCGATCGAAAACATCAGGAAAGCCTGATGCAAGCTGTGAAACAGTCTAGGAACGCGGAGCCCCTCCCCAACGAAAAGGGTTCCTTCCTCAGGGCCCCGACTGTAAGGGCAGAGGTGGTGTCAGAGGAAAAATTGCCGAAATTGCCCAAGGAGGAAGGGTGAGCACCCAGCTGGGCTCGCTCTTCTGCCTCGACCTTTGGCGGCGTGATTCGTTCCGTCCGCGGCTCCAGGGGTCCCGGCCCCTTCCTTGTGGGCAATTGTTCGTCCCAGATCCGTTTTTGAGGGTCCCCGGGCCCGATAACGGGCCCCAGAGGGCGAAATCGAGGAAAGACGTCGGGATTGAAAACGTACATCGTTGGAGATCTTGGAACCTCACCTTGGGATGACCAGCCCCTCTACGAAACCCCGAGCATCGAGGGGTGCGTGGCCTGCACACCTGTGACGCTGGCTGGCCCTTCAGCTTCCCCTTCTGTCCCCTCAGTCCCTCCATCGCTCTGTCCCTCCCTCCCTCGCCTCCCTCTTCTTCCTCCTCACCCTTCCCGCCCCCCTCTCCCTCGTCCTCCTCCTCCTCCCCCTTCACGTCCCCGTCCCCCTCGTTCTCCCCCTCCCCCGTCCCGCCTCTTCCCCTTCGTCTTCTACCTCCCCCGTCCCGTCCCCCTCCCCTTCGTCCTACTCCCCCTCTCCTGCTCCTCACCCTTCCCGTCCGCCTCCCCTCGTCCTCATCATTTCTCTTCCTCTTCTTATTCTTCCTCCTCCTCCTCCTCCTCCTCCTCCTCCTCCTCAACCTCCTCAACCTCCTCACCTCCGCCTGCTGCTCCCACTCCTCCGTTCAGTCCTCCTCCTCCTCCTCCTCCTCCTCCTCCCCCTCCTCCTCCTCCTCCTCCTCCTCCTCCTCCTCCTCCTCCTCCTCCTCCTCCTCCTCTGTCGTCCACCATGGTCCCTCCTCTCTCAAATTTCGCCCCTCTCGTCCTGTCAATGACTCATGCAACGACGACAGACGCCGAGAAATGAAGCAACTGATCTGGATAGAAAAGGACGTCGCACCGTAGGCCGGGAAGCCCATGGTAGGATACATCCCGTACCTTGCGGGGCATCAGGAGAGCGTCGATCGAAGGGACAGTATATGCAAACACAAACAATACCACCAATCCTCTGGGCTGCCTCTCCCCCATACTTCCTCTCCATGGCTCAAATTCGGCGAGCATCTGTTTGGCAGGCCTCGCATCACATCACGGTTCTACGACCGAAAACTCCGACACGCAAGACCCACACTGGAACATATGACTTGTGCACTTTGTTTTGCAGACCCTCCAGCTAGCGAAACGGTGGGGTCGCCAGGCAGTGAAGAGCACTTCCGTGTGCGTCCGCACGCCAGCGCAAGCAAGTCTTAGAAGAGAAAAATACTGCGAACTGCAGAAAAAAAAACACTGCAGTGTGCGTTGCACGCATTTTTGCCGACAGCGACGACGACGACGACGACAAGGATATTCGGCCCACCAGCGCGGAAGAAGCTCTTGTATCCGCTAAAACTAAAGCAGGAATAATCGTCCCCTCGAGCCTGGTCATCCTCGTCGTAGTTTTCCCCCTCCCCCCGTGCTCCGTAGGGCCAAACCTGCAGGGCGCGCTCGCACTTCTTTGCGCTCCAATCATTGGAAGCGCTGCGGTGAGGCTCGCTATTAAGAATCTGGGCACCTCATGCCTCCGAATCGCGTACCTGTAGTGTGCAAGGGAGGGATACATGTAGTCTGGGGGGGAGCTATAGACCAGGGCCCCCGAACTATTGAGGGTTCACACATCGGAACCGGCAGAACGCACCCGTGCGTGGCAGAGACGTGACGTTTACACACAATGAGCACATGTTGTGCCACTATGCGAGATGAGACGGGAGAGGCAGGGGGAGCGTGAAACAGGGGTGGCCCTTACGCCTGCAAGTAACACTCCATGGGCGCGTGCTTGTCAGCAGGAGCCCTCCACGCGTCCGAATCCTCTTCCTCCATAAGTGCACAGCAGCATCTCCAAACGGGCAGTTTGCCCACGAGGTGGCAGCAGCGGGGGGAAGAGGGGGCAAGAGGAGGCGGCGCCGGGAGGCTCCTCCTTCGCTTCCCGCCAGTCCCTGCCCTCCCGTCTTCCACGGCCCGCCGCCGCCAGCGCCGCCGCAGCGGCTGCCCCCCCGGCAGGGCGGGCGGGGCGCACATGGGCATGCCGGCGCCCATGGGCGGGGGCGCGGGCATGGACACGGCTCCTCCCCTGCTGCACTCCCTCTCCCTCCTCCTCCCCCGTCCCCTTCCTCTCCACCTTCTCCGCCTCCTCCTCCTCCTCCTCCTCCTCACCCGCACTCGGCGTACAGAGGACGAGCATGGTGTCATAAAACGACTGGCTCAGGCTGCGCTCCTGGATTTCCACAGTATCTCGCGGCCCTGGTTTCTGGAGCTCGTGCGGAACATGAGGCATCCTTGGAACTCTTAGGGAACTTGGACATCTTGGAGTGTACAATTACACTCGGACCTAGTACAGAAAAACATCCTTCAAGAACAGAGAGAGGGAGAGAGCATGATCCACCGCTGCTTTACTCTGACAAATTCCACCCCTCTTCCTTTGGAACCCGAGGATCCCCCCCTATTCCGAAATCCCCCCCCCCTGCTCGAACCCACCCCCCTTCCCTTCCCTCGGCAAAACTCCCCTCCCTAACCCCCTCCAGAAAACGCGGGGGGGGGGTCACTACCGGCCGGTTCGACCCCCCCCCGGGTTCGACCCCCCCCCCCTCGCCGCCAGCAAACGACTCCCGGGCCCAACCACCGTCCTCACCACGGCGCTCGCCACTGTTCCCACCAACAGTGTCCCCACCACTGTCCCACTGTCCCCACTGTCCCAACCAGTGCCCCCACCAGTTTCTCACTGTCCCCACTGTCCCCATCTCTGTCCCCACCACGGTCCCACTCTCCCCACTTTCCCCACTGTCCCCACCACTGTCCCACTGTCCCCACTGTCCCCACCACTGTCCCACTGTCCCCACTGTCCCCACCACTGTCCCACTGTCCGCACTGTCCGCACCACTGTCCCACTGAGCTGTCCCACTGTCCCCACCACTGTCCCACTGTCCCCACCACTGTTCCCACTGTGCCACTGTCCCATTGTCCCACCATCGTCCTCACCACCGCCCTCACCACTGTCCCGCCGTCACCACTGTCCCCACCACCACCGTCCCCACCACAGACCCACTGTCCCCACCAGTGTCCCAACACTGTCCCACTGTCCCCACACCACTGTCCCCACCACCACCGTCCCACCACTGTCCCACTGTCCCCACTGCCCCCACCACTGTTCCACTGCCCCCACACCACTGTCCCCACCACCACCGCCCCCACCACTGTCCCCACTGTCCCCACCACTGTCCCACTGTCCCTACTGTTCCCACCACTGTTCCCACTGTCCCAACCAGTGCCGCCACCAGTGTCTCACTGTCCCCGCTGTCCCCACCTCTGTCTCCACCACGGTCCCACTCTCCCCACTGTCCCGATCGTCCCCACCACTGTCCCATTGTCCCAACCACTGTCCCACTGTGCTGTCCCACTGTTTCCACTGTCCCCACCACTGTCCCACTGTCCCCAGTGTCCCCACCACTCTCCCCACTGCCCCCACTACCCACCACCATCCCCACCACCGCCCCAACTACTGTCCCGACGGGGGGGGGTCGAACCGGTAATGACCCCCGTCCCCTTTCATGATGGACCCGGGGGGGGGAGGGGGGGGGGTTCGAACCGGTAGTGATTCCCCCGATTTTCGAGGGGGGGGGACGGGTTGGAAACCATCAATTACCTCCCCCGTTTTTCTGTCAGCAGCGGCAGAACACGCTCTTCCCGAAGACATTCGACCTCCGCCGGCATAAACTGAAGAACATTCGGGTACTCTCTCCCAGTTGCACAAGAACATCCAACACACACGAAGAGCATTCGGGTACCCTCCTCGAACCGACCTCGACCTTATACGTCGGGCCGACTATCGTGCAGTCAGAGACCCCCTTGGGGCTCAGGAGGGACTCTGGTTTGGGGGAGGGTCTTTCTTTGTCCAGGAATCGAGGCTCAGGAGGGAGTCTGGTTTGGGGAGGCGCTCCCTTTGAGCAGGAACCGACCGCCCTGGCATTCCTGTGGGGCTACCACGCCATGTTCTCAGAACCAAGGAAGGTGTTCTCAGGACCAGGTATTCTTGGAACACAAGGCCGGTGTTTGAAACCAAGGCGGTCTCAGCCAGAAGTGTGCCAAGACTATTTTTATGTCGGGCGTGTCCACCCCCCATACAGGGGGATTTTCAACGAAAAATGCAAAATACTAAAACAAAATACCCCACAAACGTCAAACAATACTCCAAACATAGTCCTCAGACTATTTTTGGACTGTGCTTTTTTTTGTTTTTCATTTTTGGTGTATCTTTTATTTTTCGTCGAAAATTCCCCTGTAGGGGGACAGGCCCGACTTAAGACTATTTCGTGCAAACCTCAGCTGTTCTCAAACCACTCTCTGGTGGGCCAGACGGCAGGCCGCAAGCCCGGCCGCCGCGCCACCGCCTGCTCCCGAGCTCTGGCTACCAGCCTGGAGCACATCCCTGTCCCTGTGCTGCGCACCTCCTCATCACGATGCCAGTCTTAGGGATCCCCATTTTTTTTTGAGGGCGAATCCCTAAGATTGTCACCGCCTTCTGGCGAGTCTCAGCCAGAAGTGCCCCAAGACTATGTCGTGCAAACCTCAACAGTTCTCAAACCACTCTCTGGTGGGCCAGACGGCAAGCCGCAGGCCCGGCCGCCGCGCCACCGCCTGCTCCCGAGCTCTGGCCACCAGCCTGGTACACATCCCTATCCCTATGCTGGGCACCTCCTCGTCACGGTGCCAATCTTAGGGATCCCCTTGTTTTTGAGGGCGACTCCCTGAGATTGTCATCGCCTTCTGGCGTGTCTCAGCCAGGAGTGCCCCAAGACTATGTCGTGCAAACCTCAACAGTTCCCAAAACATCCTCGGAGGAGGAGGAGGAGGAGGAGGGGAGGAGGAGGAGGAGGAGGGAGGAGGAGGAGGAGGAGGAGGAGAGGAGGAGGAGGAGGAGGAGGAGGAGGAGGAGGAGGAGGAGGGGAGGGGGGGGAGGAGGGGGGGAGGGGAGGAGGAGGAGGAGGAGGGGGGAGGGGGAGGAGGGGAGGAGGAGGAGGAGGAGGAGGAGGAGGAGGAGGAGGAGGAGGAGGAGGAGGAGGAGGAGGAGGAGGAGGAGGAGGAGGAGGAGGAGGAGGGTGGGGAGGAGGAGGAGGAGGAGGAGGAGGAGGAGGAGGAGGAGGAGGAAGAGGAGGAGGAGGAGGAGGAGAGCCTGAGGCGGGCCAGGGCGGGGCGCTGGCGCAGCACCCGCTGCGACGGCACCACGCGCGACGGCCAGCCCCGCCGAACACCGCACCGCCAGTGGAGACTTCGGACGGCGCGTCGCTCGTCGAGCCGGGCCGGCCTGCGAAGCTCCCCCGGGCCCGCAGAGGAGCGCGCGGTCGCCCGGCTCGAAAGCACTGAGACGCCAGGACCTCAGAGAGGGGTGGGAGGGCAGAAGATGATCAGCGATCAAAGGACCCCCCAACCCTTTGGGAGGGGGCCCAAGTTGGGAGGGCCAAACTCATCAGGGATAGGTCTTTTCCTGGAATTGCTCAAACCAAACGGCCCAGAAGTAGTTTCCCTAACGCAACGACGGGGACCTCAGTGAGGTCACGTCTTCACTCTGTTATTAGCGCTACGGTGTCCTTCATCCTCGATGAGAAGAGGGGGCGGGCCTTCTCAAAGGCGGCTGGGCTTCTCAGAAGCCCTCGCGCCTTCTGGGGGGGGGGCCACCCAAGAGGTACCGCTGCCGCTACTCTCTGGACCTCTCCCTGGGCGCGTTCCGACCAGGCTTCCGAGGAGCATCCGGCGGTGGCGGCGAGGGCCTCCCAGGAGGCCCCAAGAAGGGGAGAGCGAGGGCAGGGTAGGACTCGTGGGCACCCTCGCCTCCTCCGAGGGGGCGGGCCTTCGCGGAGGCGGCGGGGCTTCTCCGGGCCCTCGCGCCTTCCGAGACCTCTGGGCGTCGAGGTTATGAAAAACATCATGACGTCGGGGGTGGTCTGGGGGGGCCGTCAGCACCTTTTTTTCCCCATATCCAAAGATGGGGTTCTTGTTATTGGCGGACCGCGCCGGAAGGACACAGAACAGGACAGAACACCACACCCATCACTCACCACTCATCACTCAGACTCACCACTCAGATTCACTCATCACTCAGACTCACTCATGCTCTCTCATCACTCAGACTCAGTCATCACTCAGACTCAGGCGATTCGCTCGTCTCAGCAATCTAAGGGGGGCGGCGGGGGGGTATTTCACGGGGTCCCGTTCGCGGAATTTTGTGGGGATGTCTCAGGCGGTTTGGCCATTTTCTGATCCAACATGTTTCGTTTTCGGAGCAGATTTGGAGGATGTCTCAGGCGATTCGCTCGTCTCAGCACTCTAAGGGGGGCGGCGGGGGGGTATTTCACGGGGTCCCGTTCGCGGAATTTTGTGGGGATGTCTCGAGCGGTTTGCCTGTTTTCTGTGCCAGCATCTTTCGTTTTCGGAGCAGATTTGGAGGATGTCTCGAGCGAGGCGCTCATTTTGACCTCCCAGGTGGGCCAGATTTTGAGGATGTCTCGAGCGGTTTGCTTGTTTTGGTGGCCAGGCTCGTGGGCGCAGATTCTTCTCAGGATGCCACAGGAGGCTCCCACAGGCTCCAGGAGGCCCCAGGAGACCACATGAGGTCCCAGGAGGCATCAGGAGGCCACAGAAAGACTCAAGAGGCTACAGGATGTCCCAAGAGGCTCCAGGAGGCCCCAGGAAGCTCCAGAAGGCCTCAGGAAACCACAGGAGGCCCCAGGAGGCAACAGGAAGCGCCAGGAGGCCTCGGAAGGCAACAGGAGGCCCCGAGAGGCCCCAGGAGCAGGAGGCCTCAGAAGGCAACAGGAGTGGCTCCAATCCCATGTGTTTTACGTATGCTCCTATCGATTGGGCCTCACCTGGAGCACGATTCTTTGATGTTATACGTATGTTTCTATAGATTGTCCTTCTCCTGTGTACACAATCCTACATGTTTTACGTATGTTCTATATATTGGGCCTCTCCTGGGGCACGAGTCCTTGGTGTTTTACGCGTGTTCCTATAGATTGCCCTTCTCCTGTGGCTCTAATCCGCAATGTTTTATGTACGTCTGTTGCTATAGATTGCGCCTCTCCTGGGGCACGAAACCTCCCTAGGAGGTCCCAGGAGGCCCCAAGAGGCTCCTGGAGACCCCAGGAAGCCCCAGTAGGTTTCAGGAGGCCCCAGGAGGCCCCAGGCTCATGCACAAAGACGCGCTCGTACTACTGAGGCTCATTCACACTCCAATTCATTCGCAATTAGATTTATGTCCAGACCGTCACAACTGAAGCCCGTGTATATTCGAAAGCTCTTGCGCCTAGACATTCACGGCGGACAGGTCCATGCGAATAGATGCACATATGGGGAGCTCCACGCAGTGAATAATTCCGGGTGGCCAGACAACCGGGGCGACAGCGCGGCCGACGCGTGCCCGCGGTAGCTGGTGCACCAAATTGGGAGGAGGAGGAGGAGGAGGAGGAGGAGGAGGAAGAGGAGGAGGAGGAGGAGGTCCTCCGAAGCCCCGCCGCCCTCCGAAGAGGCCGCCCGCGCTCTCTGCCGCCCCCCCCCCCTCCCTCCCGCGGCGCGCCGCCGAGAGCGCGCGCGCGCGGGCGTCGCTCGAGGTCCGAGGAGGAGGAGGAGGAGGAGGAGGAGGAGGAGGAGGAGGAGGAGGAGGAGGAGGAGGAGGAGGAGGAGGGGGGGTGGGGCGGCGGCTCCGAGCGCCTCTGGCACGAGGGCGGCCACTGGAAAAAGGAGCCCGTGCCGCCAGCCTCTGGCGGCGTTTTTCCCCGTCTTCGGGTCTCCTGGCCCTCGTCGCCGCCGCCGGAGTCGCCTCGGAACCCGAGTCAGAACGCAGCCCGGGAGAGGTCCGGGGGGTAGCGGTGTCGGTACCTCTTTGGGAGACCCAGATTTATACACCGCCCCCGTTTCAAGGAATCCAAAAAAAAAACATGGACGAATTCGGATCGAGTTCCCGCGGCGTCCGAGGCCATTTTCACGGCGCTCCCGCCACGTAGTCTCGGCGCGATCACACGCGCAAGCACGAAAAATCGTGGTCGCGCTACATAGTTGTGGTCGTGGCAGTCGTTGTGGTTGTCGATAGCGGTAGTGGTTGTGACAGTTGATTTGGTATATGTATTGGTATTGGTAATGGTAATGGTTGTAGTGGTAGTGTGGCCATGGCGCGCCATGGAATGGTAGAGGTTGTGGTTGTAGGTGTGGTAGAGGTGCGCCTTGGTAGTGGCGCTGGTCATGATCGCGCTGGTGGCATCGGCGACGGCGCTAAGCCCCCCTCGAGACGTCGTGGCCAGGAAGAGAGGGGAGGTAGGGGAGGGAAAGGGCATTATGAGGACGAACCAGATGAGGGTAATCAGGCGCGGAAGAGAAGGGGGCGACGAGGGGGCGACGAGGGCGACGAGGGTAGCGAAGAACACGCGACTTCGGAGGTCGGGAGGCAGCGCCGAACGTAAAGCATCCAGCTCTCGGCGCGAACACGCACACCGCCACCTGGCGGGCGCGCGGGGGCGAGGGGAGAGGCACGCGAGGGAGACGATGGAATGGGGTGTGAAGGGCGGGACTGGGGCAGGACGCAAGGCGAAGGAGGAGGGATGATGGGGGAACGGGGAGAGGAGGATAGAAGGGAGAAAGGGGGAGGGAGAGGGGAGGGAGAGGACGGAGGGCGGCGACGGGAGAGGGACGGGGGAGGGAGGAAGAAGAGGGAGGGGGGGAGAGGGAGGAGGGAGCATGGAGGGGGAGGGGAGGCGCCCCTCACCTCCAACTCCTCCTCGGTAGTTCCCCCGTGCCCCGATGATGTTACCATGGGTTGCGTTATGTTGTTGTTACCTGTTCGGTGTATGTTTGACGTTGGTGATGTGCGTGCGTGTTGTTATGATGCGTTTTCGGTGTTATTGATTTTTGTTGTTATTGATATGTTGTGTTATTGGTTGTTGTTGTGATTGATCTCGTTGCTCTTTGCTGCTATGCTGTTGTTATGGGGTGGCGGAGGCACGGCGTAGCCGATATATGCTATGGCGGATGCACGGCGTAGCCGATATATGTTATGGCGGATGCGCGGCGTAGCCGATATATGTCTGCGTGTGTTTTCACGCCAACACGGTGGGCATTGGCACATAGAAGTTGCCATCGCTCTGAGCCCGTATGCACGGGAGGCCAGGTCGGGCGAGGGTCGCGTCCAAAGACGCTGGCAGCCCTAGCAGCTGCAACCCTGCCAAGAGACCCCGCCAGAAGCTCGCCCCATGATCAGCGCAGGGGCGGAGACCAGCCTAACAAGCACAAGAATTCAAGCGATGTGTTTTTTTGTTTTTTGTCTGCGTGCTAAGGTGCTGGAGTGTGTGTGCGCGTGCGTGCGTGCGTGCGTGCGTTCATGCACGTGCCATCTTACACACAAGAGTCTCCGACGAGCCTGTCATTCATGCTGCCCTCGAGGCGGCGCCGTACACAGCGAGGCAACGTCGAGCACCCCTCGCTCAACCCACCGACCACGCACAGGCAGCCGACAAATCAGCACTGAACACGCTCTTGAAAAAGCATCTCCCTGAGTCGACGCGCGGCCGTCGACACGATGCATGTCTAATACTCGCGCGTACCGCAGGCACGCGCGCACTGCGCTGATGACCTGGGCTAGCGAGCACTGAAAGTAACGCACTCCCGAACGGAAAGGCCGAGAGAAATCGCTCGCCGCTTCTCGAGCGGCATTGGACGAGCAAGACGGGATAGGAGGGAACGGAGTTGAGGTTCAGAGGAGTGGTGGGAGGGAGTGGGGAAGGTGGCAAGGACAGGGGCATCATAAGAAGATGGAGGGGGATCGGGAAGCAATGCAGAGGCTACCGCACATAAGACTGGCATTGGCAACGCTTGCCCCGTTCAAGCGCGCCGTACTCCACGGCTCAAGCATATCGTGTTGACGCGTGTCCTGGTTTAGCTTATCGCGGGTTTGCTCGTCGCCGTCGTCGTCGAGCAAACCCGCGATAAGCTAAACCAGGACACGACTCGAAAACTGGAAATTCTACGGCCTGGACGCGACTCGAAAACAGAAACCGCCATCAAGTTTATCTTGAGATTCTCCGGCCTGGACACGACTCGAAAACTTGATTTCGAAAACGCCTCCCCGTCGCTTGCGACGAGCCTGCGCGCATCCTGGGCCCCTCTGCCCACGCGCGTGCGAGTGGAACGAAATAGTACGCGGCATGCCACTGCAATATCATCTTGAAACCGCTCTGGCAAGAGCTGAATCACTTCGCATCTGGAGGCAAAAAAAGAAGTGTGCCCGCATTGTCCACCAGTAGCCCTGCCTAGAGCAAGTTGTTGTACGGGCACGCAGACTCAGGCTGACCAGTAAAAGTCAAATGCAAGATCCACAAGCGGCGGATGACGTCCTTCATGGCCTCAGGCTCCCCCATGCTCCACGGAGCGGAGATCCGCGAGTAGGGAGGGTAGTGGCCAGCCCACGCGAAATTGGCGACCGCGCGCCAGATCGAAGCACCTGGTGGCAAATATGTCTTCGCCTGGGCCTGGGTCAACGCAGTCGGGAAATCCCTCTTCACAGGCGGCTTCTTGTCGCCCGCTTTGCCCTTGGCCTTCGCTTTCGCCTTTGGCGCAGCTGCGCGAACGGCCTCGGCCTTCTCCTTGAAGTCGGCGGTGAAGATATTCCTTTCCTCGGTGATGGTGACTGCTTTCTTCTCCAGGGTCTTGAACTCCTCGTGGTCGTCGTAGTGCAGGCACTGGATCGCCTCATCGACCTCCAGCAGCGCAGGGAAGAAGGACGCCTGGATATCATTGACGACGTGGCGGTTGGCGACGATCTGGATAGCCTGCATCTCAGTGACCCCCAGCGCGTGGCAGACGAGGGCGAAGACGACGTCGACCAACTTCGCCCCAGCGGGTACATCGACCTTCATGTCAGAGGCGACATGCTGAAGGACGGTCTTCGGGAGTGCCCAAAACGCCTTCCGAGCAGCCACCTTGTAGAGGCTCTCCGCGGGCCCATCCTTGAAGCTGCGGATCGCGGGGCGCAGCGCGTTCATCCCGACGCACGCCTCAGGGCAGTCGCTGCACTGGCGCGACCACGACTTCACGACGACGGTGCAAGCCTCGACGTCGAGGTTGAACAGAGACCGAAGGGTCGGGCCGCGGGTCGAGTTCTCTGGTGTGAACAGCAGGTCGCCGTTCGGCATCTCCGTGGCCTCCAGGGGCCAGAAGAAGGCACAGCTGTTCTGGAAAAAGTCAAGCGCCAAGCACCAGCCGTCGTTAGGGAGGTTCACCGCGAGCTTGTGGCTGACCTGCGCGAAGCTCGACATCCAGGTCTTGGAAACCTTGTTGAAGTCTGGAGCCGCTGGGTTCTCCTTGTAGATCTGGAGAAGCATGGCCAGGTCAGCGACGGGCTGATTGATGCCGATGTGCCCTGGCGAATAGTACGGGGCATCCTGGCGAGTGGAGACGATCTTCGTAAACTCCATGGTCGCGTTGGCCTTGGTGGAGCGGAAGGCCGAGTCTGGAAGGCGAAGGCCCTTCGACGCCAAGGGCATCATCATGACTGCGCTCTTGAACTTGTGGATGACGTCGAGCACCTTGTTCTTCAGCATCGTCCCCATGCTGGCTTCGGGGCGCCTGTACTTCCTGTTGCCAATGATCTGCTTGCTGTTTTTCGCCTGGCCGATGCAGCCCTCGCAGATCTGAGTGCTAATGAGACCTGAGACGCGATCCTTGATGAGCTTGATGATCTCTGGGTGGGGACCATATCCGAGCTCCTCAAAGGCCTTCACGAACTGAATCGTCGCCACCTTGCGGAACTCGCTGCGGACGTAGACCTGCTCCATTGCAGAGCCCTTGTCAGCAGCCTCCAGAAGGTCGAAGATGCGCTTATCTTGCTCGAACTCCCGAACCACAGCACGGGCAGGCTCGCCGTCGCACGTCATCAAGATGAGCTTGTAAGGCCACCCGTACATGTATAGGTTCCTGCGGATGCGAGCTGAGATCAGATTCCAGCCGAAGTCAAAAGAGATACCTGCGACGTAGTCATCGTCCAGCATCTGGCCCTCAGTGGCAAGGGCCCCAGCACCGTCGAGGCAAGAGAACCCAAGGTCCTCAAGAAGACAGCGGCTGTGGAAGCAGGCGGCGATCTGGAACATGTGCTCGAAGTTATCTTTCCTGAGCTGCTCCACGACCCAGTCGGGAGAAGCGGCAGCAGACCGAAGCATCCTGTTCTGGTGGATGTGCCAGTTGCGTACAGGCACCGAGAGCGCAGTAACTGCGAGACAGATCTTCCTGTTCATGGGGTCGCTCAACATCAGGGCTGAGATTGCGACGGCGTTTGCAGCGCAACCCCTCAAAGTCTTGGCCTCCATGGTGATGGCGCTCGCGGCCGTCGGAGCGCTCTCGCCCGCCTCCTCCTGCTTGCCAGTCTTCACCTTGACCACGTGCTCCAAGAACTTTTTACCCCTGCAGAAGTCCATCTCCAGGCGCAGGAAAAGGCGCTCGAAGAGGTCAATGTGCCAGGACGGCACGTTCTTCTTGGCCGCGGAGACGGCCGACATGAACCTGTTCGTGTTGCAGCGCTCCCCAGGGGAGCTCAACCAGACGCGCTTCTTCAAGTACTCCCAAAGCTCAACCTCTGGCGAATCCACTCCTGTGAGATGCTCGCCCAGACGAGACAGGTCCTGGATCATATAGGGGGCCAGCTCCTGGAACAAAGGGCAAGTGGCAGGCGTGAGCCTGGTGAAGCAGTAGTTCATGGCTTCACGCAGCTGAAGGTGGCGAAGGTCATCCTGGTCTGGGCCATGGGGCAAGTTCCACGAGATCATCATCAGCATCCACATGCCCCGCAACTGGGACTTGGCGAGCGCGTGGTCGACGCTGCGGTTCGCCCCGTGCGACGGGTCGGGGAACCTCATGATATTGATCTTCAGCTCCTCGAAGTAGGTCAAGGCGTTCGTCGCACAGACGCCGTCGCTACCGAGGTCGAGGGACACGGACAGGCAGCGCCAGTTCTTCCAGTTCGGAGCTTTCTCCAAGTCGTCCAGCCTGAACTCCTTCAGGCCCTGCAAGTCGGAGGACACGTTCAGCTGGTTGTCCAAGTTCTGGAGCCAGCGCCTGCTGGCGACCCTGTGGAGCTTCACTGGGCGCCACGCACCAGGCCTAGCGCCTGGGGCACCGCGCGTGAGCCAGGCCATCTGCCGATCCATCACGCTCGCCGTCGTGACCACGGCATCCTCGGGCTTCCGCTTGAGGGAGAGATCCTCGTGTAGCTCGTCGTCGAATTGCCGATCCACCTGGGGGAAACACTCACCCTATACACCAACCCCCCAAGGCCAGAAACGGTGGTGGTGTATAAACCACACGTAAAAACCACCGTCGATCTGTACACCGGTACCGGGTGAGGGTCGAGCCTAAACGAGGTCTTCGAAGACCCCCGAAGCCACCTGAGGAGGCATCAGCACCGCCAAGTTGGAGGGGAGCGTCAGGACAGTAACCTGCAGCGGCAGGTTCCCCACCGAGGCCTTGTCCGTCGCGACCGAGACGCAGCGCGGCTTGCCGATCTGCTGGGCAGCGTTGGTGACGTACTTGGCCAACGCGTGGTCGACGTCCTCGCCGACGCCGAAGCCCTCGGAGGGGTCGTCGAAGTTGAACTCGACGTCGCGCTTGACGGGGTGGCCCCCGTTGTTATCGGCAGCCATGACCAGCTGGAGCTGGTGCGACAGTGCCAAGCAGACCTGTGCGAGCAAGCACTCAGCCACGGGGGAGGACTGCCGAGCGGTCAGCATGATAAGATCCAGCATCGGCAGCTTGTAGAAGTTCTCGCGAGAGCACCGTCCAGCCAAGCACATACTCCACACCTTGTGAGTGAAAGTGTCGCTCCATGCAGTCTGAGCCCTCGAGCAGAAAGCCTGGAGGTCAATCGTCATCTCATCGTCGACTCTGAAAGTCGCGCAGTCGTCCAGGTAGGCAGGCTGGGGGCGAGGCCACTTGCTTGACCACTTGATGTCCAAAAAGATCGGGAAAGACCAACTCCTGCGGTGCATGCGCACGGTCTGAACCACGCTCACCATGAAACCCTGCGCTGCCTTGACCTGCTCGGCGGAGACCTCCCTCTTCATGTCGAAGCCGCCGTAATGCGAAGCACTCCAAGCCCACTTGGCCATCTGGAAGAGAATACCGAAAGTACTCACCGACGTCACCTGCAAACACTTGGCGGGGAACGGGAGCTGCTGTCGCTTGACCGTGTGTGAGGAGACGTAGGTTGCCGTACACGATCTGGCCGCCACCTTCTATCGGGAACCTCCTCTCCCAACGCTCGCAGCTGCGAAAAGCCCACTTCGAAGGCGTACCCTTAAATGCGTCCATCTTCAAGAAGTCATAGATCGAGTGCATGCTCCAGAAGAGGCGCTGCTTCCCAGGACGAGGCATCTGGAAGACGAAGCAGTCGAAGGTGAACGAGGCGCCCCCGTTGATCTGCACATCCACGCAGCCGCTCCTGTGCTTCGCCTGCACATCCCAGAACGACTTCAGCGAAAACGGTCCGGCACTTCTCGGCTCCTGTGGGAGCTGCTCCGCGGCAGCGGCTTCTGCTGAGGTGCAAGAACCAGCATGCGTGCCTGTGATCAATGCAAGGATGCACTCACGCATGCAAAACATGCCGTACATGAGGGTGTGAATCTCCATCCGTGAAGGGGCCAACTAGGCACTTCGTGCAAAGAGCCCGGCTCGACTCCGAAGGCAAGATAGAGGAGCGAATCAACTGCCTAAGCAACCATGCTCGGAGTTACGCGCGGATTTCTTGGATCGGCGCTGAACCCCCCGTCCCGCTCTTGCGCGCGGAGCGCGCCAGGGGCGGCGCCGCCAAGGGGGCCGCGGTGCCGATCCGAGACATCCGCGCGACCTCGAAAAGTTGATGCTTACGCAGTTCTTCGTTCGTCGACAAGATCCATTTTTGACCCGATAGTTGTCGGCCCCACTCGCTGGCACCTGGGCGGCTCCAGCCGACCAGCCACGCTGTCGTGGAGCGCGCTGCATAGGAAAACGCGCGGCACCGCCGCCCGCCGCCGCCTCCCGCCGCCGCCGCCCGCTTCCACCGCCACCACACGGGCGGTGACTCTGGCGACTCTGGTCAGTTTTCGGGGGCGTCCAAGAGGGAGGAGGGGCGCAAGTCATGGCCCGCGGCGTGTGCGCGGCCCAGGGTGGGAAGGGCCGAGGGCGCATTGCAATAAGAAAGGCGCCATGAGATCTCGGGAGACATCATGGCCCCCGCCATGATATCCACCCCCCATGGGAAAGAACACGGGGATTATGACCAAGACCGAACGCAGAAATGCCGTGTTCATCTTGGTCAGCGTCGATCTTGGTCAGCGCCGATTCGTGGAAAACCCTCGCGAATCGGCGACGGCCGACATGGACCGTGACCAAGATCGGTATCGACGCGACATCTTGATCATGGCCCCCGTATTTCTCGGGGGCGCGCAAACATGGATGAGCGATCCATGGACTTGGCGCGCGGTCGCCAAATCCGAGGATCGGGGGAGGTGCCCTCCCTAAATGCCGCCGGTGCCGCAATGCTCGGCGGCGGGAATCCGCGACCTCCCATGGAAACGGGACCCGTCGCTAATCCACGCCCCCTTGATCCATGTTTGCGATCGCCTGCATCATGGCCCCCGTATTCCTTCCCTCGATTTCAGTCGGGCCCGTCCCTCCGATTACAGGAGGAATATTCAGAAACATAGTTTAGACAAAAACCATCGTCAGGGGACTACTCTTCGAGCATCTTTCAACCATTTGCAGGAGGAATATTCAGAAATAGTTCAGAAACGAACCATCGTCAGGGAACTACGTTTTGAGCACCTTTTAACCATTTGGGATTTTGTTTTGGAGCATCTCTATTTTTTCGTCGAGATAACCCCCTGTATGGGGGACACGCCCGACTCGACCCTCGACCCTGGCCGCCCCCGAGCTCCCACGCGCAGCCCACACCCCGGAGCCGCGTGGGCCCCGCCGGCGGCGCGGACCGCGCGGGCGGCCCTGCCTCGGGGACATCTTCTCTGGCCCGGGCCAGTCCAGGCCCGGGGCAGCAGGAGACCAGAAGCTGCCCAGAGATCCGACGTGTTGAAAAAATCAAGACAACAAGTTTTTCGTATGTTTCGCCCTCGAGGGGCCCTCGCCGGGCCTCGGGACCGTCAAAAAACGACTCAGGATGGAAAACCGGTCCTGGGGAAAGGGTGGAGACTTCCAGGGACACCGCATTGAAAAAATCACGACGTCGGATCTCTGGGTGCACGGCAGGACAAAAGAACTGCCACGCAGGTCTTCGCAGACCCGGGTCCGCCAAGATGTGTGCGGCCGCCTCGCGGCCACGAGCGGCTCGCTGACCCGGGTCCGCCAGAGGGGCTCTTCGCAGGATCCTGCAGGATCCGGTGCCGTGGCTGACCCCCGTTTGCATTGACCCCCGTCCCCAGACCCCCGACGTAATGATTTTTTCATTACGTCGACCCCCAGAGGTCTGGACCCTTTCCCCATGACCGGCTTTGCATCCTGAGTCGTTTTTTGACGCTCCCGAGGCCCGGTGAAGGCCCCCGGAGGCCGAAAATTAGGAAAAACATCCCGTCATGATTTTTTCATTACTCGAGGGGGTCTGGGTCTCAAGGCTCCCGACTGCCCGGGGGCACGGCCCGCGCCGGGCGCCGCCCCGTGCGCGCTCCGCCGCCCCGGGGGGGCACGGCTCGAGCACGCCGCCGGCGCCGCCGTGTTCGGGGCCCGGGTCCCCTGGAGGCCCGGGCCACCTCTGCGAGCATCGGCGGTGGACAGACCTCCCTATTTATGACTACCTACCAAACCACCCCAACCCAACCCGAAGACCCGAATTTGACCCGAATTTCGGGTTGGGGGGGGGTACGGGTTCCATGTGTTTTTTCGACGTTCCCCGACCCCCCCCCCCCCCCACTGGAAATCGAGGGTAAATCTGAGCCTTCGGGTTGGGTTGGGGTGGTCTGGTAGGTGGTGAATTTAGCAAGCCTCCCTGCAGTGAAACCGGCCTGGGACCGAAACCGACGGACCTGGACCCGCAAAAATGACGGCCGCGACGCCCTCTCGCGGACCGAGAACGGCCAATTCGCTAATCGACGTGTCAGGGTAGGAGGTCTGTCCACCCCCGAGAGCAGGGGGTCGACTGCAGAACTGACTTGCCCCAAGCTCAGTTTTCCCGTCGAGCGCCTGCGAGACGTTCCCAGGGTGCCTGGAGATCTGCGGAGCACTCTGCGCACTTTTCGTAGACCCGACGGGAAGACCAATCTCGGGGTAAATCAATTCTGTAGTCGATCCCCCAGTCGACTTCTCTGGCACCAGCTTCTCATCCAGGATCGTCCTTGGCGGCTGCAGGGCCTGGCAACGGCCAGGTAGCCTCCCTCTGTGATCCCGTAGCGACGAGAGGAGCTGAGGGGCCCGCGATGCTCTCCCCCCCCCTCCTCTCTGCTGCTGCGACGAGATGACCTGCTTGGCGTCCCGGATGCGGCCCAGGAGGACTCGCGGGCCGGGTGTCGCTAAAGTGCCCCTGGCCCAGGGTGCCCCCAAGATTTCCAAGGAGGCCCTCACTGGAGGAACCAAACATACCGGTACCGCTGCTCCCCGGACCTCTCCCCGGACCATGACTCCGAGGCGCATCTTGCCCTGGCGCCGAGGGCCTGCCAGCAGAACCCGAAAAGGCGACCACGAGGCGAGGGTATCGGTATGGGTGCCTTCTCCTCATCTGGCCCACGGCCTCCGGAGCACCCCTCACGAGGCCCAGATGGTCTCCCGGGCTCCAAAATGGGGAGAGAAGCTGATGGCCTTGTTCTCCACCGCCACCACCCTAAGTAGGAGGGCCTCCTCCTCCTCCTCCTCCTCCTCCTCCTCCTCCTCCTCCTCCTCCAACCTTCCCCCCTCCAACTTATCGCGGTGGTCGTGGAAGACAGGCCTATCAGAAGCTGGAGGCACCTTGGGCCAGGGGTCACCTTCGGCTACCCCCGAGCGAGAGCCGGCGCGGGCGGGAGGGTCGGCCGCGAGGGGGGGGGAGGGGTGCGGGAGGCGGGAGCGAGCAAGGCTCGAGCTGAGCAGTGATTCTCGTGCTCGTTTTGTTTTCGTTCTCCTGCGCTCTGTTCGTTTCTGTTCTCGTTTTGTTTTCGTTTTGTGTTCGTGTTTGTTTTCGTTATGTTTCCGTTTTGTTTTCGATTTGTTTTGTCTTCGTTTTTTCGTTATTGTTTTCGTTTTGTTGTGTTCGTTGTTGTTTTCGTTTTGTCTTCGCGCTGCCTCTGCCGCTGAGCGAAAGCAAAACGGGAACGGTCCGCGGAATCGCCCAAACACCTTGCGTTGCATACCTGGGGGGCCTTGTCTGCCCCCTCTCGGCCCTGTCCGCGCGGAGCCGGTGTCGAACACGTGTCGGACTCGTCGGACCCACGCCGAATCCGCGTCGAACCCGCGTCGAGTGCAGGTCAGCTCCGCGTCGAGTCCGCATCAATGGGCTACACGCAGGAGTGACCCTGGGTAAGAGTGACCTCTGGTGCGCGGCTTTTGGGGGGCCGCGGGGGGGCCAACACACAGGCGCGCAAGGCGCCACCATCGCATGGGCGTTCGGCGATCGGGGAACCCCCTTGTGCCCGCACCAGAGGTCACTCCGGCGACAGGTCACTCCTACGTCGAGTCCGCATCAAGCCCGCATGGGGCACGAGAAGAGGCTCCGATTTGGGGCACGGGCGGGCCCCCCCGAAGGTGCAGCGTAGAACACCGCTCGGCGCGAGCCCCCGGGCGGTGGCTCCTCTCTCCCCCCTCCTGGCGGCTCCGCACCCGTGTTCCCCCTCGTCGTCCTCGTATGCTCGTCGTCGTCGTCGTTGTCGTCGTCGCCGTCGCCGCCGTCGTCGTCGTCGTCGCCGCCGCCGTCGTCGTCGTCGTCGTCGTCGCCGCCGCCGCCGCCGTCGCCGTCATCGTCGTCGTCGTCGTCGTCATCGTCGTCGTCGTCAGCGTCGCCGCCGTCGCGGCCGTCGTCGTGGTGGCGGCAGGGCCCCGCCCCTCAGCGGCGTGATGATCCTCGTGCTCTTCCTCATCCTCCTCTGCCGCCGCTGGATCTCCACGCCTTTCCCCATCCTCCTCTATCCGTCTCTCTCTCTCTCTCTCTCTTCTACACGTCGGTCAGATGAAGTAGGTCGAGACATGAATTAGGAAGGCGGATAAATCAGATTGGGTTCAGGCCCTCCCAGAGAAGAACAACACGCAGCAAAAGCATGTCGGCTCTTGAAATAGGAAGGCGCTTGAAGTAGATCGGGGTCTGGGAATCCAACAATACCCACTTTCAACTACCGGCGTGTATCCGTCTCTCCATGTTCACCTATATATATATAGACATATATCCACACCTTTTGTTCAGAGCACATCGTGTGCTGAAAGGTTGTTGTGCGAGTATGCTGTGATGCATTGTGTGCACGCTCGAGGGAGCGTCTTGACCTGTACGATTGAAACAAAAGCTGATTCTGAATAGGAAGCTTGATTCCTAAAACTCTGACGGGAGCAACATTTCGTAGGCCCCAGCTCCGCCTACCCACGATAATCCAATTTATAATTTCAGCACTCGCAGGGTAGCGTTACCGGTTTCTCTCTGATGGCAGACGCAGGTTGTGCGCTCGTAAACACATGGCGTCTTGGCGAAAATCCCCAGAGGCGCCCAAGACGGCCCAAGAGGGTCCAAAGACAGCCGCAAGAAGGGTCCAAGCGGGGGACACGAACCAGCAATCATAGTCTTCCACCCCATGAGGCTGGCACGGAGACCCCAAGAGGCCCCAAAACTGCCCCCAAGAGGCCCCGAGCACCCCAACGTTTATAACGAGCGTTTCGCCTGGGACATCATGGCACAAGCGAGACATTGGAGATTTATGAGACAAGATGGCTTCCAATACGGCTCACATTGCCAAAGATGGTCCCAAAACTGCCCCAAGACGGCCCGAACATTGCCAAATATGGCCCTCAGGAGGGCCCCAAGAAGGCCACACTACTGTCAAATGTGGACTCCAAGACGGCCGAGCTGTCTCCATGACGGCCAAGCGGTTCGAGGTTCCAATAAGCCACCTCTTCCTCCGCGTTCCCCATCTCATCCTCCCCCCTTTTCCACCCCCCCCCCATTCGTGCGCCCCCAAGTGTTCCCCGAAATGTTTCCCCGGCAGCTCGTGGAACACGCGCGCGAATACCGCGGTTGCACTTTGCCCTGACGTATGTCCGCATAGGCGTTGGACGACGCACAGATCGCCATAGCGCCTTCGGGGAACCAACGCCGATGGCATCTTCAACGTCAGACGAGCCAGTCCGCCGCCCCCTGTTGGCTTGCCACAGGGGTGCCAGGCGTGCTAAGCCCGTGGTTCCTCTTGTCGCCTCCAAAACGGCCAAGATTGCCCGAGATGGCCTCCAAGATGCGTCCAAGATGGCCTCCAAGACGGGTAAGATGGCTCCAAGATGCCTCAAGACGGCCCAAGATGCCTCCAAGACGGCCAAGATGGACCCAAGATGCCTCCAAGATGGCCTAAGAGGTCTCCAAGACGTCCTCCAGGAGAGCCCGAACAGGTCAAAACCATGGGTTGTCCGTAGGTTTTTGATAGGTGTTGGGATGTGCTTCTGTTCGTCCTTCCGACAGCCCAAGACGGCCCAAGAGGCCCAAGACGGCCCAAGATGACCTCAAGATGGCCTAAGACTGCCCAAAGGGCATGTAAAAGGCTTCCAAGACGGCCAAAAAGCCCTCCAAGACGTCCTCCAGGAAGGCCCGAAAAGGCAAAACTCATTGATTGTCCTAATAGTGTTTGAAGGATTTGGGCTTTTGCTCCTTTTCAGCTCTCCGACGGCCAAAAACGGCCCAAGAGGCCCCAAACATCGCCCCCAGAGAGCCCCGTGACAGCCCAAGAGGCCCCCAAGAGTGCCCCAAGAAGGCCCCAAGACGGCCCCAGAGGCCCCCAAGACGCCCAAGATAGCCTCCAAGACGGCCAAGATGGCCTCCACGATGCATCCAAGACGCCCAAGATAGCCGTGACGACGGCTAAGATAGCCCGAAGATGCGCCCAAGACGGCCCAAGATGGCCTCAAGATGGCCTAAGACGGCCCTATAGGCTCGCAAGAGGCCTCCAAGACAGCCCAAGAGTCCTCCAAGACGTCCTCCAGGAAGGCCCGAAAGGGCCAAAATCATTGATTTACCGTAGGGTTTTTGAAGGATTGCAGCTTTTGCTCCTTCTCAGCTCTCCGACGGCCCAAGACGGCCCAAACGGTCCCCAACATCGCCCCAAGAGCGCCCAAGAGGTCTCCAAGATGGCCCCATGACAACCCAAGAGGCCCCCAAGACGGCCCCAAGAAGGCCCCCAAACGACCCAAGATAGCCTCCAAGACGCCCCAGATGGCCAAGGTGGCCTCCAAGATGCCTCCAAGACGGCGAAGATAGCCCCAAGATGCACCCAAGACGGCCCAAGATGGCCTGCAGATGGCCTGAGACTGCCCAAATGCCCGCAGGAGGCCTCCAAGACGACCCAAGACCCCTCCAAGACGTCCTCCAGGAGGCCCGAAAACTCGGAAACCACCTGGTCCGCTAGCTCGCCCGACGCCGTGTTCCCCGAAGGCTTTCGAAACCCACTCGGGGAACGCGTGGCCCGATAGCTTGGACAAGCTCAAACCCAACCGGCCACGCAGGCGCTTCAAAAAAGGCAGGGGGCGGCGGTGATTCGCCGTAGGCGTCTTCGATCCGTCGCCCCCTGTTGGCTTGCCACAGGGGTGCCCAGCGTTCTGGACCATTTCGCTGTTGGTGTTGGTCCTTGTCCAAAAGAACTCCCCCTGGGGCTTCGGCCGATCCCGCCAAAGTCCCGGAAAGGCCCTGAAACCACCGCAACGACCGCAACAGATCTCCAAGACGGCTCAAGATGGCTTCTAAGATGTTCACGTTGGCCCAAGATGGCCTCCAAGATGGCCTCCAGGTCGCCAAATATGGTCCAAGATGGCTTTCAAGACGGGACGGCCCGAGAGAGTCCACGATGCCTCCAAGTTCGTCCAAGAAGCCTTAAAGACGGCCCAGGATGGCTCCAAGATGGCCTAAGACTGGCCAAGAGGCACCCAAGAGGCCTCCAAGACGTCCAACACGACGGCCCGAAAGGGCAACAATCATTGATTTCCCTTCGGTTTGTGAAAGATTTTGGCATATTCTTCTTTTCGGCTCTCCGACGGCCCAAGGCGGCCCCAGAGGCCCCCAACATCGCCCGAAGAGCGCCCAAGAGGTCTCCAAGATGGCCCCATGACAGGCCAAGAGGCCCCCAAGAGGGCCCCCCAAAGATCCCAAGACGGCCCAAGATGGACCCCAAGACAGCCGAAATGGTCTCGAAGACGGTCAAGATGGCCTCCACGATGCCTCCAAGACGGCCAAGAAGGCCTCCACGAGTGCGAAGATGGCCCCAAGATGCACACAAGACGGCCCCAGATGGTCTAAAGATGGCCTTAGACTGCCCATGAGGTCCGCCAGAGGCCTCCAAAACGGCCCAAGACCCCCCCAAAACGTCCTCCAGAAGGCCAGACAGCTCGGAAACCACCTGGTCCGATAGCTCGCCCGACTCCGTGTTCCCCGAAGGCTTTCGAAACCAACTCGGGGAACGCGTGGCCCGATAGCTTGGCCAAGCTCAAACCCAAATGTCCACGCAAGCGCTTCCGAAAAGGCAGGGGGCGGCGGTGATTCGCCGTAGGCGTCTTCGATCCGCCGCCCCAGGTTGAATCATCACAAGCTTGCCCGGCGTTCTGGACCCTTTCGCTGTTGGTGTTGGTTCCTTTTCAAAAGAACTCCCCCTGGGGTTTCGGCCCGTGCCGCCGGAGATGCGTAACAGGTGGCTGCAAAGGGTTTTTCTTTTCCAAACGGCTCATAGATGGCTTCCAAGATGGCCTCCACGTTCGCCCAAGATGGTCCAAGATGGCCTCCAAGACGGCCTAGGAGAGTCCAAGATGCCTCCAAGTTCGCACAAGAAACCTTTCAGACGGCCCAAGACGGCCCCAAAAGCCTCCAAGAGACCTCCAAGACGGCTCAAGAGGCCTCCAAGACGTCCTCCAGGAAGGCCCAAAAAAGTCCAAATTATTGATTTTCCCTTGGGTTTCCAAGGATGTTGGCACGCTCTTCTTTTCAGCTCTCTGGGGCGTGCGGTCGCTGTGCGTTGCAGGCTCGCAGGGCACGACAGGTATGGCACCTTCTCGAAACCAGACGGGGGACACAAGGGCGCGGTCTCTATGCGTTGCAGGCGCGCAGGGCACGGCAAGCGTGGCACTTCCTCGACACCGGGGGGGGTGCACAGGGGGTGCGGTCTCTTCGCGCTGCAGGCGCGCAGGACGCGGCAGGCGTGGCACCTTCTCGACACCAAGGGGGGTGCGCAGGAGGTGCGGTCTCTATGCGCTGCAAGATTGCAAGGCACGACAGGCGTGACACTTTCTCGACATCAAAGGGGGTGCGCAGGGGGTGCGGCCTCTATTCGTTGGAGGCTCGCGGGGCACGGCAGGCGTGGCATTTTCTGGAGATTCAAGACAGGTTGCGCAGGGGGTGCGGTCGTACGCGTTGCAGGGTCGGAAGGCACGGCGGGCTTGGCAGTTTCTCGACGCCAGAGGGAGTGCGCAGGGGGTGCGGTCTCTATGGATTGCAGGCGCGCAAGGCACGACAAGTGTGGTACTTTCTCGACGCCCGACATATCTGCATCCGGCTCCCCAGGCGCGGCGGGCGTGCCATTTCTTCTGCGATGGGAGCTCGCGCGGGTCGGGGAGTTGCGCGGGCGGGCGGGAGCTCACGTATTAAGTGCCCAGAACTGTAAACGCCTCGGCTCGAGCCCGCCCCGCGCGCCTGAGGCTTCACGCCTCGCGCCGGCGCGCCTGCATTTCCACTCGACGGCAGCGACCGCCGTAGCTGCGCCGGGAAGTCGCGCCGCCCAAAATTGCCATGGACGCGCTGCCAAAGAGCGCTTTGCTTCAGATGGGAGACGAAGGGCCCGTGGACAACTCGCGCAGATGCGAAAACGGGATGGCTCAGTCCGCCTTGAATGCGCATCGCCGCCAACTGAACAATTGGTGGCCCGACACCTTGTGCACCAGGTATCCTGATATGGACGACGATGGCAAGAAGCAGTGCCCGTATTTGCTGAGACACGCGTCGGGCGGGTTTTCTCAAGAGCCTCCTCGTGATCTGCCGAGTGGGAGGAGGGGGGCGACGGACCTCCGCCAATGAAGGCGCGGCGAGTGCACGTGCCGGGAAGCGCGGGCGCTGATCCACAGTCACCTTCCGCAGCGATTGCCGCGCCCGCGATAGCAACTCCCATGAAGGCCACGCCCGCGAAGGCCGCGCCGGCGGTCGCCATGGCGCCGCAACCCTCTCCGGCTGTCTTGATGGCTACCTCTGTCTGGTCCACTGGCGCCCCTCGCCTTCAGCTTTCCTCCCCGGGGCCCGCGGAGACGGACGGGCGATCGTTGCAGGGGCCTTGGTCACAGGACTTGGGGCAATCGGTCACGGCAAATTCTGCCCACTCAGGCGGACAAGAAAGCAGTCGGATTGTGCGCGTCGTTCGCTGAGAAACGAGTTGGTGACCCACAGTGCCGCCCGTCAAGTGGGGGCGCCCATGCGAACTTGTGGGCAGCTCTCAACAGGTACCCTACTGGTTCCGAATAACAAAATGGATGCTCATACTCTTCGCCTGTTAGCATCGCAGCCTGACGTGCTCGGCGGAACCAGCGCTCGGCTCTACGAGGGGGGTGAACGACGTCGCCCCCTGGCGTTGGACGTCTCAAGCCGCTGCTGATCACCATGGCATCGATCCCTTGCGCGACGCGGAAGGCGTCGCGCAGCGCGCGCGCCACGCGGCCCTGGCAAAGTGGCGGGACGCGGTGAAGTTCCTCCACCCAGCTGACCAAGAGGACCGGCGCCCCGACCCTGCCAGGATCAAGCGCATCGCACAGGTCCTCGCTCAACGAGGACATGTGCGATGCGGACGTCAGAATCATGAGCCTCGCCCATGCGGACTCATTCTCGTTCACAATGGCGAGAGTGCTCAATTTCGTTGCGTGCGTTACAAACGACCTGTCGAACCTATACCTGCCGTCTGTGTGCATGCCCAACTGTGGGAATACGCGCTGCCTCAACGCCGTGGTACAGACTCTGATCCACTGCAAGCCTTGGAGGACGTTGTAACGTAGACGCGAGCGTCGCTCCCCTTCGTTGCTCTGGCGCTCCGAATCCCACGAAACATCGCACTCCGATCCAGTCCGCAATCCGGTGACGATGTGTTTTGAAGACAGCCTGCGGCCCTCCCCCCTGCTCCAGATCCAGGGGGCGTCGTTGCGCCGAGAGCGCGCTGCGTCTGCGTCTGCCAGGCTGGAGATTCGTCGCCGCGGCGAGGCTGTTTTGATGCCGCTCGGTCAGTGCCTGAGGCGCTACGCCGTCTCGCATGCCCGGGCCTCGGACGATGCGCCCCCGGGGCAACCTCGCAGCCTGCGCGCCTCGACGCCAAATGGGTGCGCAAGGGGTGCGGTCTCTATGCGTTGCAGGCTCGCAGGGCACGGCAGGCGCGGCGCTTTCTCGACACCAGAGGGGGTGCGCAGGGGGTGCGGTCTCTATGCGTCGCAGGCTCGCGGGTCACGGCAAGCGCGGCACTTCCTCGACGCCGGAGGGGGTGCGCAGGGGGTGCGGTCTCTATGCGTCCCAGGCTCGCCAAGAACGGCAGGCGCGGCACTTTCTCGACGCTGGAGGGGCTCATGCATCGCAGGCGCGGCGGGCGCGGCACCTTCTCGACGCCAGAGGGGGCGCGCAGGGGGTGCGGTTTCTATGCGTTGCAGGCTCGCACGGCACGACAAGCGTGGCCCCTCTCCACGCGAGAGGGGTTGCGCAGGGGGTGCTATCTCTATGCGATGCAGGCTCGCAGGGCACGGCAAGCGTGGCACTTTCTCGACACCAGAGGGGGTGCGCAGGGGGTGCGGTCTCTATGCGTCGCAGGCTCGCAGGGCACGGCAGGCGTGGCACTTTCTCGAAACCAGAGCGGGTTGGCAAGGGGGTGCGGCCTCTTTGCGCTCCAGGCTCGCAGGGCACGGCAAGCGTGGCACTTTCTCGACACCAGAGGGGGTGCGCAGGGGGGCGTGGCGTTTTCTCGACGCCAGAGGGGGTGCGCAAGGTATGCGCTGCAAGCGCGCAGGGCACGGCAAACGTTGCACTTTCTCAACACCAGAGGGGATGCGCAGGGGGTGGGGGCTCCATCCGTCTCAGTGTCGCTGGGCGTGGCATGGACTGCATCTCCTCAACGCCAGGGGGTTGCGCAGGGGGTGGTGGGGGCGCTATCCGTCTCAGGGTCGGAGGGCGTGGCAGACGTGGCACTTCTTCGATGCCAGAAAAAGAATTCGCTGGGGGTGGGGGCGCTACCCGTCTCTGGCTCGCAGGGCGTAGCACGCGTGGCATCGCCTCGATGCCAAGGGGGGTGCGCAGAAGGTGGGGAGCGCCATCCGTCTCAGGGTTGCACGGCGCGGCAGGCGCGGTATTTTCGATGCCAGAGGGCTTTCGCTGGTGGTGGGGGCGCTACCCGTTTCAGGCTCGCACGGCGTGGCAGGCGTGGCATCGCCACGGCGCCAGAAGGGTGTGCGCAGGAATGGAGGGCGCTGTCCGTTTCAGGCTCGCAGGTCGTGGCAGGCGTTGCATTTCGCGACGCCAGACGGGGCGCGCGGGGGGTGGGGACGCTATCTGTTTCGTTGTCGTTGTGGTTGTAGTTGCAGTTGTAAGAGTAGTGGTGGTTTTAGTCGAACTAGTGGGAGGTAGTAGTAGTAGTAGTAGTAGTAGTAGTAGTAGTCGTCGTCGTCGTCGTCGTCGTCCTCGTCGTCGTCGTCGTCGTCGTAGTAGTCGTAGTAGTAGTCGTAGTAGTAGTAGTAGTAGTAGTAGTAGTAGTAGTAGTAGTAGTAGTAGTAGTAGTAGTAGTAGTAGTAGTAGTAATCGTAAAAGTAAAAGTAGTTAAATTAGTAGTAGTAGTAGTCGTAGTAGTAGCAGTAGTAGTGTAGTAGTAGTAGTAGTAGTAGTAGTAGTAGTAGTAGTAGTAGTAGTAGTAGTAGTAGTGGTAGTAGTAGTAGTCGTAGTAGTAGTAGTAGTAGTAGTAGTAGTAGTAGTAGTGGTGATATTAATAGTAGCAGTAGTAGTAATACTAGTGGTGAAGGTGGTGGTCGAAGTAGTAGTAGTAGTAGTAGTAGTAGTAGTAGTAGTAGCAGTAGTAGTAGTAGTAACAGTAGTAGTAGTAACAATAAAAGGAGTAGTGCTCGAAGTAGTAGTAGTAATAATGGTAGTAGTAGTCGTAGTCGTAGTAAAGTAGTAGTAATAGTAGTAGTAGTAGTAGTCGTAGTAGTAGTAGTAGTAGTAGTAGTAGTAGTACTAATAGTAATAGTAGTAGAAAGCGTAGTAGTAGTAGTCGTAGTCGTAGTAGTCGTAGTAGTCGTAGTGGTAGCTTTGTAGTGGTAGTAGTAGTAGTAGTAGTAGTAGTACGAGTACTAGTAGTACTAGTAGTAGAAGGAGGAGTAATAGCATCAAAGGAATAAAAATAATCATAATCGTAGTAGAAGTAGTAGTTGTAGTAGTAGTAGTAGTAGTAGTAGTAGTAGTAGTAGTAGTAGTTGCAGTAGTAGTAGTCGTAGTAGTAATGATAGTAGTAGTAGTAGTAGTAGTAGTAGTAGTACTAGTAGGAGTAGTAGGCGTACTCGTACTGATAGTAGTCATAGTCGTAGTAGTCGTAGTAGTAGAAGTAGTAGTAATAGTAGTAACAGTAGCAGTCGTAGTAGTCGTAGTAGTAGTAAATAGTAGTAGTAGTAGTAGTAGTAGTAGTAGTAGTAGTAGTAGTAGTAGGCGTCGCCGTCGTCGTCGTAGAAGTACTAGTAGTAGTAGTTGTAGTAGCGGTAGTAGTAGTAGTAGTAGTAGTAGTAGTAGTCGTCGTAGTAGCAGTGGTCGTAGCAGCAGTGGCCGCCGTAGCCACAGTAGTAGCAGTAGTAGCAGTATTAGTAGTAATAGTAGTAGTAGTAGTAGTAGTAGGAGTAGTAGTAGTAGTCGTAGTAGTAGTAGTAGTAGTAGTAGTAGTAGTGCCAATAACCATGACAATAGTAGTAGTAGTAATAGTACCAGCAGTAGTCGTAGTAGTAGTAGTAGTAGTAGTAGTAGTAGTAGTGGTAGTAGTAGTAGGCATAATAGTATTGGTGGTTGCAGTAATAGTCGTAGTAGTAGTAGTAGTAGTCGTACTAGTAGTAGTAGTAGTAGTAGTAGTAGTAGTAGTAGTAGTAGTAGTAGTAGTAGTAGTAGTAATAGTAGCAGTAGTAGTAGTGGTCGTAGCAGTAGTAGCCGTAGTAGTAGCAGCAGTAGGTGTTTATAGTAGTAGAACTAGTAGTAATAGTAGTAGTAGCAGTAGTAGTAGCAGTAGTAGTAGTAGTAGTAGTAGTAGTAGTAGTAGTCGTAGTCGTAGTAGTCGTAGTAGTAGTAGTAGTCGTAGTAGTAGTAGTAGTAGTAGTAGTCGTAGTAGCAGTTGTAATTGTAGTAGTAGTAGTAGTTGTAATTGTAGTAGTAGTAGTAGTAGTAGCAGTAGTAGTAGTAGTAGTAGTAGTAGTAGTAGTAGTTGTAGTAGTAGAAGTAGAAGTAGAAGTAGAAGTAGTAGTAGTAGTAGTCGTCGTAGTAGTAGTAGTCGTAGTAGTAGTAGTAGTAGTAGTAGTTGTTGTAGTAGTAGTGGTAGTGTTTTAGTTGTCGTAATGATACATATGGTGCACATAGGACATAACACAAGTATGTGGGGTTTCTCGGTAGCGTAATTGAAGGTTTCTGGCTGTTGCATTTGTCCGTAAAAAATGCCCCCCCCCCCGGATCAGAGCGCCTAAGAGGCATCGAAGACGGACCCACGACAGCCAAAGTGGCCTCCAACACGGCCCTAAGAGTGGCCCAGGACGGCCCACGAGGCCTCCCAAGACGCTGAAGCTGGCCTCCAAGACGGCCCTGAAGCGCCCCAAGAGGGCCCCAAGTCGGCTCAGAGAAGCATCTAAGACGGCCTCCGACGTCGTCATACGGGCCAGGAACGCTGTAAGACATCCAAGAAGCCCCAGAAGGCCCCCGGGAGGCCCAAGGAGTCCCCAAGGACCTCCAAAAGGCTCCCAGGAAGCTCCCAGGAGGCCCCACGAGGGGCCCCAGAGCTCCCAAGAGGCCTCCTCCTGCTTCTCCCTTCCTTTTTCGTATGTTTCCTCCCTCTTCTCCTTCTCCTCCTCCTCCTCCTCCTCCTTTTCCTCCTCCTCTTCCTCCCCCTCCTCCTCCTCCTCCTCCTCCTCCTCACTCCTCCCCCTCTTCCCCCCCAAGCGTTCCCTGAAGGGCTTCCACAACGGCTGGGGAAACGCATGGTCCAACAGCGTGGCCAAACTCTGCCCAAACGTTTAGCCTCGTAGGCGCATCCTAGAAGACAGGGGGCGGCGGTGATTTGAAGTAATCGTCTTCGATTGACGCGAGCGCCTGCCAGAATTCCTTCAGCACTGCACTAAGACAAACGACAACACATACAGCTAAAACACTCGGGCCTTGCATCAAGCTACCTCGGGGGAGACGCTCCTGTTTCGGTCATCCCGACTCTCTGCACCATCCATGGCTCAAGGCGCGAGGCTCGAAGCACCGTCACCGCTGTACTTCTCCTGCGTAGTACCGCCAACTGCTGGTCTGGACCCAGGCTGCTCGATTAACCATACTTCTCCTGCGTGGTAACACTAACTGCGGGTCTGGACTCAGGCGGTTCGCCGCGGCTGCGGCTTCAGGAGGCCGAGAGCGTACCGATGCCTCCACGCCCCTGTGGATAGAAAGGAGGGCCCCCAGTGCAGCAGATTGAGGGGCAACGGCAAGGGGGGGGGGGCTGGCTCAGGGGGGGGGCACCCTCGAGCTTGGAGCGGCGGTGCATCGCCGACAGATCGGCGACAGGCCCCCGATAGCCAATCCGCACGTTCCTGGGCGGAGTGGGGAGTGGGCCATCGAGCCCCCTTACAGTCGGGCTGCTGAAAGACGGAACGCTAAATAAGGAACGAAGCCCCCTCTTGGCCCTGTAAGCCGTGCCCCAGGAGGGCAAGGGGAAGAGCACTGGGGGAACATAAGGGACATCGAGCCCCTTCCGAACCCAAGCTGCTCCTTCCCGCAGCGTCTTGACTGCATCGACGAGAGATGGGCGCCTGGGAGTCGAGCTGTCCCCCCCGAGCCCGGCCGCCCCTCCATCCGCCCCGGACAGGTCCGTCCGTAGGAGCCCACGCGCGCTCGGGCGAACGCCACCGGGAAGGGTGCCCTCAGGAACCCCGTGGGCGGAGAGCGGGACGCCCGACACGCTGCAGGAGAAGACGGGCGTGGCACCGGGCACGGAGGAGCTCCACACGGCGGCTCCGCGCAGACCGGCGGTGGCGCCTGCGCGGGTCGAACTGGCCGCAGCTCACAGACAATCGATCGGGGCGAACTTGTCACAGTGATGACGCGCTCGGCGAACCCTAGCCATAGGAGGCGGGCATTTGCCCCGACGGTGGCGCTATGATCAGAAGTACCCCCAAGGCATCTGCAAGCACGACAAACAGGCCTGGCCAAGGCCGTCGTCCTGGGCCCTGGGGGTGAGGCCAGGAGGGCGTACACACCATCCTAGGGAGCAGGATGGCCCAGGCCAGACATGGTGGTGTACAGTAGGAGCTCGACCACAAGAAACCTTCCACAATAAACCCAACCCTGAGACTCCAGGACGTCCATGGACTTTTGGTGTGGGACAGTCACGCTTTCCATTGCACAACCATCGAAACCGAAGAAACCCAGGGCACACTTGAGGCAAGCAGGGTGTTTCTTGGCATGGGATTCCCACTGAAAAGACACCTTCTGCGGAGCAATGGAAGCGCTAGATTCGAGAGCAGGGACCGACCGTCCAGGCATTCCCATAGGCCTACCACGAATTGTTCGTAGAACCCAAAAATCTTCGACGAACAAAAGCAATGTTCTTAGAACGTTAACTCGATGTGCTAAGTCGGGACAGTCTCAGCCAGATATGTCTTCTAGAACACTCCGCGCAGACCACCCCAAAGGTTCTCAGAACGCTGGTGGGCCTGCAGGCAAGCCAGGACGCTTTGCCACCGCTCGATGGATGGAAGCCGAGATGAGTCCGTCGAGCGAGGGAGCGAGCGAGGGTGGCGGCACCGACCCCCGCGGCGGGAGGCCGGGCAAGGGGGGGGGGGCCTGCGGATGGGTTGCGGCAGTCGGTCAGGCTGCCGCGCTCCTCCCCGGCCCGCACGGGGGGACCAGAGCACAGGGGCGACCAGCTCCGAGCTCTCGCGCCGCTCCCCGCGGGAGAAGTAAGACGAAGCCAGGACGAGGAAAACTGAAGGGGCCCTGGGACACACAAATAAATACACACAAATAAAAAGATGCTCCATATGTTCCAATATTTTCTGGGTTTTTGTCTTCCCCCCCACTTCCCATATTTTCCCATATTTTCTTGGAAATCGACAAATAATTCCCAACCATCCTGTGGTGTTGGGTCCTCGTTTTGAAGAGACGGTGCCCCGCGTTCCTCCTCCTTCCTCCCGCTGCCCCCTCCCTCCCCCTTGCCTCTGCCCTCCGCATGTCTCTGTTTCGGCACATCCCTCACGCGTTCCGTGGCCCCATAGGGAGCTCCACCGAAGGCCCCAGCGTCAGGGTCCGCATGGCGGCCCCGCATTTTGGCGCACCCCTCACACGGTTCGTGGCCCCATAGGGAGCTCCACCGAAGGCCCCAGTGGCAGGGTCCGCATGGCGGCCCCGCATTTTGGCGCACCCCTCACACGGTTCGTGGCCCCATAGGGAGCTCCACCGAAGGCCCCAGTGGCAGGGTCCGCATGGCGGCCCCGCATTTTGGCGCACCCTCACACGGTTCGTGGCCCCATAGGGAGCTCCACCGAAGGCCCCAGTGGCAGGGTCCGCATGGCGGCCCCGCATTTTGGGCCCGCCCCTCACACGGTTCGTGGCCCCATAGGGAGCTCCACCGAAGGCCCCAGTGGCAGGGTCCGCATGGCGGCCCCGCATTGGGGCGCACCCCTCACACGGTTCGTGGCCCCATAGGGAGCTCCACCGAAGGCCCCAGTGGCAGGGTCCGCATGGCGGCCCCGCATTTTGGCGCACCCCTCACACGGTTCGTGGCCCCATAGGGAGCTCCACCGAAGGCCCCAGTGGCAGGGTCCGCATGGCGGCCCCGCATTTTGGCGCACCCCTCACACGGTTCGTGGCCCCATAGGGAGCTCCACCGAAGGCCCCAGTGGCAGGGTCCGCATGGCGGCCCCGCCCCATGTTGGCGCACCCCTCACACGGTTCGTGGCCCCATAGGGAGCTCCACCGAAGGCCCCAGTGGCAGGGTCCGCATGGCGGCCCCCCATTTTGGCGCACCCCTCACATGGCTCGTGGCCCCATAGGGAGCTCCACCGAAGGCCCCAGTGGCAGGGTCCGCATGGCGGCCCCGCATTTTGGCGCACCCCTCACACGGTTCGTGGCCCCATAGGGAGCTCCACCGAAGATGATGCCCACAATTGCGGTATTAACAATTGCTTATGGTTGGGTCTTTCGCCAGGCTAATTGTGTCTGTGTGTTTTTTACCCTCCTGAAAAACACCGGGCCAGGACGAATCGAGAATCTCTGAGCACTGGCGGCTCCAGAGGATGGCTCGGGCACCGCGGCCTCCTCGGAGCGCGTCGGAACGCGCTGAGAGCGTTCCGGCGCGCTCTGGGAAGGAGTTCTATCTCGTTTCTATAGGCCCGTCCGACACGCTCTGGTGGGTTCCTGAGGGATCCCTGAGGGTTCCCCTGCAGAGCTCTGGGGATTCCTGCGGATTCCAGAAAATTTGGAAAAGGGCTAACTATACCACCAGGACGGCGTACCCCTGGTGAGGTGTCGCAGCGGCCCCGATTCCAGTCAGGTGTCGCAGCGGCGGACGGATTCTCCCTCGCCCTAGCCCCGTCCGAAGAAGAGGAAGATGAAGAATTGAAAGAAACACTCCATAAACATGAACTTTCGGCGCTCCGCGCGGATTTCTTGGATCTGCGCTGGCCCCCCCCTCCCTGGCGCGCGGAGTGCGCCAGGGGCGGCGCCAGAGGCGCCGCAGGGGGGGCCCAGCGCGGATATAAGAAATCCGCGCGGAGCGCCAAAAATTAATGCTATGGCGTTTTTCTTCTTCAAATAATCGGGGCCGAACACCGAAGCGCGAACAGCTTTGCACTCGGGCCACTGGAGAAGAGTAAGGAACTCCGCAGCTGCGCCGCTGCTGCTCTGCAGGGCCTGGTCAGAGCCAACCTGGGACCTAGTGCTCAGTGGGCCCCCAAAAAGGCAGGCCTTGTTTTCACCGTTTTCGAAAAAGCTTCTCTGGAAACGACGACGACGAAAAACAAATGTATATTTGTTCTGGGAAGCGGTTCAAAAAAACGACTGGAAACAACAAAAAACCAGCTCTGGGATTGGAACCGGAACCGGAACCGGAACCGGTAACAACAACGGCGACGGAACCGGCAACAAAAAAAACGGCGACGGAACCGGCAAATAAACTGAGAAACTGAACAGGACAGAAAAACGGCTGTGGCGTTTCTAGGGCCCACTAAGCTCTGGCGTGGTGTGCACACCCCCTCCTGGCCGAGGGGGGCCAGGAGGGCCCGTACACTATTGAAGGGGCCCAGGGACAAACCAACAAAATCCACGTCAATTCAATGATGTCCAAAAGCTTTCTATGTCTTCTTGATCCTCGTCTTGCCCCCCCCCCCACCACACACACACACTTTCCATGATTGTTCCATACTGTCACGGGAATCAGCGATGATGTGTGTCTGTTTGTGTTATCCCCTCCTGAATTCTGCTGGGGCTCAGGATGTCCCTGGCCGAGGTAGCGGTGTGCAGGCGCCCTCTGCGGACAAGAGGAGGGGCGAGGAGGCACGCGAAGGGAAAGGAGAGGGATGCAGACGAGGACGAGGAGGAGAAACAGCAATTGAGGCACCCTCCTCCTCCTCCTCCTCCTCGTCCTTCTCCTCCTTCTCCTTGTTTTCTCCGATACAGGAACGTGCGATGCGTGCGATTCTTCCTTGTGTTGCAAGCACGGCGTATGGAGAGACGTCATGCTGAGGGCGGTATAAGCAAATGAGACTTAGGATGTATGCAAGCGACAGACGGCAGGCTATTGCAATTCCCCCGTCGTACTAAACATACCTCATACGAACATTTGTTACCCATCATTACTCCCAGTCGGGTGCCTGCCACAATACCACATACACCTGCTCAGCTGAACGCGCTGAATGACAGCTCTTCTGCCAACAATGAAAGAGTTCGGACAATCTATACCAAGCCGAATTCGTCAACATAGCCAAACAGCCGCGCAACCACAGGCGTGAGAAAGACACGAGACTCTAGGTCAAGAGGAAAGTTTAAGCAGTGTCCTCAATTCCAATGTTACTCTGCACTTTACAAAACATTTAAATTGCACGTTTGTGTATCTCCCACGACTCCCGACCAAAATGATACGCCCGTGCTGAACAGTTACACAACAACAGTGGGAGCTGCCTGACACGGATGACCAACGGAAGCAAAGCGGCATGCGGCTCATGGGCACGCTGCGTATTCGCAAGGCTTACACCTCTTTGCGTGTTACAGGGTGCGTAAAACCGAGCGCAAGCTTGGTCAATACAACATGCCATGACCACTGTGTACACTAACCGCCACTGCGGATGTTGAGTGAAATTGTGTGCATGCGTAGACGTGATTGTGTTGCTTGCTTGCTCCGTACGACACAATAGCTCGATCCCAAACGCATGGGGTCCAAAATGCGTCGAATGGTTGCTGCACGGCCCGAAGTCCTTTGCTGCATCAACATATGATCCGGGGGCTCGAGACCAGGAACTTCCCTATCCATTTGGACGCCCTGCAAAATAATTGTTCTATGACGAACAATACCGAAGAAATGTTTCCTGGACAATCCTCACTCAACCCATTTTCGGGACAATCGCCAACGTGCGGTGTACGACAGGCCCGCACCACTGAGCAGGCCTCCCCCGCAACGAGACGACCCGAAAAGCAATTCCAAACGGTCGTGGACGGCGTTCCGCAACAAGAATTCCCGAAAACGATCCATAGAGGAACGAAAAACGGCATAAACATAGCTTTCGCCGGTCCGCGCGGATTTCTTGGATCCGCGCTGGACCCCCCTCCCTGGCGCGCGGAGCGCGCCAGGGGTGGCGCCGGAGGCGCCGCCAGGGGGGCCCAACGCGGATCCAAGAAATCCGCGCGGACCTCCGAAAATTCATGTATATGCCCTCACTGGACGTTCCGCAACACGACAGTCCTCAAAGGGCGTCCCGCATAACAACGTTCCCCCAGACAGCCTCCAACAGGGGTTGCGCCACACGTCAGCTCCCTGGATAATCCTCAATGGCCCTCTGCAACACGACGTTTCGTAGACAATCTTTGGCGAGCGCTCTGTATTGCGACAAATCCCAGAGCAATCCTCCACAGGTGGTTCGCAACCCAACGGGCTCTTCGTCGAGATCGTCGTCGCTATCGCCGCCACCGTCGTCTCGTGAAAGTCAGGGTCATCGTCGAAATCGTCGCCGTCAAGGTCGTTGCCGTCTAGGTCGTACAGTTCGTGGTCGTGGTCGTGGTCGGAGTCGTGGCGGTCGTCGTCGTCGTCGTCGTCGCCTTCGCCGTGCTCGTCGTCGTCCTGGCCCCCGGTCTTCCATCCCTCCCGTTCCGCCCGGCTTCGCTACCGCACGGCCGCCCGACGGAGTCCGCCCAACCCCGGCCCGCCCGACCTGCCCGTCGGTGCCCGCCCGTGTCCTCCCGCCCGCACGCCCAGCACCCACACCGCACGCGTTCGCTCTCACACGCAGCTGTGGCGGAAGCCGCTCGAGTGCTCCAAGTGCGGCAGGGGCCCGACCAGAAGAAACCTTCCGCAGGAAACCCAACCCTGAGACCCCAGGACGTCCATGGATTTTTGGTGTGGGAGCGTCACGCTCTCCACGGCAAAACCATCGAAGCCCAAGAAACCCAGGGCACCCTGGAGGCAAGCAGGGTGCTGCTTGGCATGGGTTTCCACTGCACGTCGAAATCACCCCCCCGCACACACACTCACTCACTCACTCACTCACACACACATACACACACACACACACGCTGTCTTATCGGCAAAACCGACGGATGCAGGCGCGTTTTGTCCAGTGGGGCGCACCGGGCGCCTGGCGCTAAACACGGGGCGACCCTCCTCCGCCTCCTCCCCCTCCTTCTATTCCTCCTCCTCCTCCTCCTCATCATCATCATCCTCCATTCCTTCATTCCTTTTCCTTATAGACAACTTCTCCCTGTCGCACCCTCAAGCCGGTCTTTAGGGCGGGATGGACGTTTCGCCTGAGACGTCCTCACCACTTATTTCTCTGAAACTTAAGAAGCAGCAACAGTTTCGCAGATGGGATGTGGGCCGTTTTCAACATGTGGTTCTCGCCTTAGCGCAGCACACATTCGTTTAACAAAATGCAACAACTTCACGGATTGAGGGCTGGTCGTTTTCAACATGTGGCTCCCGCCTTACCGACGCGCACATTCATTTCAGAAAACTGCAAAAACTTCACGGATTGAGGGCGGTACTTTTTCAAAATGTGGCTCTCGCCGTAGCGCCTCGCACATTTGTTTTAGACATTTGCAAGAGTTTCACGGATTGAGGGCGGTACCTTTTCCAAAATGTGGCTCTCGCCTTAGTGCCGCGTACATTCGTTTTCAAAAGTTGCAGGAGCTTCTGTCACGGATTAAGGGCGGTTCTTTTGCCGAATGTGGATCTCGCCTCAGCGTCGCGCACATTCTTTTTCAACATTTGCAAGAGTTCCACGGATTTCCCATGATCAACGTACCAGAAATTGTGTGTTGGAAGGATTCAGGACTATGCGGGCGCAACAAGTATGTGGATTCGCGGTGTCGAGTCACAAAAATGGCGTTCTGGCATGGTTCTGGATCGTCAAGACGCAGCAGTCAGGTTGATACGTGGCGTTGAGATCCCGAGAGCAATGTTTTGGCACGCTTCAGGATCTTCAAACGGCTGTCTTCCAACGAGGCAGTTCCCTCAATGGAAATGACCGGTGGTAGTGGCCTACGAAGAGAGAGCTTGGAGCGAAAGTCCATTCCAACATCGTTGATGACTCTTGGTCTTACACTGGTCCTTATAGATAACTTCTCCTTGTCGCACTCCGAGGCATTTTTTACGGCGGGCCAGGAATTTCGCCTGAGACTTCCTCACCACTTTTGACTCTGAAGCTGAAACCGTGAAAACTTGCAAGGGCTTCACGGATTGAGGGCGGGTTATTTTCTAAATACGGTTCTTGCCTTAGCGCCGCGCACATTCGTTTTCAACATTTCCAAGAATTTCACGGATTGAGATCGGGTCGTTTTCAACATGTGGCTCTCGCCTTACCGCCGAGCGCATTCGTTTTCAACATTCGCAAGAGTTTCACGCATTGGGGGCGGGTCGTGTTCAAAATGTGGCTCCCGCCCTAGCGCCGCGCACCTTCGTTTTAAAACATTGCGAGGGTTTTGCGGATTGAGGGCGGGTCGTTTTCAAAATGTGGCTCTCGCCTTAGCGCCGCGCACATACGTTCTCAAACATGGCAAGCGTTTCGCGGATTCAGGGCGGCGTCTTTTCCAAATGTGGCTCTCGCCTTAGCGCCGCGTGCAGCCGTATTCAAAAGTTGCAAGAGTTCCACGGATTCCCATGATCAACGTACCAGAAATTACATGTCAGACGGATTCAGGATCATGCGGGCGCAGAAAGTATGTTGATTCGCGGTGTGTTGAAGTCCTAAACATGACGTTCTGGCACGTTCCAGATCGTCAAGGCGCAGCAGTCAGAGTGATACGTGGCGTTGAAATCCCGAGAGCAATGTTTTGGCACGCTTCAGGATCTTCAAACGGTTGCCTTCCAACGAGGCAGTTCCCTCAATGGAAGTGACCCGTGGTAGGGGCCTGCGAAAAGGAAGAGCTTGGAGGGAGGGTTCATTCCAACATCGTTGATGGCTCTTGGGTTTGTACTGGTCCTCCTCATCTTCCGCCTCCTCCTCATCCTTCTCCCTCCTCCCGCCTCCCTCCCTCCTCCCTCCTCCCTCCTCCGTCCTCGCTCCTTCTCCTCCCTTCTTGTCCTCCTCCCTCCTCCTTCTCCTCATCATCATCCCTCCGCCTCCTCCTCCTCCTCCTCCTCCGCGACAGCACAACTGGATTGCACTCAGCGACAAATTCTCTCCAACTGCCAGGCATTCGTGTGTACCCGTGCCCTTCAGACCGCCTGCCCTGCTCAAGCTTGCAGCTGGCGACCGCAGCATATTCTCGGAACCCACAGAAGCCAAACCCTGCCCCCTCCAAGACTTGCTTCTGCGTCGGTCCATCGCACTGGCGCGCGTAGCAGACCAGGCATAGGGAGAGAGTGAAAGAGAGAGCGAGAGAGAGAGAGAGAGAGACGAGCGAGCCAGAGGGGGTATAGGGAACGACAAAAACACAGGGAGGTAGGGACTGGCAAGAAGAGGGACATCACAGACAGCAACAAAGTAAAGCCATAAGAAATGGCAGATAGCATGTACATGACATCTGGGTACACACTTGGGTCTGAGACGCACACTGCACCATTACGAAATCAACCTTGTGCAACTACTGACACTCATCCAACCGATTGGTATGACATTGACGTTGCCAGAGACACCGAAACCAGAAACGGACACAACATGTGCACACGGGCAACAAAATGTGGTGATAACTATGAGAATATGACAATCAACGGCACGGACAACTTGCTGACAACGAAGATTTAGCAAACCCTGATCTAAGCTCTACCTATCTCTCTGTTTCTCTCTGTCTCTATGTGTCTCTCTGTGCATCTCTCCTTCTCTCTCTATACCACTAACTCTCTCTATATATATGTATATATGTATCTCTCTATCTCTCTCTCCCTCTGTCTCTCTCTCCCTGCATCTTGATGTCTCTCTGACTCTCTCTCTCTTTCTCTTTCTCCCCATCCCGCTCTCTCTCTCTCTCTCTCTTCTATCTTCCCTCTCGCGCGAACTTCTGTCAAGAAACCCGATAATCAACAGCGCACATGTCTTGAAACATGGAACCCTCTTCATACCCCTATGACTACAGATCTGAATTCCTCCCCAATCCTGTTCCCCGTTCTCCCAGTCTGTACCTTGTCTGCCGCGTCATACTCATGGTCGCCATCCTCCTCTTCCCTTCTCTGACTTTGGCGTCCTCCTTCTGCCCACTTCTTGCCCTCTCCTCCTCGCACTCATCCGCCCGCGCATCCTCCTCTCCTCATCGTCTTCCTCCTCCTTCTCTGCCCTCTCCTCATCATCGTTGGCAAGATCCTCTCCCCTGTCCCCGCTCCTTCCCGTTGAGGTCTCTGAGCGCCTGTCCAGTGACAGAGCGCTGTGCTCGCGCTCCGACGTTCGAGGGGTGGAAGGGTAGTAAGGAGGGGGTGGCAACAGCGCACCTCCTTTCCCTCGTCCAGCAACCTGGCAACACAGTCGCACCATCAGTGTCGATCGCACCCAACGTTCGGCCACAACACACACAAACCTGTTCCTCCTTTGGCGCTGTGAATCACGAGCGCGTGCTACGCTAACGGGATGCGTCGACACAAACTGTAAACGAGTTCGTGTCGAATGCGCTCGGGCCAGTCAGCACACATAAAGCGTTCCTCCGACGCGCAAGTGGGTTGCAGCCAGGGGCGGGAAGTCAAGCAAGGACACCGCTAAAACAACTGAGGGAGCGCGATGGAACCCGAGGGGGGAACAATTCCCCCCCCCTTCCCTGGGACTCCCAACCGACTGGCACCAATTACAACCAACTGGGCCATTTCTCAACCGGCCAAAACAACAACTGGTACAAGCTACAACCATCGCGGAACAAGAGCCGAAAAGGTCAACATGACCACTCCTGACGGTGGGCTCAGCCCACCGCCGCAAGGTGATTTCGTGCGTGACAACACTCTGGAGCACTGCCAGGAAGGCCAAACACCCTTCACCAACCGTCCCTTGCTCGCCGAACTCATGTCCGCGAAGTGTGCCGATCAAGATGTGCCCAATGACGACCTCCCCAATAGGAGCCGTGACCGCGCCCCCCGATGCGGCGAGGACTGCGAAATCAGGGCGCTGAGCCTGCACTCCCTGGGTCGGCTGCCACGGACTGGCGTCACGGCACACATGCGTCTGCTGGAGGCCCTCTCTACCTCCTTGGCCTTGATGCCCTCCGCCGCCTCTGGGGAAAAACGGCCTTCGACAGATACCGCAAGCATCAAGGTACCCCTGGCCACCACGAGGTAGTTTGCAATGCGTTTTCTGGCGAAGAAACTACAACCATCCATCTTGAGCCGGCAATGCGGTTCTATGTGTAGAGCAAATCAAAACGACAAAGAAATCAAATGCACGTCTTAAGAGAATCCATCCATTCTGGGGGGCAGAGTGAAAGCCACGATTGGAATAGTACGAATTCGTTGTGTAGTCGGTACGATTTCATTGAATCACGATTGATTTGTAGTTGAACAATTTCGTAAACCTACACTTATTGTTCTGTCATGTAAGACCTGCGGCAGTTCCATCAACGAACAATGCATTAAACAAACACAAAGTGTATATACCCGTCAGAATCGGAGACAACTCACAATAAAAAACTCATCGTGTACATCTGAGAACTGCAGCCGTGAGGTGGAACCAGAAAGCAGGCTTCAAGTGCGCAAGTTGCACAAACGAGCTGTTACATGGCATATGACACCTCGGAGGTCTGCATCATATGGAAAAGGGGCGGTGTAATCCGTCCATGGTACTTCTGAACTTTCTCATGTGGAACTTCTACTCCGTGCTTGTAATGTGGTACTGGCTGTGTAACCTGTTGTTTGTTTCCACTGTTTATTGCTTAACGACTATAACAGATTTGCTCGTGCAATGTGCATTGTCCATTGTTTTTTGTCCTGTATGTGCCGATCCAGCATGCAGGCCGCTTCATTGTCTAAGAGTATGTGTGTGCCCATCGGAATTTGATAAGACGCGGGCTGTTCCCAGCCTTCCGCGGAGCCATGTACCTTCAATATGTTGTTCACTTGGGATTACAAGGGACATGCGCCGACCCCGCCCTGCATCTGACGTAGCTTACACTGTTCTGTGGTTGTCACTGGAGCGTTAATGAGAGATACTCTGACCCCAGCCTCCTACGAAATGTTTTGATAGCATATTTGTTCTTCAATCGGGGTTCAATCGGGCACGCGCTGGTCTTAGCCTCCCACATAATCCTGCAATGGTTTGGAAATCTGGATGACCGAATTCAGTAGATCACGCGATGACCCCCCGAAAAACTCTATAACTTGCGATTTGTGTATCAATCGGACTGAAATCGGAAAAGCGTTGATCCCAGCCTCCCGCAGAATTCTATGATACTTTATTCGTTGTTTCGAATTCGAATGTGATCGGAAATGCGCTGGCCCCAGCCTCCCGCAAAAGCAATTCATACTATATTAACGTTTCTCTTGGGAATTAATAAAACATGCGCCGACCCCAACCTTCTGCATAAGTGCTGCTTGAATCGGAGATGCGCTGGTCCCAGCCTCCCGCATAATGCGTTTACTTCATATGTGGTACTCAACAGAAACTCTGTGGGACACGCGTTCGCCGCAGCCTCCTTCATAATGCGTTAATGCTTCTCGTGCTTGATTCAGACTGAATTCCATAGGAAACACACTGGTCCCAACCTGCCATCCTAGTTCTATCATACGTGATTGGTTTTCCTTATAGGAATTCACCGGGGAGTGAGGGCTGCCCGAATCCCCGAAGATAATGGCGCGCCGCCTCTCGGAACGCGACCTTCTGGGGGCGTGGGACCATCCCGCGCCGCAGAAAGGGAGGCGCGGGGGCCGAACGACTCGGCGACGGCGGCGGCGCGGCGGAAGGCAAGGTGATTCGGCCCGCCTTCCCCCCCCGAATCCCTAAGGAATTTTCAGGGGAATGTCTGAGGAGCTTCCTAAAGCGGTTGGCAGTGTTACCAGTTGGTTGGAACTGGTACCAAAATGGTTGGAATCCGTTCCAATCGGTTGTAATCCGTACCAATCTTCGGGTGAGCCCAGGGAGCAAAACCCCCCACCCCCCCTGGTTCGAACCGGGAGGGGGGGGAGCAAAGGGCTCGAAAAGACTCGATCCAGCTCCAATCGAATCCTGCCACTCGGGCTGGATCCATCTCTCATTAACTCCTACTAGGGCTCGATCAGGCTCTACAAGAGCACTACATCAGCTCGGTCCAGTTCTAATCGCCTCCTACTATGGCTGGATCCAGCTCTAGTGGAATCCGACAAAGGCTCGATCCAGCTCTAACCAGATCTGGGGCTGGGTTCAGCTCTAATGGAATCCTATTTGGGCTCGATTCAACTTCAATAGAATTCTACTACAGGCTGGATCCAGCTCCAATAATCAACTATATCCTACCAGGGCTCGGTCCAACTCTAACGGGAGCCTGCTATAGTCTGGATGCAGCTCTGATAGAATCAGGGCAGGGATGGATCCAGCAGTAATACAACCCCACCAGGGCTCGATCTAGCTTCCATAGCTAGCGCTCAGTCGTCGTCGCCGCCGTCGTGGTCGTCGCCGCCGCCGCTGTCGTCGTCGCCGGCGTCGTCGTCGCCCTTGGCGGACCCCCCCACCCACAGGCTCGAGCAAGGTGGGGGGCCTCGGTTCGTACTCTTCCCTCCCTCCCTCCCTCCCTCCATCCATCCCTCCCCCCCCCCTCCCCCCCTCCCTCCCTCCCTCCCTCCCTCCTCCTCCTCCCTCCTCCTCCCTCCCCCTCGTTCTCCTCCTCCTCCTCCTCCTCCTCCTCCTCCTCCTTCTCCTCGTTCTCCTCCTCCCTCCCTCCACCCACGGTTCGCGAGGGGGGGGGGAGGGCCCGTCGCCTCCCCCCCCAGCGTTCGGAGCGGCAGGCGGAACCAGCAGCGGCAAAAAGCTCTCCTTTCGCACAGCTGAACCACCTCCGCACACGCACGCACGTCTTCCTCCCAAGCAGAGCAAGGTCACCATCACGCTCAGTGGCGCCAAACACTTCGCGGCGCCAACGCACCTTGCCCTGGTGATCCCGTGTGCGCAGAACCATCAACACACACGGCACCAAGCCAAGCGACCCCGCAGCAATCAGACGGCGCCCGTCAATAAGCCATCAATCAAATGGGAGCACTAAGTCAGACAATGCAAACACGCATATGCAGTTTTGGCAGAATCGCACTGACGATTCGTCCCTTTCGATACTTTTCTGGGCCAACCTGGCTACTGCAGGTGTGCATGCAAGGGGCGTGAGGGAGCACTGCCCCGGCAGAGGTGCAGCGAGTTCTCGTGGAAAAGACAGGCCCCAGCACTCCCTGCCTCGTGTTCTTTCAAACTCGTGGGGACAAGATCCGCATGGGAGCACTGACCTCGCAGGACTATTACCATCAAGCGGCACCTGCCTTAGCTTGGGTTTCCAGGTGTGGGGATACTGGTGCCATCGTGTTCTTCCCAACTCGTGGGGGCACGATCGGAGTGCTGACCTCGCAATGCTATTACCATCAAGCGGCACCTGCCTTAGCTTGGGTCTCAAGACTTGGGGATATTGGAGCCGTGTGTTCTTCCTCAGTCGTGGGGGCACGATCCGAATGGGAGTGCTGACCTCGCAGGACTATTACTGCATCAAGCGGCACCTGCCTTGGCTTGGGTTTCCACGCTTGGGGATATTCGAGCCTTGTGTTCTTCCAAACTCGTGGGGATACGATCCGAATTGGAGTGCTGACCTCGCAGGACTATTCACATCAAGCGGCACCTGCCTTAGCTTGGGTTTCCAGGTGTGGGGATACTGGAGCATTGTGATCTTCCCAACTAGTGGGGACACGATCCGAATGGGAGTGCTGACCTCGCAGGACTATTAACATCAAGCGGCACCTGCCTTAGCTTGGGTTTCCAGGTTTGGGGATACTGGAGCATTGTGATCTTCCCAACTAGTGGGGACACGATCCGAATGGGAGTGCTGACCTCGCAGGACTATTACCATCAAGCGGCACCTGCCTTAGCTTGGGATTCCAGGTTTGGGGATACTGGAGCCGTGTATTCGTTCTAATTCGAGGGGGCACGATCCGATTGGGAGCGCGGACCTCGCAATGCTATTACCCTCAAGCGGCACCTGCCTTGGATTGGGTTTCAAGACTTGGGGATATTGGAGCCGTGTGTTCTTCCTCAGTCGTGGGGGCACGATCCGAATGGGAGTGCTGACCTCGCAGGACTATTACTGCATCAAGCGGCACCTGCCTTGGCTTGGGTTTCCAGGCTTGGGGATACTCGAGCCTTGTGTTCTTCCAAACTCGTGGAAACACGATCCGAATGGGAGTGCTGACCTCGCAATGCTATTACCATCAAGCAGCACCTGCCTTAGCTTGGGTTTCCAGGTGTGGGGATACTGGAGCCTTCTGTTCTTTCTAACTCGTGGGGACACGAACCGAATGGGAGTGCTGACCTCACAGCACCTGCCTTAGCTTGGGTTCCCAGGTTTAGGGGATACTGGGGCCGTGTGTTCTTCCCAACTTGTGGGGACACGATCCGAATGGGAATGCTGACCTCGCAGGACCATTACCATCCAGCGGCACATGCCTTAGATTCGGCTTCCAGGTTTGGGATACCGGAGCCTTGTGTTCTTCCCAACTCGTGGAGGCACGATCCGAATGGGAGAGCTGACCTCGCAGGGCTATTACCATCAAGTGGCACCTGCATTAGCTTGGGTTTCCAGGTTAGGGGATACGGGGTCAGGCCCGGCGGGGCGCGGGGGCGCAACGACGCGCACAGGTCGCACAAACGAAGACGGGCCTCCCCTTCCACTGTGTGGCGCTCCGCGCACCATCGAGAGGACATGCTGGGCCCAGATCAGAAGCTCTTCCCTCGCTGCCGTGTGGTGCCCGCTCACAGATCTAGAGATGCTGCCCGACATGGTCCATCCAGTGCACGCTGAGGAGGAGGAGGAGGAGGAGGAGGAGGAGGAGGAGGAGGAGGAGGGAGGAGGATACTGTTCTCTGGCTGACTGGAGCCGTGGGCACACATCGCCTCACCGTAAGAAGCGGCCGGCGGCCAGCGGCCGGCGTTGGCATCTACCACTTCGCTCCCGCAGGGTCGCACCCACGGGGCTCCTCGGCGTCAGCCGCCATGCCCACCTCACGGAGACCTTCCGGGACCACCCCGCCGTGCAGGGCACTCCAGGTTTCGTAATAAAAGGGAGGGGGTCTGGACCCTCCAAGACAAGCCATTTCAGACCTCCCCCGTGGGAGAACCCTCCAAAACATCGTCCGCAGACCCCCCAGGCCCTTCAAGATAGCCTGGAAGAGACCCCCCCCGAAATGAGACCCCCCTCCCTTTATTACGAAATCTAGAGTACTGTGTCCACCAAACCGAACCTGGCCCTGTCAATCCTCCATGGCCGCCACTGCACAATGCACCCCAAACCATTGTCGAACTGGTACCGCTTCTGGCCCGCCGTGAGGAGCCTCGTCACCAACCCGGTTTCCTGATTATTGAACAGGGCCGACCGTTCCGGCATTCCTAGACGCCTACAACGAAATGCCCTTGAAGCCCAAAACAATGTTCTTACAACATAGCCCGATGTGTTCAGACAAGGCGATCTCGGCCAGAAATGTTCTGAGAACATTTCGTGCGAACCACGAGATTATTAGAGCATCCTTTGGTGGGCCTATAGGCACTCCAGGACGCCTCGCCACTGCTTAAGACTGTGGGTACTGGCTACCCCATCGGCCCGTCCTTTTAACTCTCCCCAAACACCTGCGACCGTCCGACTTGTTCGCATCGCCGATCACTGAAGCCCTCGACCCGATGAAATCCAGACTCGGGGAGACGTAAGACTCGGGTACAGGGGGCTCGGATTGGCCTGACAGGGCCATCAATGAACATGACGAGACCCAATCTGAAAATTGACGCGAATTCTCGCGGCGGACATCCCACGAAAAACGGACCGTCAAAATTCATGACGCGCTCGTCAAAAAACGTTGGCGAACCCAAGGTCTGGTGTACTCGAGTCTTACGCTTTCCCGAAAGACAAACAAGACCTGGAAAATGCAAGTGGTTCCAATTGGTAAGAATAATCAAACAAAGTATTTTGTGTATAGTAGGAGATCGACCACAAGAACCTTCCTAAAGAAGTCCAGCCCTGAGACCCCATGACGTCCATTGGCTCTTGGCGAAGGAACGTCACGCTTTGCATCGCAAAACCATCGAAACCGAAGAAACCCAGGGCACCCTGGAGGCAAGCGGGGTGTGTCTTGGCATGGGCCTCCACTGCATTATAGCGATCCCTTCTGCTGTCGTCTTCTTCGTTCGTCGTCGTCCGTCGCTCGTCTCTTCTGCTCCTCTCGCCTTCCCCGCTCCTCCACCCCTCGGGGGCCTGTACCTTGCGGCCGGTTGGTGAACGGTGCCCTCCCTGCTCCCGCTTGCGGAAGTTGGGGCGTGCGCCGATCGCCTCTCGTTGCTTGGCATGGCCCCCTGCTCGCCCTTGTGCCCCTCGGGGCCTCCCCCGTCGTTGCTGCTTGCTGATGGATCGACACGCGTCAGATCGGCACTGACGGATAAGGATCAGATTTCGTTTCTCGGCTTCAAGGGGTTGTGCTGGTGGCGGAAAAATAAAAATCGACTCTTTGTTAAGAAATCAGCCTGCCCAAAACGTATGGTACAACCATCTTGTAGTACATCGTTTCCCGACCAGTACGGTCAGAGAGCGCCCTCCACAGAGCATGCACTATATGATTTCTCGGCGCGCACGTCGCCCGTGGGGGGCGACGCACACAGAGTATCGGTATGTTGGGATGACGCCGACCGAACGCTCGGAACGCTCTGTAACGGATTCGTCTCGATTCGAGGCCTGTCTGGGCCCGCGAACCGTCTCCCGCCAGCTATCACCGAATTGCGAATTCCGTACTGTAAAACACAAGGTAAAGCTGCGTCGGTTGGTCGTTCGGCCGGGTCTCAAGATCCGGCCCAGCTACAGAGCTGCTCCGTACGCCGTTCTGCGCACGGTTTCAACGAGCACCAGCTTGCAACCACGAGGGCGCCGAGATCGGCGCTCCAGCGTCCACGATAGTCGAAACCCTATGCTTTTTTGTCCAGAGGCGCGCCATACCCGACCCAGCACGTGCGAGAGAAATGGTCGGTCCAAAGAGCCAAAATGTCTGTGCCCACCCTTGGTAGTCCCCAAACGTGGTGGTGACAATACCCGGGGGTGAGTCTCGGGCGACTTGGTGTCACCACCCGGTTTGGGGACTCGTGTGCGGTTTTCCGAGGATGTCCCAGACACTGGTGGGTCCAGAATTGACAAAACCCGGTGGTACCCCGCGTCCCCAAACCCAGCGGTGACCCTTTTGGGGATTCCAGGTCGCCGCCTGGTATCTCACCACCCGGTTTGAGGGTTCCCAACACCCACTGGGAGACAGAGCCCACGCTGCAAGCCGGGATGCTTCCCAAAGACGCGCGCGCCCTTTGGACAGGCCATCCCTCTCACCGCATGCGGGCGATCATCGGCGCCGCCGCCGCGCTCGAAAGGCCATGCCTCCCACGCAGGACGGCTTGCCGCACGCGGGCGGCGCAGGCGGCGCGGCAGTGGGCGCCCCGCGGCGAAGGCGAAGGCCCGCCGAGCACAGTGCCGGCGACATTGGTTGATGTTTGCCACGTCGAAGCCCATCGAGGAGCTCATCGCGTCGCACGGCGACGTGAACAAGAACGCCATGCGGATGCTGGGTGACGCCGCGGAGGCGACCCGCAGCCGCTCCCAGGGTCGCGATCGGCCACGGCAAGTCCGTCCGAGCTCGCTCGAGCCGGCGCCGGCGGCGCCATGGCTATCGCCCTCTGGGGGCCGCTGAGGGCAAGCATCGAAGATGACCTCCCCGCCACTCTGCCTGGCAGTCGATCTCATGGATCAGGGATCCGTGGATCCGGCGGGTGCCTGGCGGGTCCGTGCATCGGGGATCACAACCCCGAGGCGCGAGGCCTGCGCCGCTTGCCTTGGCGACGGTACCCAGACGGGGCCCGCCGCCACGCCGCGCGCCTTCGTCCATGCCTGCGTTTCCTCGAGGCTGCTCCGCAGCGGCACGGGGCGCGTGCAAAGTGGATGAGGAGGGGAAGCGGCCGGGGAGGGAGGTAGAGAGAGACAGAGAGGGAGGCCCGCTCTGGAAGAACCCCCCCACACACACCAGGGCCAAGGCGGCCTCCTCCTCCTCCTCCTCCTCCTCCTCGGTCGGTCGGTCGGTCGGAACTAAAGGCCGGTTCGAGTCGAAGCCTCTCCTAGGTGTGGGGTGCAGGGCAAGGGAAAAAGGACAGAGCGCTCCTACGGAGCAGGGCTGCAGGGCACGTGCAGTTAGACATCAGGGGTCAAGTCCAGCACGGAGGCCAACAGCAAAAAAGAGAGCGGGGGCCGTTACAATGCAGGGAACGGGTCCAAGGGCTTCCAGAACTCGAATCCACCCCCGAGCACATTCACCACTTCACCCACATCACTGCACAGCAACCCTTTCCTCCACTCATGTGTGAAAGCGGACGCAAGCACATGATAGAACCCTGCGTGCAAATCACTCTGCCAGTTTGGCGCTCTCCCGTCAAGTCCCATGTGGGAGTGCGCTTCCCTGCAGACTCCCCAGCCTTTCTCCCTCAGCTCCCCTTCGAGGGTGTCTAAGGACACGCTCCACGTGGTAATCGGTTCCCATCTAGTGTGCTGTCCAAACGTGCAACTATCAAGAACGTGCGAGGCCATCACTTTCTTTTTTCCCGCCAGAGCAACCTCGGGCACATCCTGAATTTTGCAACCATGTCCAACTTCGCGCTGTACAATCGAAGTCCATGGAACCTTGTGCAAGGCGGCCGCACAAGCGAGCTCGAGACAGTCTCTCAAGTATTTGTTCTCGGCCTTGACACAACTTCGCTCTCTGGCGTTCAAATTGGGTCGGCCCCAGGCGCACTCACGATTCCTCGGAGGTTTCACACGGGCCCCCAGGGTCCCTCTCAGACCAGGCACAGCAAAAAACCCACCACATAATTTTCCATCCCCCATCAGATCCGTCCATTTCTTTACATCTTGCTCAAGCCATTCCACGTGAGACACATGGATGAACTGAACGTGCACACTCAAAGTCGAGCTCTTGGCCTCGATATGGCATTGAAAATCCTCCTCCTTCCTCTCTCCTGAGCTGACAATGAGAAAAAAGGGCTGAAGCATGGCGTTGGAGGGTCTTCCAACGGGCGCTTGCACAGCGGGCCTGGCGAGCAGACACACAGGAGCGTCAACCGTGGGAGAATCGTCAACAGCAATTTTCAGCGCGAGCGGCGGTCCGTACACTGGGTGGGCGGCCTTTTCCACAACATTCTCATGTTTGCCAGCTTTCCGATTTTTGCTCTGGCTGGCCAAACTGTCGAGTCTCCATGACTCCACTTCAGCACTGGAGACGGGCCTGCCCAGCCCATGCCATGTCTTGGCACGCACAGGTTGTCTCTTCAGATGTTTAACCAACCGACCGTTGCTATGAAACTGGTAACAACAGATCTGGCACACTGTGCCACAAGCCCACGCATTGGGATCCTCCGCGTTTTTATGGAACTTCCCCTTATGGATAGCAAGGCCTTTGGATGTTTTGGCAAGGAAGCCGCATTCATAGCAGAGAAACCTCAGGGCCGCAGTGTTGCCTCCTCCAGCTTCCTCAATGCCTTCAGCCGTTTCTTCCAGGGGTTGAACACCGAAACCCTCGAGACGCTTGCCGAATTCAACATTCTTCTGCTTTTCAAGCTGCACGTGCAGCTCTCTCTCAGCAGCTTCGCGCACTCCAGCAAAAAAGGGTTTGCGGCAGCTCCGAGCCGCGCGAATCCAGTCCATGGCCCCCCCCTGTCCAGGAATTCTCTTTTTGTCCAGGCGAGAGTTAAGCCAATCGAAATCGGTTTTCAGCTCGGCCGTCCATCCCTTCTCGTCCTCCCAGAGAGTGTCCAATGCAACAAGCAGCCCACTCGGCGCACAGGACAAGAGGCGCGCCAAATAGCGCAGCCTAGCCACCCTAAGGATGGCTCTGTGACCAAGCCGTCCAACTTTGGCCAGAACGCTGGCGTGGGATTGGTGGTCTTCATCATTTCCTCTCAGCGGCATCCCCAAAGCAGCTCTGTAAGCGGCAGCCTGAGCCGCGGCAAGCCTAGCATGAAGCCGAGCCCCCATGGGGTCCCAAATCGCCGAATTAAACCAAAGTTTGGATACCGCGAAGGCATCCGCGTACTTGACCCGAGTGGACACAGACAACACTTTCCTTTTCCCCAGGGCCACTTGGATGGGTCTAAGTTCCTTGCGAAGCACTCCCGTCCTGAGCTGAACCTCAGCCCCCATCCCCCCATCTTCCATGATCATCGTCCCCAGCCCCTTCATTTGCTTGACGATGGCAACCTTGATGGCATGCTTAGGGGACTGCACAAAATCTCCTCCTCCCTCCATGGCGACCTTCCGTTTCGCAAGCTGGGAGCCAGGGCCCACAAGGGCCAACATAAGAAACGTTTTACTCGCGTTCAGCTGAAGTCCAAACCTCGACACAGCTTCGAAAACTAAGTCAACTAAGAGGGCAGCTTTCATGTGCACATCTTCCGCCTTCTTGATCGCTCCCACTAACGTGAGGTCGTCAACAAACGCAACCGAGTTATGGCCCTCCTGCCAGTGGGACTCATCAGAGAATCGTTTCTCAATTTCAGGCGGCTTCCAATCAACTGCTGCATTCCTTCTTCTATCAGAAGGATGATTGGAGTAAATGCGACGTTGAAGTCGTCGGTGGCAAACACCGTGCCTGGGCGCGTGCCCAGAGTCGGGCGCACATATGATGTTGCATGTCTGACCTTCCAAAAAGCCCCGGCCTTCGCGTCGCGCACAAATTCAAGAAGGTGCTGATCTTCAGCCAGATTTTCAAGAATAGGTTGGCCCTCAAGGGCCATGGTCGCGGAGAAAAGGGCCTCAGGGATTTGAACAGTATCCAGGGCAGCTTTCAGATCCTCCTCCTCCCCTGGGAGCCTCAAAATAAACTGCTTCACCACCGAGTAGAAAGCGGCGGTAAGATCTAAAAACATGCCAATGGTGGACAGCTTCATCCTCTTCTGCACTCGAAAACGAGTGCGCACAAAGTGGCTCGCCATATCTGTGCTCTTGCCCTGCAAGCCCCCACATTGAGTAGCGTGCATGCATTTCAGCAACACCCCCCACACACGCCCCCTCAATAATTTATGATGAACCTTCGCCAGCGCATTGGCAAGCAGAATGCTACGCTGGGCGACGGCCTTCTCCATCTCTCCTTTTCCTTTAAAAAAGGAAACAACCTCCCCCCTTTTCATCTCCAAGGGTTCCCGACCAGAAACCCCGCACTTCAACACAACAGGAAAATACACCCTAGCCATGCCACCAGGGTCGATTTTAAAGAAGTCGTTTGGCACCTTATCGGGTCCTGGGGCTTTGCCTGTTGGCAGCTGGCTAAAGGCTCTCTTCAACTTGTCGCGATACATCAAATTATCAAGCTTCCTCTCAGCACGAGCCTCCAGCAACGTGCCTCGATCGTTGTACTTGGCAATAATATCAGACTCCGACGCTTCAATCGCCCTTTCGATATGCCCGAAGTGCCTCTGGAGGTCATTCGCATCATCTTGTGGTGTGATGAGGGGTCTGCCTTCGGGGTCACTTCTCATGGGAAAAACAAGTGGCTGACGGTGCCTTTTGCCCCCATGGAGCAGAAGACGTCTAGCTATCTTCCATTCTCGCCGAGACAAGTTTCCCTCAATGCTTGTGTTGATCAGATGCGCATTGTCCTCTAAGTGTGCCGAATAATCTCGATCAAGCGCATCTAGCAGCAGCTGCTTGGACGCAGCTAGAAACCACGCCAAGGTCAAAGTCCACTCTTCAGCTGAGACTTGCCTCCAAGAAAAAAAAAGCCTGCCTGCAGTACCAGGCGTGTCCAGATCGCCTCAAGCTCTCCCCACATGCCCCCCTCAAAACTTTTCACGCTAACCCCCTCCTTGTAAACATCACCTTTTTCTGATGCTCTGGGCCACGTAAAACAACCTGCCCACATGCTTCTCCAAGCCCCCTTTGTGCTTCACAGCATGCATCGTTTTCTGGATGAGCCTCCTTAGCCTGATCAACCAGAACGTGGGCCCCTGAATGTATTCTTTGCGTGGGCGTACAGCTGGCTTCGCAAAGGCCAACTTCGCTGCATCGAGTACTTGTCGATTGGCTTCCTGCAGCTGAGCATTCATGTCATATTGCCAGCATGGCAACTCAATGGCAGCAACTTTTTCTTTAAAAATCTTGCGCGCTGCCTCCTGCTGCATCTTGTTGCAGTCAAGGTTGGTCCCGTGGCCTGCAGCCCGAGACGTCTGTACCTGCCATCGCAACCTGCCTAACACAGGGAAGTGGTCTTCGCTTTTTCTGATGAGGTCGACGTGGTGCTGTGCCCTAACCTCCCCCATGGACCGAACAAATTGCTTATTGACCACCAGGAAATCAATCCTATGCTTACTCTTCGTTTTATTGTCCAGGAACGTGTAGTCGTTCTCATCCCCGAGGAACGTGTTAGCAGCTTTCAACCTGAAGTCCCCCAACCACTCCAACATTTTGATACTCCCCGCCGAGCACGTGCCTTTCGTCCCTTTACACCCAGCCTCCTCGGTCCCTGGGCCTCCAGAAAGATGGCAATTGCCATCCACAAAACAAAGGCTGGGCGTCCATTTTTCACACACCTCACGCATTTTAGCCCAGAAAGCGGCTTTGGTGGCAGGAGTGTTGGCTGAGTGGGGCGCGTGCGCCACCAAAACGTACATGCTCACACCAGGTGCTTCGATCATTGCCATGAGGAGTCGCGGTGCGGCAAAGACCACTCGCACATGCTGCATGCAGAAACAAACAGGCTTGCCTCTAGCTCTTCCGTAGGGAATGCTGACGTTCAGCCAGAGCTCCACTCCTAGTCCGTAATTCTCGTGGCCCGCCGAAATGCAACACCAGTCGCCAGCTCGCTTAGTACTTTTCGCGTTTCTGCCCTCTTGAATCCCCACTATGTGCACTCCAGACAGGGCCAGCTGAGACCGAAGCGCGGCTGCTCTTCGCGCTCTATTGCGCCCCTTCACTCCACGGCGAAAGACGTTCCGAATTGACTGAGTGTTGAACGTGGCGACCGTGAGATCCACAGCAACCGCCGCATTTCTCGTCGGTGGGGCAGCGTCGGCTCCTGGTTCCTCGGCCTTTGCGACGCACGTGGGCATCTCGCCTCTCATCTCAAATTCATTACGCAGAAAGTTGACCTGTGGGTAGGCATGGCCGTCCTGATCACCAGGCAGCCATTCCCACAGGCGCACGTTGTTGAAGTCAACAGCCTGGACCCAGCTTCTCGGGGTTTCTGGGGGAGGGGCCAGGAGCTTTCTCGCCGTAGCTTTAGCCACGTTGTCGGCCAATATATTGGCTGGATGGCCGCAATGGGCCTTCACATGGCTTATGCTCAAGTTGGCCTCTCGGGCCGTGAGCTCCCAGACCACCCCCACAAGCCGGGCTATATCTCTATCCGACGCTGGGAGGCTCGTGCCCTCTGCCGCCCGTATCGCCCCCGTCGAGTCGCTGTCGACTGTAACCTGGCAAGTCGGGCGCTCGGCGAGGACCCAAAACAAAGCTTGAAGCACGGCCAGGCATTCTAAAGTCGTGCTCGTGGCACACGCTGGCGTGAGACCCATAGCATTGGACTCAGTCAAACTTCCCCTCATAACTCCTCCCAACATGCACTCACCCCCTTTATACAAAATCATTACCACAGCCCATGCTCCCATCCCCTCCCCTTGTGGATAGTGCGAGCCGTCCGTGAAAAAGTGGATGCTCGTGGCGTCGGCGACGTCGCCGCACCACGGGTAGCTGAGCAAGAGTGTCTCAGCCTCCTGCTCGAGCAGGTTCGTGTCCAGAAGTTCTTGCACGCTCAGATGCTGGAAGGTCCCTCTCCCCTGGCGTACTAGCTGCACAATCGTGGGCCCAGCTTCCTGACTCAAATCAAACATGGGGGGTGGATCCGACAGGCTAGAACTTCTGGGGAACGCAACATCCCTGCACTCACCAGGCTCAGAGCTCGTCCTCTCAGCTGCCACACCACACGGGTCAGAGCTATTCCCCCTTGATGTCGATGTCTGCTGCCCCAAATCGCGACGTGTCTTGTCGGCAATCAGCTGGTCAGCCCTGCAATTTAATTGAATGTTATTGTGCAAGCATTGTTCTCTACTTGCCCTGGATAGAAAATCCCCACACCTTAAAATCGAACGCGTTCCCGAAGTGCTTTCACCCTGGGTTGAAACCTGAGATGATTCCCGCCAGGTCTGTTCACCCGGCTTGGTCAAAGGATGTTCTGGAACATCAAAGTGAACTCTTCTACGCCCCGAAGCCTTCACTCTACTACTCACCTGATCTTCAGCTGCATGACCCCACTGCCGTTGATGAGGGGAGTGTTGCTCTTCTCGGTGTGCATGCGCCGCTATGCCCCGCCCGCTGCCGCTCCCTTCTTGGCGATCTTCGGGGCTGGGCTGCGGATGTCTGCGTCCGAGCCGTCCGCTGCACTGGCTGTGGGGGCTGAATCCCCGTTCCCCTGCGCTCCCGCGCAGGCTGCCTCGATGCGCGTGACCTCCCTGTCGATCTGGCTCGCGCTCAGGTCCTCTTCCTTGATCTCCTGCTTCGCTGCCGTCAACGATTCTGTTGGAGCTGCAGCCGCCAAGTACGGGTCCTCTTGCGTCAAGCCTCCATGCACTGGTTCCGTGGGTGTCATCGGCGATGCTGGTGCCACTGGTGGCGGTGGCTGAAAAGGCTGTGTAGGCACCCAAGCTGGTGGCTCCGCTGAGGCTGGCACCGTCGGGGGTGTGATGATAATTGGCTGGCTCCATCCTGGCGGCGTCCTTTGTCCTGGCTGTACTGAGGTAGGGGTCGGCTGTGGTGGCGTGCCAGCCTTTGGCGTCGCCGTGCCTCCCACCTGGGGTGGCGAATGAACCCCTCCTGTCGTACCATGGCCTGTTGGAGCCGACGGTTCCGCACCAGCTGGCTTGCCACTCGGCGGCCCACCAGCCGCCCCTGCTGTAAACCCCACCGCTGCCGTAGGTCTCGCTGACTCCGCTGGCGTGGTAGGTCCCGTCGTAGCTTGATAATGAATCCAGTTCAGCATGGACGACACGATGCCCTCCTGCCTTTGCTGCCTCTGGTTCATATCGGTGATGAGGTTCATCATCTGCATCATCTGTTGATCTTTTGCCGCATCCTGTGCCGTCTGTGCTGGCTGCATCTGTGGCGGTGGCCCTGGCACCTCGGGGCCCCTCATCGCAGGCTCGGCTGCCCCTGGCGGGGGCGCTGCCGTCGCGGGCCCTGGATGGGCCGCTGCCGCCGCGGGGGGCCCCATGGTGCCAGCAGCAGGCCCCGCACTGGCCGTGCCCGCCATGGGCCCCTGGGCCGCCGCCGCCGCTGCCTGCTGAGCCATCCACTGCTGCTGCGGCGATGGCCCCATGCATGTGTGAGGCATCTGCTGGTGCATCGAGCCTTGTGCACCCCACGCGTAGTGCGGCGGCGGCCCCAAGGGCCCATTGAGCCCAGCTGCGGCGTATCCTGCCGCTCCTGTGGGCGCCGCTCCGAAGCCCGACGCCATAGACTCTCCTCCACCTCCTGGCATCAGCTCGTCCTCTTCCTCTGGCATCTCCATCAACTCGTTCATGCAACTCTCCAGCTGCGCCAGCTCCAGCTCTATCTCCCTTTCCTGCTCGCGCAGGTCCTTGGCCCTCGCCTGCGTGGCGGCCAGGCGGTCCGTCGCTTTGTCCTGCTTGTACTTTATCTCGTCCTTCTGCTTGCGCACCGACAGGAGGCTCGTGACGCAGCTCTTCAGCACCATCAGCTCCATGTCGTGGCGCCTCCCGTCGTCCTCCTTCCCAGCCCTGCGGGCCAGAATCGCCATGCTTGCGATATCCTTCATCTGCTTCTCGATGTCGGCCTTGTACGATGCCACTTCGTTTGTTCTCTGTGGTGCTGGCCGAAACGCACTGTGCGACTTCGCTGCCCGATGCGGCATGGGCGGCAGCTTCTGCACGTAGTTGCGGATATTGGCCTCGTGCTGTTGCTTCTCTCGGTTCTGGCTTGCGCTCCTTGGCCTCGAGCGCATCGTTGCAGCATTCCAATGCTGTCCACACAGGCACCGATGGTGATGCATCCTCACGGCTCTCTTGCAGTTCTGGCACTGCCAGGTCGCCATCTCGTTGATGCCCTGCTGCGCTGAGTGGTGCTCTCCCAGCCTCCTGTACGCACTGTCTAACGCCACGAGTAGCCGTGCTTGATGACGCTGGGCTCGCTCTCTGCGATGCCTCGCGGGCTCGCGTGGAGCAAGAAAAAAAGAAATCGTTATCGCGGCTCTGTGGAGCACGCCTGGGGTCTGGCCTGTAAATGTGACAGAGTACTGTCTCGGATGTGTCCTGCGCGCGCGGGGGCGCGGTCTCAGGCCAAACCCTCTCCTCCTCCTCCTCCTCCTCCTCCTCCTCCTCCTCCTCCTCCTCCTCCTCCTCCTCCTCATCATCATCATCATCATCATCATCATCATCATCATCATCATCATCATCATCATCATCATCATCATCAGCATCATCATCAACATCAACATCCTCATCATCAGCATCAGCATCAGCATCATCATCATGATCCTCATCATCGTCATCAGCATCAGCATTATCATCATCAGCATCATCACCGTCATCATGGTCACCACCAACATCATACTCATCATCTGCATCGTCATCGGCATCGCCACCGTCAGCATCGTCGTCATCATCATCGGCATCAACATCGTCATCATCACCGCAACCACCTCCATAACCATCATCACCACCACCATCATCACTACCACCATCGTATACGAACCCATCTTGTCCTAATCCCTCCTCCTCCTCCTCCTCCTCGTCCTTCTTCTTTCTCCTCCTTCTCCTCCTCCTCCTCGACCTCCTCCTCCTCCTCGTCCGCTTTTTTTCTTCCTCTCCTTCCGTGCCAGCCTGGCGCGCAGAGCGCCTGCTTCCCGCCTCCGGCCGCGCCCCGCGCGACGCTCACTTCAGGGGGATGAAGCTCATCTTGCCGCCCATGCCCGCGCGGCCGTGCTTCGTGGGTTTGTACCTAGGCGCGGCGGCGTGCCCCGCCTCCTCGGCCGCTGCCTCTCCTCTGCCTCCTCACTGTCTGCTCCCCCTCCGAGGCCAGGCTAACGGCGATGTTGCTGGACGGTGATGCTGCGAACCGAACTGTAGGATATCGCGGACCACAGTTTCCTGCATGTCCACTCTGCGAATGAATCTTGCGAGCACGACACAGCGAATCGTAGGCAAGCGCAAACCACGCGTTCCCACACTACCGAAACCTGTATCGCCGTTACCTACATCGCCGTCAGCCCGTCTACGGCTCCTCCCCGTCCTCCCCTCCTCTCCGCCGTCCGCCGGGCAGTCCTCCTCCTCCGCTTGCTTCTCCCCTCCCACTACGCACGCGCGCGCGGAGCCACAGGTCCGCTACGACACGCGTCCGCGGATAGAGAAAATCAGCGCCATGGTAAGGGATGGGAGGGGAGGAGTAGGACGTCAGATATGACGCGAGCGCACATAGCTTGTCCCCTCCCCCTCCCCCCCTTTCCCCTCGCACGCTTCTGCTCCTCCTCCGCCACGCTCCTCTGCGGGGCGAGCGCGGGAGAGGCGTGGGGAGGAGGAGCAGCTCGAGTACCCCCCAGCTGCTTACAAATCACCACCTCCTTTGTCAACTGTGTTCGGGAGGATCCTCCTCCACATCATCTTCATCATCTTCATCATCATCATCATCATCATCATCATCATCATCATCATCATCATCATCATCATCATCATCAGCATCATCTCGATCCCCACGACAACTCCAACATTCACCTGACAGTAATCGTCATCATCATCATCCTCATCATCATGAGCATGATCATGATGATGATCATGATCAACATCCTCATCATCATGGTCATCATCATCGTCGTCATCACGATCGTCGCCATCATCGTCGTCATCATCATCAGCATTGTTATCCTGGTCCTTGAGCTGCTGCTCGTCCTCCTACACCTTGTCGTCATCACCATCGGCAACGTCATCATCATCATGATCCTCACTATTATCATCATCATCATCATCATTATCATCATCATCATCGTCGCCGTCGTCGTCGTCGTCGTCGTCATCGTCATCATCACCATCACCAGCAACATCATTATGACTAACACCACCGCAAACATCATCACCACCGCCATCACCACCACAACCACCACCACCACACCGCCACTGTCATTATTAACATCACCACCACCATCATCAGCAGCAGCATCACCAACATCCACCATCCTCCCCCCGTGCCCTTCTCCCCGTCATCATGACACCCGCGCGGGCGGCCAGCGGAAGTTTCTCCCGCTGCCCCCAGCGTGCGGGGGCTCACGTGATGGAGAACTCCCCCAGGTAGTGCCCGATGGCCTCGGGCTTGACCTCCACGTTGATGTACTGCTTGCCGTTGTAGACGCCCACGACGCTCCCTGCCACCACACCGCACCACTCTGCTGCAATAAAAGGCAGCACCCTGCCAAAGCGAGAGCCGGATTTGGAGAGCCAGCCGCCCTCCGTCCCCGTTGCCATGTCAAACTTCAGTACACAGGGGCGAAAGGGAGCCACAGTCAGGGTACGATGTTCAACAGGAGCCCCCTCCATGAAGTTAGCCATATGTGTAGATTTCCATCTTACAACAAGCGCACGATCATCATGAAAGGCTTCGAGCGAATCGGGTCTTGAACATCGCTTTCCGTGCACCTGCTGGATCTGTTGCGCTGTCGAATAACACCACGTAGTGTAACCCCTATCGATCACGGCAGTTTCGAAACGAAACGCCCTCCATCCATGTAGCTCCTAGAGGCGTTCACGATGAATGTGTGCGGCGCTTAGGCGAGAAGCGTTGGCGAACGTGGGGGGGACGAGGGGACGAGCGCTCTTGGCGAAAGTGGGGGGAGAAGTGAAGTGAAGAAGCCTGGCACCTAAACGGCGCATTAGCACAGAGGGAAACTGGCGCCCCACGCAGCTCACGCCTTCCTCAAGGCAGCGCTGCGTAGACGCAAAAAACCCATTGCTGCTTAGGCCTCCCGTGTGAACGGTTCTCGTCCCAGATTCGAAGCAAACCGTTGGTGAAAGTGTGGGGAGAGCCGTTGGTGAAAGTGTGGGGGCGAGAACCGTTGGCGAAAGTGAAGGGGCGAGGAAGGGGAGGAAGTCTTCCTGCTCTTCCTCCTCCTTCTCCGCCAGCACTGGCGAAGGAGCATGCCAGCGGATCCCAGGGTCAAGAAGGGAACAGCCCTGCCTGAGCCTGGCGACATTGCCCCCAATCGCGTGGCCAAGACTAAGGTTCTTGTGGGGTCCTTGCGAAATGTCCCAGGCTCCGCCATGCCATGGATCGGCGGCAAGCCCAGAAAAGGGGGAAATGAGAGGGGGCGGACTTTCTCAGAAAGAGGCAGGGCTTTTCAGAAGCCTTCGTTCCTTCTGACACCCCTGCAATAATTCTCCGAGACCACAGACGCGAGGGCGTCCGAGAAGCCCCGCCGCCTTCCGAGAAGACCTCCCCACTCTCACTTCCCCACTGGGTTCGCCGACGAAGGAACTTTTGAAAGCGTGCCCTCGGATACGTGGAAAGCCAGGTCGCCCCAATCGGCTTCCACGACCTCAACAAACCTCCGCGTATGAACGCACCACCGTTTTTTTTCAGCCGGGGGGCGTACACGTCGGTCGGAAAAAGTAGGTGAACGCATGGCGCAGAAAAGGCGGATCAAGTATATTGAGTTCGGGCAGCCCAGAGAAGAGCAATACGCAGCAAAAGCATGCCAATGTTTGAAGTAAGAAGGCGTTTGCAGTAGACTGGGCTCTGGGAGTCCCACGCGGCCTACTTGCAACGACCGATGGGTAGCCTGGGCCGAAAGTCGTTTGTGCACATTGCGGGCTTTTCTCGTGCATCGTGGTCTTGTGAAACTGCGAGGGGAACGCCCTCGCCATCCCCAGTCCCCACACTCTGTGACATCAATGATAAAACATTGTAGTACATGCGCTCGGGGCGACAGCTGGGGACGGGTGCGGATGTCGGGGACCAGCCGCTCCGTCGACCACGCATCGCCAATTTGGGAAAATCCTGTTCCAGCGACGGCCCCGCAATCCCGCGTTCAACAACCGCGAGGGGCTGAGGGGCGAAAGTGCAAGCTCAAATGCGCAACCAAGATTAAATTGCAGGCCCCGCATCCGCAGAAACCCTGTTAGGTCTTTGCAAAAACCGGCCGGAAAACTCTTATCCCTCGAGTGTTGCCGCACGGGGGCTGCCCAGAGGGGGCCCCAACGCGACGCAGAACGATGAAGCGGACTGGATACCCGTTGACCGATGTAAAATAATCCTGGTTGAACGGAAAGCCTGGCCTAGAGGAGGGATACGCTGCATAAACATGTACTAAATGCTAAGGAACCACGCGCGCGCTGAAGCTCTAGCCAGGGGAGCTCGCGTCGTGGCGTTGGCACTTCTGAAGGCCATTCGTGCGGCTACTCGGGATCCGCTTGGGGTCCGCCTTGATATGGGGAGAGGGTGGGTGATGGGAAGGAACTGGAGTGGATCGCGCCCCGCTGAGGGGAAGGAACACGGAAAGAGAGAGAGAGAGAGAGAAAGAGAGAGAGAGAGAGAGAGAACAAAACAAAAAAAAAAAAAAAAGAGAGAGAGAGAGAGAGAGAGAGAGAGAGAGAGAGAGAAAGAGAGAGCGATACAAACCCCGACGAGTCCACAGCCCCCGAGGGGGCTCATCGGAGACAACTTGTTCCAAAAGGGAAAGCCGCCCCCTGCCAAAGTCAGCAGCGTGCCCCCACCCCCAAGACAATTGCTCGCGCTCGGCTTCGTTGTAGACGCAGGCCTGGAATCAGGCCCGCGAGGCACGGAACAAGGGGCGGGGACGGGGACGGGAGTGGGGAGCCCACAACCGCCCCGGAAGACGGCCCCACAACATCACGGCGGTGGCGTCTGAGCGCTGGAAGCACGCTGGCGCCACGATGCCAGAATTACTCACTGCGTGGAGCTCCCCATATGTGCATCCTTTTAAAAAAGGTGATCCTGTGCCTGGGATATTTAAATGGGCATCGAGCCGTATGAGCCACGTGCATCTCGCGTTGTAAGGTAGCGCTATGGTGAACCGGTGCATATGGTAGATTTGTTATGAAAGAGCGTCTGCGCGAGAGACGAGACGAGCACAGGCGCGCGCAGCTCGGCCGCGCATCCAACACAGGTATATGATCTCCCACAAGCGTACGACAGCGCATCATTGTCAAAACAAAGACTTCATTGGCACTGCGCCGCGAAGACCGTGGCAGAGGTCGTTCGCTTGCGCCGTCCACGCCAAGATGGGGCTACCTAGTAGAAGAACTCAATGAGGAATTCACGCGGGGTGCCGTCCGCACTTGCCATCGGGCCATGTTTGGGCGAGCGCCTAAGTGAAACGTCATGGCCGCCCGCGCTTGGAATCGGACCAGGCTTGGCTCAGCGCGAAGGCAGGGACATAGCTGAGCGCGGAGACAACAGAAAAACAAGCAAACAACCGTTTGCACTGGGCATCGGGCTTTGCAGTGCCAGGCAAGCGGCAGAGGGATCTGGGCAACAAAAATGCCGGCCGCACTGGGCATCGGGTCAGAAAGAATACGGGCCGTCACTCTTCTTCTGGCATCGCTGTGCCGTACTCCCCAGCAAGTAGGGCGGCTCTCGCCACCGTCGAACCCTCAGACGCCGTGAAGCGTTCAAGAGCGCGTTTCAATGACACTGGCGGATCTCTTTCCAAAAGCCAGCGAGGCGGCGGGCGCGCCAGCAACATGTCCGCCATCCGAGCGGCGCAGGAAAACATCACGTAGAGGTCCAACCACCAAGTGTCATCGTTGATGCCTCGTCGCCCTTTCCCGCGGCTGAAGGGTGAACGATTTCAAGTTCCCCATTCAGTCCGACCACAAGTGGGAGAGTGAACCTTTTCAAGTTCCCTTTCCCCCGCATGGAGAGTGAACCTTTTCAAGTTCCCTCTCCACTTCGGACGCCAGCGAAAAAACAAACCTTTGCAAGTCCCATCTCCCGCGGCTGAAGGGTGAATCTTCTCAAGTCCCCCCGCAGTCCGACCACAAGCGGGAGTGAACCTTTGCAAGTTCCCTTTCCCGCGACTGAAGGGTGAACCTTTGCACGTTCCCCCTTCAGCCCGACCACGCGAGGGAGAGTGAACCTTTCCAAGTTCCCTGTCCCTTCCTGGAGAGTGAACCTTTTCAAATTCCATCTCCAGTTCGACCACAAGCGGAGAAATGAACCTTTCCAAATTCCCTCTCCCCCCCATTACCCAAACACGGTGGCGGATTTGGCCGAGTGTCTTTAGATAGGGCCCCTTCCGTGTTTCCCCTGCCCCGGAAATCCTTTTCTGAGCCCCGGAGCCGCCTGAAACAAACCCAAAACAATAGTTTTACCGTCACGGGGACCTCGGGCGCGTCTCGTGACGAATTTGCACCGCGAGCTATGTTGTTTTGCGCCAACCTTCAACGACTCAAGTCCTGTTCCGTCCCGGAGGGAAAAATTATCTCCCCAGCCCATGGAACGCCCCCACAAAAAAATCGCTAGCTTCCCTTTACTACCTGACAAGAAGCAAAGCTCCTCTCTCCTTCTCCTCTCGCATCCCTCAATCGTCCTACTTGTAGGGAGAGAAAATTGTTTAAGTTCCCTCTCCAGTTCGAACGTCAAGGGAAAAGTGGTCCTTTGCAAGATCCTTTTCCCGCGGCTGAATGGTGAACCTTTTCGAGTTCCCTCTTCAGTCCGACCACAAGAGGAAGAGTGAACCTTTCAAGTTTCCTCTTCAGTTCGATCGCACGCGGGGAAGTGAACCTTTGCAAGTTCCCTTTCCCGCGACTGAAGGGTGAACCTTTTCACGTTCCCCCTTCACTCCAACCGCGCGAGGGAGAGTGAACCTTTGCAAGTTCACTGTCCCTGCCTGGAGAGTGAACCTTTTCAAGTTCCCTCTCCAGTTCGACCGCATGCTGGAAAGTGAACCTTTTCAAGCTCCCTCTCCCGCAGATAGAGAGTGAACCTTTTCAAGTTCCCTCCCCAGCCCAAAACGCACGCGGGAGAATGGACCTTCTCAAATTCCCTCTCCCGCTGACGACGACAAGATTGGAAAGCACCACGGAGAGAAAAAACAACTTCCCACGGTGACACAAGCTCTGCACCAACAACACCTCGTCACTCCTCGTTGACCGCCGTACGCAACCGGGAAAGCCACTCAGGACACAACGCAAAAACAACAAACACATAAACCGTTAGAGACATCTCCACAGAACGGCGACGAACGGAGCTGTGAAAGCACCCTTGGCGGCTCCCCTAAGGTAGCTGAAACCAGCGCCCCACCTGACACATCCTCACAATCTGCTCTCCAAGCGAAGGATGCTGAGACTGAAAACAGGCAAACCGCTTGAAACACCCCCACAGAACGGCCGCGAACGGGACCGTGTCATACCCCTCGGCGGCTCCCCTTAGGGGTGCTGAAACCGCGCCCCGCCTGAGACATCCTCACGATCTGCTCTCCAAACGAAGGATGTTAGGACAGAACACAAGCAAACCGCTTGAGACATCCCCACAAAACGGCTGCGAACGGGACCGTGTCACACCCCTTGGCGGCTCCCCTTTAGGGGTGCTGAAACCAGCGCCCCGCCAGAGACATCCTCACAATCTGCTGTGTGTTGAGAAAGTCAGACAATGAGAAGGTCTGCGTATGAGTAAGTCTGGGTATGAGTGAGACTCAGCATCAGTAAGTATGAGTATGAGTAGGTCTGAGTATGAGTTGGTCTGAATCTGAGAAAGTTAGTATGATCAGGTCTGAGTATGAGTAAGCCTGTGTATGAGTCAGTCTGTGTATGAGTAAGTCTACGTATGAGGAGGAGGAGGAGGAGGAGGAGGAAAAGAAGAGGAAGGAGGAGTAGGAGGCGACCAAGTAATAACAAGAACCCGATCTTAGGATATGTGGAAAACCACGAATGCGCGCACACACGCGCAGGAGGAGAGGGGGCAGCCTCCCAGAAACCCGACCCCCAGCGCCGCGCGTTTGCTCCCACGGCGTGGGCCCCGGGACGTCTAGACCCCTTCCCGACCTGGAATCGGCGAGCCGATTCCAGGGACAGGGACCCGATGCAATCCCCCCTGAGCTGAGCCTTATCCCCCCCCCCTGTGTCGTTGCTCCCGACAGGGGGAGAGAGGGCGGCCCGCTGGGCCAGGAGCACGAGGGGTCGGCGGCGCGCCCGCGGGGGGCAAATGAGAAAGGGGCGGGAAGTGCTGTGGGCCCTCCCCGAGGACTCAGAAAACTTCGCAGAACGGTGATCAGTGGATGCGTGAGGCTTAAGGCGGGTTATGTCTGGCCTAGCCTATAATCGATAAGTGGGTGTCAATTACCCGACGTGTCTTAGGGGTGTAGATAACTCCGCTCAGTGGGCAGACCCCACTTCGCCAAGATCGCTAACTCGCTGGAGGCCTTCTGAGAAGTCCCACCGATTTCTGAGAAGGCTTCGTGCGTGTTTTTGTTCGCAAGACGGCCCAAACTGCTCCTCATGGTCCTCGCCGAGAAAAGTGTTTCCCCCCAAATAGGCTTGCCTAACAAATACTTACTTGGTTAGTTAAAAGATGGTGCCTCGGGGGGCCACTTTGCCCGTTCCTCGGAGGTCCCTGGGTTCCTCGAGTTCCGTGGATTCCTCGGGTTCCTCGTGTTCCCCGGGTTCCTCGGGATCCCCAAGTTCCTCGCGTTCCCCGGGTTCCTCGGGTTCCAAGGAATCCCCGGATTCCTCGGGTTCCTTGGGCCCCTGGGGTACCTCGGGTTCCCCAGGTTCCCCGGGTTCCTCAGGTTCCCCGGGTTCCTGGGCAATGCCAAGCGATGACAAACAATGCCAAGCAATGCCAACCTATGCAAGACAATGCCAAGCAATGCCAAGCAGTGCCAAACCATGCCAAGCAACGCCCAGCGATGCCAAGCAACGCCAAGCAATGGCAAGCAAGGCAAAGCAATGCCAAGCAAGGCCAAGTAATCCAAAACATTGCCAAGCAATGGCAAGCAAGGCCAAGGCAAAGCAATGCCAAGCAATGCCAAGCACTGCAAAACAATGCCAAGCAATGGCAAACAAGGTCAAGCAAGGCCAAGCAATGCAAACTCATATGCCAAGCGATGCGCCCAGCGAAACGCCCATGCGATAGGCTTTCCCCTCATTGGGGTCGCGCCAGGTTCATGTTCTCGCAAGATGGCCCAGAATGCTCCTCCATGTCGGGGGGGCAGAAAGGTGGGGCTGGGGCAAAGGTGGGGTTGGAGGGAAAATCGCTCCTGACGGCCCCTGAAATAAGGACACGCGTTAAACGGGAGCATCCAGCTGGGCACGCGCCCCAGCCCACCCTTGGGATAGCCCTCCCTCTACGAACCTCCGACAATGGTTCCCGCCGAGAAAAATGCACACGTCCGGGCGATGCTCAGCTCTCCTTCTCATCTCCCCCCCCGTCTCAAGGGGCCCAAGGGCACACAACTAAATACATACAAATAAAAAGATTCCCCATATTTTCACACATTTCCTGGGTGTTTGCCCTCCCGCCGAATTTCCATATTTTCCCACATTTTCTTAGGGGATCGGCGATGAATTGTGTCTGTGTGTTTTTTCCCCTCCCCCCCCCCCCCTCGATCGTACCCTGGACGTGGGGAGTCGGGCGCGCCGCCAGAGCCATCGTGGGCGAGCGGGGGGGGGGGGAGGGCCGGAAGCGGCCTCGTCAGCACTGCCAGGGGGAGGGGCCTGGGAGGGGGCTGCGGCGGCGGGCGGGGGCCAGGGAGGAGGGGGGAGGAGGGGGGAGGAGGAGGGGGAGGAGGAGGAGGAGGATGAGGAGGAGGAGGAGGAGGAGCATCTGATGAGGGGCAGGAGAGCGGGGAAGCGAAGGGCGAGGACGAGAGAGAGGGATGGGGAGAGAGAGACAGCCAGAGAGATAGAGAGAGAGAGGGAGAGGGAGACTCAAGACTCAAGTTTCTCTGTGGAGAGCTTCATGTCGTGACATGCGTGGAAAAAAGGACTGGTCTATAAAAGGTTTGCCGTGGCAGCCTGCAGTCCCTGATCTTAGGGATGGATCGTGCCACTTCTTGAGGGGCGCTCGAGTCGAGAGAGAGAAAGAGAAAGAGAGAGAGAGAGAAAGAGAGACACGGGGGATAATTCATAAGCGCCGCTTCCACTACTTCCGACGCTTCGTCTCGCAAATCTTCCGCCCCAGCGAGCCTATCATCTCCGGCACAATTACCATGTTCCGCAGGTGAGTCTTGACGGCCTCAGGCTTCTCGCCGTAGGCGGTCTCACGCTTAGCCTTACGCAGCTTCTTCAGGAGGGCGATTGGCTTGCGCTTGATGCCGCGGCTGAACTTCCTCTGGCCGATCAATGCCCGAGAACATACACACACACACACACACACGCACGCATGAACGCACGCACGCACGCACTCACGCACGCTCACACACACACACACACACACACACACACACACACACACACACACACACACACACACACACACACACACACACACACACACACACACACGCGCGCGCGCGCGCGCGCGCGCTTTTTACCGCTTGATGCGTCGCGCGTGCTGCACGGATACAACAGCTTCCTGCCATGAGAAAGTCTGCTCTAGTTTCTGACACCGCGTGGGCCGTTCAACCTTGAATGATTTTTGGAAGTCCCAAGGGGCTCTCGACCTCATATTTTGTACATCTCTCCATCCATCCCGCCGTTGGAGTAAAAACGCCCACCAGGCATAGTGGGCAACGCGGCTGTGTTCAGAACCCCCGTGCCCCTACTTTCAAAATTGAAAACAGGGTTGCCTTGGCGGTGGAATTTGGGGCGCTTTCTTATGCCGATGCTTGCGCCGCGACAGCGGGCGCGAACGCTACTACATTGAAATGGGGGTCCGGGGCGGCACCGTCGACACAACGTCTGTGGATGAGCATTTTTTACGCCAACAGCGGTAATTCTGTAACAATGGGTTTGGACATGGAACGGGCAGATACCCAAGTCCACCACTCCTCGACAGGTCCTCGAGATCGAGATCCGGGTGCGCCGAAGAGGGGAGCCAGGAAGAAGGGGGTTAGCGCATCATGGCCCAAGGTAGGTGCGCAGACCAGGGAGGTCGGGGGACGCGTCGAAAGGAGAAGAGTTACGGCAATAAACTCGGGGGTATTACTAAGAAGCCGAACTCTATACACCGACGCTTCGTTGATTCCCGGGGAAAACAAAGAAAGCATATACACCACACCACCCGACGTTGTCCCCGACCTTCCAAACGTCCTGGGATTGAAAAAAACAGCCCGCCACTGGTAGTGTACATGCTGCAGTTTCCGAGTTATGGCCATGAGATCGGGGATATTACATGGACCCAACCATGATCGGGGGCGCGCAAACATGGATCAGCGATCCATGGATGTGGCGCGCGGTCGCCAAATCCATGGATCGGGGGAGGTGCCCTCCCCAGCGTGCGGCGGACGCCGCCTCGCTCGGCGGCGGACACCCGCGATTTCCCATGGAAACGGGACCCGTCGCTAATCCACGCCCCCATCTGGCCATCGCTCGGACGTTCATTCCGTGTTTTTGCTTGGTTTCGTGCGCGGTTTTTTCGCCAAGTGATCACGCATGCTCCTCGATGGTCCTAGCCGATGAAAAAAACGCACACGTCCGAGCGATGCCAAGCCATGATCCACGTTTGCGATCGCCTGACCGTTCGCACTGACCCCCGTCTCTCTCGAGCCCCGAGGGCCCCTCGGAGGCCGCCGCCGGTGGGGGAGCTGCGCGGGGACTGCCGCCCACCACGCCAGCGGGGGAGAACAGCGGGGGCTCGAGAGTTCGGGCAGCTGGCGCGCGAAGGCCAGCGGGGAGCTGGAGTATCCTGGTTACGCCTCCTTCCAGTCGCACCCTGATGGACTGGGGCACAAAACTGATCCTCACGAAGGCTGCAACGCCCGTGGACATTCTGGGCCACACGGGCCTCCTGAGCAAAATGGCGGAGGAGAACGCTCCCGCACCGGCCGGGCGGGGCGGTGTGCACTGCCTTGTCGGCGCGCGAACAGGGGGGCAGGGGGAGGGGGGGAAGGTTCCTTAGGAGGAGGCTGCTTCTTAGAAGGCGCGGGCCTTGCATCTGCAGGCAAGGCACGCGCCTTCAAAGAAGCAAGGGTGGTAAGAAGCCTTCCCCCCTCCCCCCTCCTCCCTCTGCGCGTGGCCGACTGCCAGCCTTAGGTCGGGCGTGTCCTCCTACAGGCGGGTTTTGGAAGAACGACAATAAAAAATCAACAAATATCCAAACATAGCCCAAAGAACACGGGAAACCGTCACCCGACGATGTGTTTACTAAGTATTCCTGGATGTTCCTCCTGCGGAGAGACATGCCCGACTGAATGCCAGCCCGACGCGCACTCCATCTGGCGGCGACCTCCTGAGGCGGCGGGATTGACTTGCCCGCGGGGCCCCCGCTGCCAACGCCGCCGCCGAGGCGACAGCCTCCCCGGAGCCCCGACGCGATAATCTGCTCAAGACGTCGACCCTTGGCTGAGATGCTCGTAACTAGTTCTGGTAGCTGTGGGGAAGTTGTGGTAGACCATCGCACTTCAGGGCCACGTCCCAGAAATAGCTTCGAAGACCCAGAACAAGTGCCGAAACGGTGTCGAACGAGGATCTCCTCCCGGGGGCCCAAGACGTGAAGACCCTAACTTTTTGGTGATCTCTTGGTGCTCGAAATTCTTTCTGGTGACCTTGCGTGCGATTTCATGGGGGGGGGCAGTATACATGGGGGGGAGCGAGGGTTGCAGAAAAGGAGCACTTTAGGACCCCAAAGGGGGCCATGAGAGCCCGAAAGAGGCTGCGCCGCATCGCCGGTGCATCGGCGACGCAGGCAATGCATCGGCGACGTCGGTGTGCAAATCATCGGGCTCTGATATCGAGCCCCATCGCCGATGCACCGCTATGGGGGCGCGATGTCTGCACGCAACGCCCCCAAACAAGCTGGCCTGGCACAAGACCGCGGAGCGGGGGGCTGTGTACAAAAATGGCATCCCCGAGGGACACGATGCTTGTACACCATCCCCGCAAACAAGCTGGTCCGGCATAGGCTACGCGGGCACAGCCAATCCATATAACGTAGCAACCCGCAAATGCGGATAAGAGTGAGGGGGCGGTGGGAACGTCGGCAGTTTGCGAGACTCTGGAGAAGCTCGCTGCAGGCGCCACAGTTTTACAAGTTGTACAACGAGCCTGCCGCAGGCGCAGATTTTTTCGTTAAACTAATGTGGGTAGGTCGCGGGTGGGTCGCGGGTGGGTCGCGGGTGGGTCGCGGGTGGGTCGCGGGTGGGTCGCGGGGTGGGTCGTGGGGTGGGTCGCGGGGTGGGTCGCGGGGTGGGTCGCGGGGTGGGTCGCAGGCTGGGTCGCGGGGTGGGTCACGGATTGGGTCGCGGTTGGGTGGCGGATCGCGGTTCGGGTCGCGGTTGGGTCGAGGGGTGGTTCGCGGGGTGGGTCACGGGGTGGGTCGCGGGGTGGGTCGAGGGGTGGGTCGCAGGTGGGACGACGACAACAAGCAAACAACAATAACGCAACAAACAGAATCCTCACCACGGATCCCCACTTCAGCCGCGCACCCAGGGACAATGAATGACCGTTCGGCCCCCTCACTCTGATAAGGACGCACGGCAAGGATGCAAGGGCCTTGGAGGGCCATATTGACACTCTGCGAGCGGGGCGCGGCCCGCGAAAACGGTGAAGGATGGGCCGAGGGCGGGAGGATGCGGGGGCAACCTTGGAACAGTGCTCGTCCTTACCACGTGGG
>CAUYUJ010015449.1:368767-386267 GCA_963575745.1 Prorocentrum cordatum
CGCTGGAGAGGCCCCAAGAGGCCCCCAAGAGAGCCCCCAAGAGGCCCCCAAGAGAGCCCCCAAGGGGTCCAAGAGAGGTCACAAGATGCCCCAAAACGGCCCCCAAGAGACCTCAAAGAGGCCCCAGAGAGGCCTCCCACGATATCCCAACACACATACAGGAAGCTCATAACCCACAACCCAGGCACGGTGACGGGACTTGCGGTAGGCAGCTGGATTAACCACATCCACCGCCAGTATCGATCCCTAATGCGGTGATTACAGTCAACCCGTATAGTAAGGATGGGCGACAATGATGCAGAGGGCCTTGGACGCCCATTAAGAAGCTTTTCGAGCGGGCGCGGCCAGCGAGAGTGGCCAAAGATGGGCCGAGGAGGCGAGGATGCAGTGGTACCCTTGGGAACGCTGCCCATCCTGACAATGCGGGTTGACTGCATGGATAGATCCACGCCTCGCACCCGTGGAGCGCGGGACGCGAGAGCGGTCGGGCACCGAGGATGCGCCCGTACCAGGCCAGGGCCGCAGCCGGGGCTCCAAGGGTGTGATCGGCGCAGCAGGGCGGCACGGTGGAGTTCAGCCCTCGTCCGTGCGCCAGGGACCGCGGTCGGCGCCTCTTTTGTCGGGCGGGTGGCGAAGTGGGGGGTGACCTGCACGGGGGCGAATACGAGGGCCCCAAAGAGGCCCTTAGGGGCCCTTGTCTTCACCACCCATGCAGGCAAATCCCCGTTACCGCCCGCTCGATTTTGACAGCCTTCGACTGAGAAGGCGAAAACCCACCCCCATCCCCACCCCATTTCCGAACCCTCGATCCAGGGGGTCGGGACTGGCGGTGGGGGTGGGTTTCCGGGGTCCAGGAAGAAAAAACACCCGCCCCCACCCCCAGCCCCGGCCCCCCGGATCGCGGGCTCGGGGGGTGGGCGTCGGGACTGGAGGTGGGGCGGTGGGTTTTCGCCTTCTCATCGTCTGCCCTTCGATGAGGATGACATGGCTTCGACCTGCGCGTTTTTTTTTTTTTTTCCTCGGCGGACATTCTGAGAGCATCTGCACTGCTCAACTCTTAGCGCGCCGACAGTAAGATTCGAACGTCATCCGTGCAGAAAGGACGAGCCTTTACGCAAAGGAAACACTCGCACCCTTGAGCGGCCCATGAACCTCCGAATCGGTCCGAAGGAAGGGCGGGCGCGGGAGGGCGAGCCAGGATGCCCACGGAGAGATGCGCGTATTGGGCCCAAGCTCGTCGGCGGGCCTGCCTGCGCGCCGGGCGCTCGTGCGACCCCACCAGCGCCAGGCGAGCGAGCGGCGTGCGCGCCGGGGGGGGCCCGCCGCCGTGGCCCCCCGCGGGGGGCACGAGCCCTCCGGGGGAGCGTGTGCGGCGCGGCGCGGCGCTCTTCGCTGAGGGCCACTTGGCAGTTCGGTGCGGCAGCTTAGAACTTAGGGTTCAAAGGGTCGGAGATCTCAGGAGCGAGCAGCGTGCGCTCAAGCCGTTTCTGGCTCGGCAGCGCGCCGAGCTGCCCTCGCTTCGAAGGTCCGCCCACCGTCCGCAGACGATAGTCAGCAGCACCGTCCGCAGACGCCTGTCTCAAGCATGTTGTTGTTCTGCAGCGTGTGCAGGGCGCGGGCAAGCGCGCAGCTGGGAGACGCTCACCATACGTCCCCACCCCCTGCTACGGGTGTGATACCGTGGCGGCGCCGCCATGCACAGTATTGGAGGCCTGGAAATTGGCACCAACACCAACACAAGGGGTTGCCTCCGCACGGGAAGATGATCCTAGATTTCGGTGTCAGTGGTAATAGTTCGGCCACCCTGGAAGCCAGAATATTACCACCATCACCAAGATCGGGATCTTCTTATCTCGGTGGAGGCACACCGCCGATATTGGTGTTGGTGTCAATCTCTAGGCCTGCGACAATATGGCCAAAGCATGCACAGAAATTCGCTTTGATCCCCTCTCGCACCGTATTCGAGGGCCGCAGGGCGAGGCTCCTCGCGTGGGGGGGCGCGAGAGGACGCGCGGGCGGTGCTCCCCCGAAGGGCGGCCCCGCCGCGGCGGACATATTCGTGCTTGCCTGGGGCCTCGACGGGTTGGGGTCCCCTGTAGGGCACGCGTCGTGCGAGCGGGGCGCCGAAACGAGCCGATTACAGTGTGCACAGTAGGAGCTCGACCACGAGGAGCCCTCCACAAGAGACCCAGCCCTGAGACCCCAGCACGTCCATCGATTCCTGGAGCGGGAACGTCACGCTTTGCATGGCAAAACCAGCGAAACCCAAGAAACTCAGGCCACCCCGAGGGCAAGCAGGGTGGTTCTTGGCATGGGTCTCCACTACATGTGTGTCCATGCCCACTGGGGGCGCAGCTTGGGCCTGTGACTGTGCACGGAGCGCGTGAGGTGTGCCCGATAGAGGAGAAGACGATGATGCTTTTGTTTTAGGCCGGCACCAGATCGGCCTGCCCTGCCACTTGACACCACAAGACGCCAAACCAGCTCCAGCAATGCGATGGCGCCTCGGTTGGATTGCACTCGCTCGGAAGATGCTGATGATGCTGACGGTGATGATGATGATGACGATAATAATGATCATGATGAAGATGCTGGTGGTGGTGATGATGATGTGACGGTGATGTGGTGGTGGTGGTGATGATGATGATGATGATGCTGATGATGATGATGATGGTGATGAGTGATGATGATGAGGATGATGGTGATGATGAGGATGATGATCAGGATAAGGGTTATGATGGCAATGAAGATGTTGGTGGTGATGGTGATCGTGGTGGTGATGGCGGAGACGATGCACGGTGGCAAGGAAGTGGTGTGGAGGCGAGAGGAGAAGAAGAAGATGTGTTAGGATGTGATCAGGTGCGCGCGGAATGCAAGTGAAAACAAGTCCCAGCGACTCTCAGCAAGTTGGGAAGACCAAACACCATCGATACTACCAGCCATATCAGCACTGCACAGGTGCCAGGCTGTCGACGATGGTGCTGGGATGCAACCAACTGTGCAACAATACACACACAAACGAAGGGAGTAAGACAAACAACCAGACACTTTACTTAAGGCTCACTCCTAATGTTGGTTCGGGACTGCCAGGGCAGGTCTGGCTGAGGAACAACTATTCTCACTTCATCTGGACGACCTTCGCATCGATCCACCACTTCCTATGGCTTCAATCGAACCTTCCATTACCTGCCAAGGGATGACGCAAAGGCAGCTGGTCAAAAGCCTGTCCGAAGTGGAAGGGAGGAGGAGAATGGGAAGATAGAAGAGAAGAGGGAGGGACGCAGAGGAGAGTAGCGGAGAGGGGTAGGAGGGAGGGAGGAGGAAGGAGGGAAGGACGAGGGAAGGAGGGAGAGGCAGAGAAGGAGGGGGCGGGGACAGAGGGAATGGAGGCAGGAGGACCGGAGCAAGAGGAACACACGGCAGGAAAGGAGAAAGGGAGAGTGAAGGGCCCGTGCGCGCAGCGGCGGGGTGCCTCTCTCTTAATATCGGGGGAGGGAGGAGCGAGGGGGGGGGGAGGAGGGATGGCAGGAAGCGGAGAGGAGGAGGGAAGAGGGAGGGGGGAGGAGGTAGGTAAGGGGGGGAAGCAGGGATGGAGGAGAGAGGCAGGAAGGAGGACAGGATGAGGGAGCAGGAGGGAAGAAATGTTGGTCCTGGTTGCTCAGGTCAAGCAGCTTGTCGAGATCGATCCCGCGGAAAGAATACCTTCCGGCAACACTGAGCGCGACAGAATTTGGTCAGCACGGAGCCGCCCGGGTAGCGACCAAACGTGTGCGGAAATACAGGGCCACACGCGTGAAATGCAATAGAACTCTAAAACATGTGATGCAATACAAAAGCGCACACAGACGTCATCGAGGGCCGCACATGCTCCACGCACGTGGCAAAGCAGCGAGCTCTGCTGGAGGCACCATAGGGGCATCGTAAACATTAACATCTGTACTTGTGCCCCTCTCCGTCACGTCACCTCCCCCCTCCGGTCCGTCTCCCCACCTCCCCCCCTCCAGTCCGTCTCCCCATCTCTTCCGGTTGGCGGTGAAAGGCGAGGAGGGGCGTGAGGGGAGGGTTTGCCATCGCTCGGACGTCAATTCCCTGTGCATTTCTCGATGATCGATGATGCTCCTCGATGGTCCTCGCCGAGAAAAAAACGCACACGTCCGAGCGATGCCAAGAGAGAGGAAAAGGAGAAAGCGAGGCTGACGATTACGATGCCACGCGCGGCTTTTCGCTGTGCGCGTGCTCGCAAGCGGGCCGCTGGGTTGGGTGGGTGGCGCGAAGACGAGGAGAGGAGAACAGAGGACGAGAGGACGAGGGACGCACGGTACGCGACGAACGAAGATCGGCGGCGAGCCCAGGGGGGGAGTGGGAAGGAGAAGGCCTCCCCAGAAGGCTTTGGCCTTGTGAGATGTTGCCTACTCCTTCCCCGAAGACGTGGAGATCTTCTCAGAAGGCGCGGGGGTTTCTGAAGAGTCCCGCCGCCTTCTGGGAAGGCCCTCTCCTTCGCACGTCCCCCCGCTCGCTCGCCGCCGAGAAGAGGGAAGAAAAAATGAGGAGGGATCAGGGAGCAGGGACAAGGAAAAGCGAGAGCATGGAGGGGTGGATGGGACTAAACAGCCCAACTCTGGAGAAACACACGTCGAAGCCCAATGTTTTAATGCGCTTTGATGAGCTGCTGATGCTAACCAGCCACTTTTTCACGCATCGTATGTTTATAGTGTACGTATAGGTGCAAGGTAGAACTTCGAGCGGTCCCTACGAAAAACAAATGCGGTTGATGGCTTCCATACCATATTCGCGTGCATATACAACCTGGGTCCGTGTCGTAAGATGCTGCGCGTGGCACTGTGTCAACAAATACGCTTGATGCGCTTGGTCTCTGCACGCGCACATACACATGTGTATGCGAAAATGCAAAAGTTTTTACTTGCATACATGTGTGCGCGTCTTTGTGCTAGTCGGCCCGCGTCATGTGTACAAGTCCCCGATCCTGAAGGGAACGTTCGGGGGGGGGGCGTCTCAGGAGGGAAACGTCGAGCTGGAATGGGCGATACATCGCCGACTGATCGGCGACAAGCCCACGACAGCAAATCGGCATGCTCTTGGGCGGGGCGGGCCATCGGGCCAAAATCGGAGAAGACGATTCCCCCCTTGAGCCAGCCCCAGTGTGTTTGCATTGTGACGGAAGGGAACGGAGAACCGACGCGAAACTCCAATGGTCCCGCCGAGATATCCTGACCAACATGGCAGACCACCACGGCTGACCGTGTATAGACACGCCTCCCGAGGCCTCCAAGAGCGACCAGAAGGCCCCGCAACGCCACTGCTCTACGCTCTCAGGGGACGCACCCCGCAAAGCGGGAGGCACGCACCCGCCAGAACTCACACCCGACAGAATTCGCACCAGCTGGACCCACACCCTTGTCTCAGGAGTGGCTTCTGCTACACCAAATGGGGTCCAGGGGACGCTGCTGAAGCTGGAGCGCCCCGTGCGGGGAGCTGCTGGCGCAGCTGCTGCGCCTGGCATGCACCTGGTGGCGCCCAGACCTCCCAGGGGCGCGGACAGGAGTGATGAGTGAGGGCGATTGCTGCTGCAGCCGTTGACTCGCACCAGCTGAACTCGCACCTGGCTGAACTCACGCGCGATAGGACTCGTGCCAGCTGAACTCATACCCTCGTCCCGAACCGTCACTGACGCGGGGCACCTCATCACGTGGACGTCGGCGTCTCCAGGGGGGGTGGCGAACAGCCACAAGCACTGGGGCAAAATACTCGCCGATGTCGAGTTGGGTCGTCTCGTCGTCGTCGACGCCTCCGGGGGGGTGGCTAACGGCCGCGAGCGCTGGTGTAATAGAGCCGCCGATGTACTGTCCACAAGCACTGGTGTAAAAGAGTCGCCGATGTCGAGTCGTGTCGTCTCGTCGTCGTCGACGCCTCTAAGGGGGGTGGCCAACGGCCACAAGCACTGGTGTACAATAGCCGCCGATTTCGAGTCGTGTCGTTCCGTCGTCGTCGACGTCTCCAGGGGCGTGGCTAACGGTCACCAGTACTGGTGTGACAGAGTCGTCGTGGTCGTTGTCGCGGAGGCGGTCGGAATCGCGATCTGTGGCCCAGGTGCTGTTCGCGCAGCTGCGCCCAGCCGGCTCCAAGGCCCAGCGCGTCGCTCATGGCACGTGCATCGCAACTGTGGCTGCGAAGTGAAACCAGGAAGTTGCCGCAGGTCCGCTGATCGTGCCGACGCGGGTCGGACGCGCATGTGGTGCCAGGAACTGCGTGCCGCTCGGCGAAAGCATGCCATGCGACTGTGAACGCCGCCCCAAGGGTGACCTGAAGCCGCCTGGTCGTCTCGTCTGGGGACTCCCCGCGGGGTTCCCACTGGAAGTCCTGGGCCCTGGCTTTATAGAGGGGCCTTCCAGCGTCGGGGTTCCGTGGTTCTGGCTGCTGGCGATCGGCGATACCCGCCTCCCCAGGCGGGGGCGTCTGTCGGTCTCGGGCAAGGCTGCTGCTGCTGCTGCCGCTGCAAATGTGAGCGCCGCCTGTTTGTCGCTCGTCAGACCTGTCGACGCTGTCGGCGTCGCCATGGACCAGACTCCGTCCTGGGGGCGGCGGGGGGGCGGGAGGGTCGACAGCCGCCGGGGCAAGGCTGGGCGTCCACCCACTTCCAGCCCGACGCGCCGCGGGCACGCCCCAGTCGCGCTGCCGGCGCTCCGCGGCGATCGAGCTCGCACCCTCGCCAGGGAGGGGGGCGCCAGGGTAGACAGCATGGGCCAGGGCGTACCCGAGGAGGGTAATGGTATGTTCCTGCCCCTGCTCGTGTTCTGACGATGGCTCTGGCTCGCTCTGCGGGGTTGCCGGAGTTGCCCCGCGGCGGCTTGGCGAAGTGCCCACTCGCATCGAATCTCTGGCACGGGATGGAGGGCGAATCGGTGCGAAGGGACTTCCCAGTACCAGGTGAAGGATGGCATCGCTGTCCCGTTCGTCCGCCGAAGGCTGTCCGAGCGCACGCTGGGCCGCGGGGGCTAGAGCCGCACCAGGGCAGCAGCTGTCGTCTTGGCCAGGGACGGCGTCCTGGCCAGGGTTGCACTTGACGGTTGCAGGCGCCGAGTGAGGTCCATCAGGGTTTCGCTGCTGCTGATGCTGTTCCTGCTGCTGCTGCCGATGATTGTCCTGTGGCCGCTCATGCGGATGAGGGGCGGGGGGCTGCTGCTATAGGTGTTCTTGCTGTTGCTGCCCCTGCTGCAGTTGTTGCTGCTCCTGCGCCCGCCCAGCCTCCTGCTGCTGCTCCCGCCCAGATTCCTGCTCCCGGCCCTGCCCGTGCCCCTCCCCCTCCTGCGCGCGCGAATGTGGGGCGGTGGCGGCAGCGGGCGCTGAGTGGGGTCCGCGTGGGGACTGCGGCTGCTGTTGCTCCCGTGGCCGCTGCGCCTGGTGCTGCTGCGGGGGGGGAGGGGCTGAGGAGGCGACCCGCTTGGCCGTCTGGTGTGCGGGGCCACCAGGTGTCGGCGCGCCCTCTCTAGCGATCCCGACCGCCACGGCGCGGCAGTGTCCAGGGGCGAGCGCGCTTTCGGTCACGTTTCCTACCTCGACAGCGGCGCTGCCCCCGGGGCGGGGGCAGGGGCGGGGAGCAGCGGTGCTTTCCCCAGGGTGGCGGCCGTTAACGGCTACAGGCGCTGACTGAGATCCACCAGGGGACTGCTGCTGCTGCTGCTGCTGCTGCTGCTGCTGCTGCTGCTGCTGCTGCTGCTGCTGCTGCTGCTGTTGCTCCCGCTGCTCCCGCTGCTGCTGCTCCCGCTGCTGCTCATACGAGCGGGAGGCAACGTGGTGTTTCTGCTGTCGCTGCTCCTGCTGCTGCTGCTGCTGCTGTTGTTGCTGCTGCTGCTGCTGCTGCTGCTGCTGCTGCTGCTGCTCCTGATCCCGCCCAGCCTCCACGACCACCTCCTCCCTCCCCAGCATGCCATGCGGCGCGACCCCACCCCAGCGGCGCCAGAGAGCGCGCCCTCGACCGCTTTGGCCGCGAGTCCGGCGGCCAAGGCGAGGTCCTTTGCGACCACCCATGAGGCCCGAGCGGCAACCGCAACCGCAGCGGCGCACGCGCAGGCGGCGGCGGCAGCAGCCGCGTCTGGCGCATCGGCGGCATCGACCGTGAAGATGCGGAGGGCGTCGGCAGCGCGAGCATCGCCGCAGGCGCAGGGCGGGGGCCGGCGAGCGCGGGTCGCACCGACGCGAGCCGTGGGGGGCGCGGGCGGCGGGGGCAGCGGCAGACAAGCTCGAGCAAGCGGCGCCGGTGGCGCTGGCGGCGGCAGGCGCGTCGCCGGGAGGACCGGCGTCCGTCGCGCCAGCAGCGCCAGAAGCGCTGGCGGCGGGGGGGGCGCCCAGGCCGAGCGGCGCCGGCGGCGTTGGAGGCGCGCGCGGCACCAGACGCGCGGCGCGAAGCAGCGGCGTCCGTCGCGCCGGCGGCGGCAGCCGCGCGGGCGGCGCAGGCAGCGCAGGGGAGTCCAGATCCAGGGACACCGGCATCCGTCGCGCCAGCAGCGCCAGGCGCGTTGGGGAGCCCGGGTGGGCAGCCAGGCGGCGCGCCCACGGCAGCAGCGACCAAGCGGCGCTGGACAGCAGCGCGCGCCTGCCAGCGCGGCCGCGCCGCCGCAATCTCCATCGCCCGGGCCCGAGCGCCGAACCTGAGCCCGCCCAGACGGCACGAGCCAAAATGCTACGGACGCTGGTGGGGATTTTGTCGGTCAGCGGCCTCGTGAAGCGGGTCAAAAAGCGTCCAAACTCTAGCCGGGCCACGACTAGGCAGCGGAGGGCGGAAAGCGGAAAAGCAAGACAGGCGCAGCAGGGCGTCAGCTCAGAAGGGCGAAAAGAACAGGTAGGCCCAGTCCCGGTAGCGTCCGATACTCCCACACCCTGTGGCGTGGAAATCCTTGTGGCGACCAGCAAGTAAACGCAGCCAAAATGGCGCGGCGGCGCGACCATAAACGCGCAGAGGTCGAACGCTCGGTGTGAGCCAGGCAAGCGCCGTCGAAGACGAACTGGACCGCGAAGCGGGGATACGCTCGGTGTGAGTCAGGCAAACGCCGCGAAGACGAACTGCTGGTGGGGATACTCGAAGCGTCAAGCATATGGCATCGGCATGGCAATAGTATGGCACTAGCGTGCCAATATACCATAGCAGCACCATGGCACTAGCATTGCAGGGGCACAATAAAAGGCAAAACCAGAAAACCACACCAGAAACCAGCCTAATCTGGGACCTTCGGGTTGGGCTGGGGTGGCTTGGCCAGCCGTGGACGGCTCCCCCCGAGGCCCGCCGGACCCGCTGGCCCACAGGGGCAGCGCGCGAGGAGGATCCCTGGCCCAGGCCGCCCGGAGCGAGAAGTATCGGCGCTCGAGGCTTGCGAGCGGCGTCTGGCCCTGGCTGGACCTGCAAAACTGTGTGGGGTCGTGGGTCCTCGTCCGTGGTCGTCGTCGATATTCCGTCGACATTCGTCGTTGGTCGTCGCCGTCGTCTTCGTCGCTAGAGTCTTCCACAACGTCGGGAACGCCCTGGATCGGCGGCACTGGCGGGAGGCCACCTCAGCATGCAAGGCCCCTGGGGCAAAATCGAACCCGCACACTCGGCGGTGGACAAACCTCCCTTTAGTAAACCTCCCCTTCATGAGAACGGCCTAGAACCGAAACCGACGGACCTGGACCCGCAAGAATAGCGGCCGCGACGCCCTCTCGTGAACCGAAAACGGCCCATTCCTGAATCGACGCGTCGGGGCAGGAGGTCTATCCACCCCCGACACACGCTGTCGGGAGCCGCCAAGAGGGGGGTGTCCAAAAGGAGGGGGTGCAAATCATGACCGGCGGCATGTGCGCGGCCCAGCGGGGGGGGCCAGGGACGCAAAGAAATAAGCAGAGGCGCCATGACATCTGGAGAAACATCATGGCCCACGCCGTGATCTCCCCCCCCCTAGTCATCACCCCCCTCTTCTCCGCCCCTGAACATTGGGGACCTCTGAGATCCCGCGGCTCTACGGGACTCCTCGCGGGCGCCGCGGCGGCGCCGGCGCTGCACTGCTGGATCCGGGCTCCTGCCCCGCCAGGCGGGGTGGCCTCCGTGACCTCTCAAGGGGGCCCCGTCCGTGGGCCTCACGGCCCCGGGCCTCCAGCGCCGCGGGCCGAGAAGGAACGCGGCGCGGCCCCGAGTGGGGGAGGGCTTCCTGCTGCAGGGGCGCACTGCTTGGCGTGGCTTGGCGATGCTTGGAATTGCTTGGTATTGCTCTGCAGTGCTGGGGAGCCCGTGGAACAAGACCGAGCAGGAGGGACGAAAGCAAGGAACGAGGCAGATAAGCCCGAAGAGCCCAAGCAAGAAGCAAGACCCAGGAGCATGGGAAAGTTGGGGGGAGGAGAGAGGAAGGAAGCGCCGCGGACGGCATGTGCAAGCGCGACTGGGGAAACCACAAGGTACGGATAACGGTATTCCCCTAACCTCTCCTGGGGTGCGCTCTGACCAGGATTTCGAGGCGAATCCAGCGATGGCGACCAGGGCCTCCCAAGAGGCCAAAACTAGAGGGAAGAGAACTATGCACATGCACCGATTCTGGCCATGCCCATCCTGAGCCCAGGATCGGTGCATACGCCCTCCTACCTTGGCCAGGACGGCATATGCACCGATCCTGGGTCAAGGATGGGCCTTGCCAGGATCAGTGCATGTGCATAGTTCTCGTCGCCCGAAAAACAGGGGAGATCGGGGACGGGTAGCGGTATGGGTACGGCAGGCTCATGTCGTGCCGACCACATCGCTGGTTTCTGCCACCGCGGGGATCGTTCAGCTTTGAACGATCGGCCGTTTCCGAAAGGTCGGATCGTTCAATATCGACCGATCCTGGGTCGCCGGCGGCGTTCAACATTGAACGCCAGAGGCGGGGTCGTCGCCAGTCGGCACGACACAAACCTACCGTACCTTTCCTTCCTCTGAGGGACAGCAGGCGGCGGGGTGCTTCTTGAAGGTCCTCTTCTTCTTCTGATCGTCGTCACCCATGTCGGGCAGGCTGCGCCTGGGCCCTTCCCCACCCCCCGCGCGACTGCTGTGTAGAAAGACGCTGCCGGCACCTGCCGCTCGTGGCCCGCCCGCACGGGCGAGAAAAAACCCGGTGCGCGGCGACAGGTGAGGGGAGGTACTCCAGATTTCGTAATAAAAGGGAGGGGGTCTGGACCCTCCAAGACAAGCCATTTCAGACCCCCCCCCCGTGGGAGAACCCTCCAAAACATCGTCCCCAGACCCCCCCAGGCCCTCCAAGATAGCCTGGAAGAGACCCCCCCCCCCCGAAATGAGACCCCCCTCCCTTTTATTACGAAATCTGGAGCACCGCAACGTCCTCGCCCCTCCTCCGCCTCCTCCCTCTCCTGCTCCGTGCCTCTCTCGCCATCGCTCGGACGTGGATCCCCCGTGCAGCTGTCGACCCCTTCTCGCAGGAGGACGCAGGATGCTGCTCGACGAGTTCGCCAGGAAGACATGCACAAGTCTGAGCGTGCCAAGCTCTATGCCTCCACAGAGGGTGCCGCCCAAAACGGCAACACGCCCGCGAGTCACGAGTTCCGCAACAAGCCACGGCTCTCACGGGCGCGGCGGTCGAGCCGCAGCCTGGGGAGAGCGGGACCCCTCTCGCCAACCCACGGGGCATGCGACTCCGAGCCGACGTGTGTTTTAAGACGCGGGGGAAATCCGACGCCCTCATGATAGGTGGCCTTTGGAAAAACAAGTGTAAAAGACACAGGCGCCAGACGCATGTTTGATATCCCCTCCGAGCACACACCTGTACGTGTGGAAACCCCGACGCCCTCATGTTATAGATACAGATATATATATATATATATATATATATATATATGTATATATATATATATATATGTGTGTACACGTAGCCACACATACGGTTGGGGGCGGAAAGATAGCGTGGAAAGTGGCGCCGCCGGCCCGCTTATTGCACGCTATCCCCCACCATGGGGATAGCGTGCACGGAGGAAGCCCTGTCAGAGGGATAGCGTGCACAGAAGAATCCCTCGCAGGGGGGTCGCCTTACAGGGATAGCGTGCACGATCTGGAAAGCGCGCGCGAGCAAGGGCCAATGCGCGTCGCCGCCACGCTATCCCCCCCCGTTGGCGACAGTGGGGGGGGAGGAGGAGCTGGAGGAGGAAGAGGAAGAAGAGGAGGAGGAGGAGCAGGAATAAGTATGGGAGGAGTGTATACAAGCGATGTGTTGTAAGCTATGTGTTGTAAGCTATGAAGTCCCATTTGTGCGGTGCGGCGCAAGCTACGCAGCGTAATTTATGTGTTGTAAGTTGGGCGGTACGCACTATTTGGCGCAATATAAAGTTCTTGACGCTTCGCGTATCCCCACCAGTCCATCCAGAAATGACGCCCGGGCGAGTTGAGGTGAACAGGGAAGTGTAGGAGCAAATAGGGGGACAGCCGAACCGTTCGAAGGAGGAGGAGGATGAAGAGGAGAAGGAGGAGGATGGATGGATGGATGAGGGAGGAGGGAAAAGGATGACGAACAAGATGAGGAGGAGGAGGAGGAGGAGGAGGAGGAGGAGGAGGAGTGAGGAGGAGGAGGAGGAGGAGGGCGAGCAAAGGAACAGAGGCCTCTTGGATGCCTCTCGGAATCATCGTGGGATATCTCTTGGGCGCTTGTTGGAGGCCTCTTGGGGCGTCTTGGGGGTCTATTGGCGGTCCGGGGGGTCTCTTGGGTGTATTGGGTGCCTCGGGGGGGCCTCTTGGGGCCGCTTGGGGTCCTCTTCGGGGCCTCTTGGGGACCTCTTGGGGACTCTCGGGGCAATCTTGGGGCCTCTTTGGGCTTCCTGGGCGCATCTTGGAGCCATCTTGGAGGACATCGATCACCAAAGAGGCTTCGGATGGCCATCGGAAGCGAAAAGGCGAGAAAGCAACACACATGGATTTCCTTTAGGTTTTGGAGGGATGTTGGCCTCTTCGGGTCCTCCTTTGGGAGCTCTTTGGCCACTTGGAGCCGTCTTGGGGCGGTCTTTGGGTTTCTTGGAGCATCTTGGGAGCCATCTTGAGGCATCTTGGGCTATCTTGACCCATCTTGGAGGCATCTTGGGCTCTCCTGGGCCCTCTTGGAGCCATCTTGGGACATCTTGGACGCTGCAACAACCCGCGGAACGCCCAGTCCAGTTCCAGGGTAGGGGGTAGGAGGAGGGGAAAACCCCTCCCCGAAGTGGAAGAAGGAGGTTGGAAGAGGAAGAGCCCTAGACCACCTTCGCCCAGAGGGCTGGTGGGATTTCTACGATAAGCGGTGTAAGCTGTGCTGTTGAAGTTGCGTTGCAACAGGCATGTACCAGGCGAAACCTCGTCATGGGGATCGTCTGACAGGGATAGCGTGCAGCCCACGCGCGTCGCCGCCACGCTATCCCAGTCGAGTTGGCGACACTTAAGGAGGATAAGGAGGAATATGAGGATGATGAGGAGGAGTCAGGGGAGGATTGTATACGACCGATGCGGTGTAAGCTATGTGCCGTAAGCTATGCTGTGCAATATATGTGGTGTAACCGATGCCTTATAAACTGTGCGGTGCAAGCTATGAGGTGCAATTTCTGGCTGCAGCCAACTCTTATAAGCTACATTGTGGAAGCTACGCGTGGCAACGGGCGGGCACCAGGCGAAACCTCGTCATGGGGGATCGCCCCAAAGGGATAGCGTGTAGATAGCCGCCGCGCGTCGCCGCGATAGCCGGCGCGCGTCACCGCGGCGCTATCGCCGTTGAGAAGGCAATTGTTGTGGAGGAGGGGGAGGTATCAGTGGGATGCAGAGGACCAGGAGGAGGGACTCAGCAGGAGCAGGACGAGGAGGGAGGGAGTTAAGGAGGAGGAGGAGGAATAAGGAGGAGACACAGGCGAGGAGGAGGAGGGAGTGTTGCAGGAATAGCGTGTCGGGCTTCACACGTCATCGCGCTCGGTACCCCTGAAATTGTAGCCAGCCTTGAGCCAATAGTATATATTGGGAGCGTGCTTGCTCTGAAATAAAACGTGTATTCTTTTGGGTGGCAGGCGGGAGTGAGCAACAACCCTCATGTAAACAACAAGCCCAGCGCGCCTGAATATCCGACACAATAGCTGAAACAGACCAGCGAATGCCGCGAGACAGTTCGAGGGGATGGTAAGGCAAAAGTAGCGATGGTTCCCTAAGAGAGCCACCACACTTCCAGCGACAGGCGGGCATACCGCAGACCGTCGTGGGCAACCTAGATTGCCTGGCCCTGGCCTTGTGCCAGGAGGCGAAGAGGCTATATGCTTCATCGAAGCGAACGGTGGCCACGCGAAACGACGCCATGGGAGAAGCAAGGCTGCTATGTCATAGCTGTCACTGCAGCTCAAGCCACTTCGCATGCCCCTGCAAAAATAACTCGGGGAGTGGCAAAGTGCGCAGAAGCGCGATAGGCAAGAGGCACTGGGCTGGGAGGATGCAGCCATGGGGGGAAGGAGCAAAAGAGCACGGACGTAGCCTGATACCAGATGAGCGCTTACCGCATCAAATGGTTGGCAGAAGGTCCCTGCGTCTGAGAGAAAGCAGGGGAGGGGAAAGGCGGAGAGGTGTATTAGTGCCGGTCGCATAGGCGACCCTTCAGGAGCAATATGGCCTCTACAGCCGAGGCTGGCAGGAGGGTAGGACCATAGGGGGCAGGTGGAAAGAACCCTACTGTTTCAGATGTGTATGCTATTTGTATCAGATTGTACCATGTTGGCGCAAGTTAGGGCCGACTGGCACCACTGTTGTGTAAGTCTTGTGACCAGACTGGTTTCCGAAATGCTACCGTATTTTCGTTTCTGTGTGCGTTCCATGTGTTTTCCCCTTGTCAGTTTGCTTTCCGTTGGCGGGTTGGTTTATTTAACGTTTGTTGGTTCCGTGTATGAGCTGCGGGCGCCGTCCCGTCTGGGCCGTCTCAGCCACAGGAGGTGTTCGCCGAGATGGCGGGGTTAGCGTGCCCGCGCCTGGCGCGCTAAACCGCCAGCTGAGCGCAAATTGCAAGGGGCTGTGATGGCCCAGGCGGGACGGCGTCCATGAGAAAAACACGGAACAACCAGGCGATATACGGAACACTATAGAACAAATAGAGCTTCACACGGAACCAAAAAACAGAAACAAACCAACAGTGACATGGGAAACACAATGACAGAAACCAATCCGATGGGACACTGTTCTGTTTTCCATTTGTGCGTTCCACTCGTTTCCCCCCCTTTGTATGTTTGTTTCCCCGTGTTTGGCTTGGTTTGTTTTCCGTTATTTACATTCGTGTTTGGGTTGTCCTTTTTTGCGTCCGTGGGCGCCGTCCCGTCTGGGCCGTCTCAGCCCCGGGAGGTGTTCGCCGAGTTGGCGGGGTGAGCGCGCCCGCGCCTGGCACGCTAACCGTCCAACTCGGCGCAAATTGCCCAAGGCTGAGACGGCCCGGGCGATATGGGCGTCCACGAGAAAAAACAATTAAAATGACAGGCGAGAAACGGAAAGCGATAACAGAAACGAACACCACAACCTCGACACGGAAACAACAAACAGAAAATTCACCAACGCAGACACGGATAACAAAGCATCGACAGAAAACAATTCGATTGGACACAATTTTGTGTTCCATTTGTGTGTTCTATTTGTTGGCTTCAGTTGCTATTTACCAGTGTATTTGTTTTCCGTGTCTGCGTTGGTTTATTTTCGTTTGTTGTTTCCATGTTTGGGTTGTGGGCGCCGTCCCGTCTGGGCCGTCTCGGCCCCAGGAGGTGCTCGCCGAGCTGGCGGGGTTAGCGTGCAATGACCGGAACCAATTTGATTGGACACCGTTTTGTTGTCGATTTGTGTTGGCTCGTAGGTTCCACTGGCGTGGCACGAAGCCATGGCGCGGTATTTTCCCACCCTCGCCTCCTCATCTCCGTCCTCCTCTTCATTTTGGTTCAAGCCTCGTTGCGCTGTCTCCCGAGATCGCTCCTTCTCATCATGCTGTTTCAAACCTCGTTTGACAGTCCGCCGAGTTCACTCAATTCCCTCCTCCTGCTCTCGTTCTCCTCTTTCTTCTTCAGGCCTTTCACCCGTAGGTAAGGCCGCCCTTTGCTGGACGTCCCAGGGGCTCATGAGAGCGGCGAAAGTTAAGCAGTTGGCAACCGCCAGGGAGTGGAATTCCAGCTTGGGTCTCTGTAAGGCGACTCTCCGCTGGACTTCCCAGGAGCCCGCTTAAATAGCTAAAGGTGCGCAGTTGGCAGCCCCCAGGAAGGGAAGGCCCTGCTTGGATCTTTGTCAGGCCGCTCTCCGCTGGACGTCCCAGGAGCCCACGAAAGTGAAGAAAGTTGCGGAGGTGCAGACCCTCAGGGAGGGGAGGTCCAGTTTGGATGCTCGCATACACGCCGTCCGCCGCTGGACCTCCCAGGAGCTCACGAAACTGGCAGCAGATGTGCATTTGGCAGCCCCCAGGGAGTCAAACTCCAATCTGGCCGCTCTGGTCGTAATGAGGCTGCTAACCCGGGTTGCTAACCCCGCGGGCGACCGGTCAGACAGGCACCCATCTTGAAGCAAAGCGACGCGGCACGCTATCCCCGAAACCGAAACGCACGCTATCCGCACATGTATCGTCAAAACACGCTCACAATGTAAATTTACATCAGAATCTTGTATTTTTTGGCTTTAGGGGATAGCGTGCGATTCGGAGGTCAATGTAGCACGCTATATTTCCGCCCCCAACCGTAATACATATATATATATATATATATATATATATATCGTAACCAGTACATCGCCATATATATATATATATATATATATATATATATATATATATATGCACATATACATCACCATATATATATATATATATACATATAGATACTAGAAACGAGGAGCCTAAGCAGCATGCACATGGGGATGGTGGGGGGAGGGAGTGGGTGCGTAAAAGACCCAGTGGTTCAGTGCCTGTAGGCGGCCGATCATGACTAACACGCCAAACTACCTCAGGCGTACTCGTGGCGCGAAGTGCAATCTGAAGTCGAAGCTACGTACCGAGGTCATCATCACAATAACGTGGACTCACAGATGCCCAATTTACAAAAGTTAGCTAGACGGTGCTGCGGCCTGCCTTCGCTCCTATCCGTATCCCTGAATAGGAGGCCGGATTGCCTCGCATCCGCGAACATGTCCAATCCTCATGCAAACCTGGTGTTCTGATCACGAGACGGCACATGGTGCATATGTTCGAGAGAGCGTGATCCACCGCCGCTTTACTGTGGAAAATTGCCGCCCTTTTCCTCCGGAACCCAAGGGTCCCCCCCCCCCGGCCCCCCCCCCCTCCCTAACCCCTAACCCCCCCCTCCCCCCCCCCCCCTCGAAAACCGGAGGGGGGGGTCACTACCGGTTCGAAAACCCCCCCCCCTCCCTCGAAAACCGAAAAAAACCGGAGGAGGGGGTCACTACCGGTTCGAACCCCTCCCCCCCCCCCCCCTCTCACCGCCAGCAAACGACTCCCGGTCCCTA